>JALIZF010001882.1:600000-1158012 GCA_029948255.1 Telmatactis stephensoni
TACTGTTTTTGTTTGTTTGTTTCTTTGGTTGTTTGTTTGTTGTGATTGTTGTTGTTTTTGTTATTTTTTGGGGGACGGGGGTAGGTCTTTTGATTTAAAGCAATCAAATTGTAATTTAAATCTGTTTTATTTAATTCCAATTGCTACTCCAAAAACAGAAGATATTATGGCTATTGTGAAAGTAGAGAATTGCGTTACCTTTACAAGGGCTGAAGTCACGCACATGAGAGTCACGTAGGAAAACAGCTGAAGGAATTCCATCAGAAACTTTTTGCTTGAAATTGTTCGAATCGTACCCCAGTTCAAAAATTCGATTTACCCTGCTAATTTCTTGGTGTCGCATTTGATTAATCATGAAGTCAGATTTTTTTTCTTGTTATCATATCGTTAATTATTGATACCAAATTCTTAAATTTTGTACTATATTTTTATCTGCCCATAGCAATTTCACTTCAGATATCGATTCTCATAATATCTGCTGTTACTCCGTAATCTACAGCCCTTGTTTAAACAAGAACGGTGTACTTGAGCTGCCAAAACTTGATAAATGTATCAAAATACCCGCTAGGGGCGTGGCTACCTTACTGGTTCACTATTTAGCAGGAGCATAGCTAACAATATCATCCCTGTGTGTTTGACGTTCAAATTTTACTTGTGTGTTGCGAAACCAGCTATGGGTGTGACTGGCCCACTAGTACGTCATACTTCGAATTTCTCAAAGTCCATTTCCACTTGCTAAACTTGCTACAATCTTATTGAACTTTGAAGTTTTTTTTCGGAGGGAAGGGATGGAGCTTATTTTGAGTATGAGATGGAAAAGAGCAAGGATTGAGAGTTATATTTTCGTATGTGTTGCTACTAAAAGTCTAACTTCGATGCTGTAAAAGGGGAGAGAGATAAGGCTGGTCGCCCTGTGGTGTCATGAAATTATCACTGAAGTTATTCCAGTAAATAAATTCAAATTGTCATTATTATCTGGGTAAATCCCTAATCTTCCAATGCTAATTTATTTTGATATTTTGTTTAACGCTTTTATGATGTTCTTTCGATCGATTGAGTGAGGTTTCAGTTACTCTTTGATGCTGAAACAAAAAAATTACGATGTTAGCCTTGTGTTGGATTGATAAACAGGTTGGGATAACTGCTAAAGTTACAATCTAATATCTAATAATTAGATCTCAATTTTTATGTGTTGGTATCTAATAGATGCACAGATGACGTCAAAATGTGGTGTGTCAAAAATTACTCCGGGACGAACTTCTTCTATGCAAATATTGGAGTTCAGATCGATGCACGGAACAATAGAAGTATTACTTTTATATACTGTTATACCAACATACTTCAAACTATCAGAACTCGTAGACACCGTGACATAACAACTGCGCATGCGCGAACATGCGCTTCCGCTTCTTGACCACAGGAATCCCAAGCAATATTATTAAAATTCTTATCTGATTCTTTCCAGAATATACTGCAATGTCTTTGCAATTGTTATGGGACTAACTTTGGCTTCTGTGTTTTTATCGTTAGCGTTTCATAAGTCGCGCATGCGTGGTACATGTCGCGGCGGTGTGGAACGCACGTACTATGGTCACACAGGAATCCCTTGTAGGATTTGTTTTGCCGTGAGAAGACTGGGGTAGATTGATTGCAAGGACGAGTCAATGCGTAGATATGGCACAAACTACTCACTTTTTATCACATTTTTTCGATTTATCGTAGTCCTCATATTCTGTCTTGAATTTGTCTTTGTTGCTTCCTAAACACTTGGCTGCTGCCGAATCACATTTACAAACAGCCATTTCACATTCGTTATTGTCTTCGCCTATTAAAACAATTGGGAAAGTTATACATTGGTAGTAAGAAAGTCAGCAAGAAGGAACAAACGATCGATCGAATTTGATGCTCTACAAATCTATATGAGTAAACAACGATACGCATGATAGCAAGATTTTGATCTCTCCGGGGAAAGCCCGCACTAAATTCGGTTAAACGCATTGTTCTTTGCAGATAACGGCCGAGATTTCATCAGAACATGTAACTGTAGTTATCTCACTCTTAAGGATGTACTGACATATAACGTTGCTGTGCAAGACACTAGCGAAAAACGTCTGTGCATGGTCTTAGTCACGTCTTCGTGCTCTTGTAAACTTATGCAAATTTTGCTTTTGCGCTTGCCTTCAACAATGGTTTACACAAAATGCCAAAACTTAAGATCAAGCTTTCGAGCAACCGGGCTCAAAGCGCAAGTTGGATTCGGTAACGTCATCCGTGCGTGTGTACTGTAATAACACACGGTTTCCAACCAATCAGAGCGCGTGTAATACACCAATTATTGCTAAATATTCTCATGAAACAGCGACCAATGTTTTTGAACTAAAAGCCATCAGAACGTCGTTTTACATAACTTACTACAATCAGAGCAGCCTTTTCGCTTGTAGATTTCGATGTAGACGTAAAATGAGAAACGGCAGACTTTTTTCTCATTAACTTGTTTGAAACAATTGTCGTGCACTCAACAACATCTGCATGAGAAAGATCTGTCAGTTCTTTACTTTTAAGCTAACTAGGTTACTTATTTATGGACGAACCGGGTCGAAGGACGTTTGCAGGCATTTCTGACGCGCACCCTTACTGTGCACGCTAGCGCCAACCTCCTGAACTGAAGACTGGAGAAAAGGTTACGATAAGTTATTTTAAAAGTCGTGTAAGTGTCGGTGAGATTGCCTGTTTTGACTGTCACAGTTTGCAACATTTTCGTATTATTGTAGATTCTTACGGCGTTCCTGTCTGTCTGTCTGTTTGTTGAGTCGGTCGGTATGGCCCCGCGCCCACTTGTCTGTCTCTTCTTCCATTCGTCGCCTGAGCTGTGCATTCGTCCGTCCGCCCGTCTGTCGGTCTATTCATTCGTCCGTTCGTCTGCCTGTCTTACCAGTAGTGAAATAGAATAATTTTATTTTGGCCTACATGTTAAGGACTATTATGATGTAATCTTACTCGTCAATGTCATCCACGGCTTTTCCATATCCCCCTAAACCACACCAACAACCATATCCAACATATTTGGTGGGTCTGCGGTTTGTTTCACAGTAAGTCATCTGAGCAAACTGAATGAGGTTTCTTTTAGTTGGGTTTTCTATAAAAAAAAGAGTAAAGGAAAAAAAGAGAGCAAAGGAGTAAAGAGTAATGGGACAAAAGAGAGAGTAAAGGGTAAAGAAAAAATACAAGTTTAAGTTCAAAATTTCAGGAATTCTAGTACCTCCATGTAATTGTTTTACTTTGTATTTTAAAATTCGTTTTGTTATTGTGCCTTTGTTTTGCCTTATTTTTCGTCGTTTTTGGACTTTTAAAATCTCTTTCCGTGCGGTCTTTATTATTAGTTTTTTTCTAGATACGAAATAATAGAAACTGAAATAAATAGAAATGTGTTTCTAGCGGAAAAGGTTTTGGGAGGTTTTGCAGTTTTGTTATGTTGCAATTTTGAAGCCTTTTGACAAAAATGTGTTTCGTTTCGATAAGTTTTGAAACTGATGCTGGAACTCTCTGATTTCTTTCGCGAAATGAATTCACTTTGTGTCCTTACCTTCTCTTGTAGAAGCCGTCAGTTTTGCCTTCAATTGAAAATTATTACAAAAATTCAAATATGTAAAGGAAAAAATGGGATAAACTCAATAAGATGTAGAGTTACCTTTGCATGGAGTAAAGTCACGCACAAAAGAGTCAGACAGAAAAGCAATAAATGAAATTTCATTTTAGACGTTTAGCTTTTCAACAGCGGTACCTTTGTAACTTTGTCCCTGCCGGTTTAAAGCAAAAGTGTTGTTCCTAGCAATGTCTGAATCTTGTTTGTTCCAATCGTTAATTATTTATTCTTATTTAATTAATCGATGATTAATTTTTCATCCCTTCGTCAAATCCAGACTTAAATTTTGTACATCCTATCTCAAATTTAGACAAATTTCTACTTTGCAGATTTAATTTCTACTTGTTTGATTCGCCATTTTTGTCATGTTGCCAAAACGTGAAGAAATTACCAGTCGTGGGCGTGGCTGGTTTACTGGTTTGGCATTGAGGAAGACCAAAAACATCGTTATTAAGAAACTAAAAAGAAAGGAAAGAAAACAAAACAGAAACTGTAAAGTGTACTTCAAGCGTGACACAAAAATGTGTGATCATTACATAGATTTTAGTATTTCATTTTTTACACAGTTAATCAGTTTCGCAAAGAGTTTTATTTCTTTGACCAGCTCAAATTAGACAGTTGATTATCAAAAGAACAGCGATCCACTCGCTAAACTTACTATAATCTTACAGAACTCGAAGTTTTTTTCTTTTTTGGAGGGAAGAGATAGAGCTTAATTTGGGTAATGACATAAAAAAGAATGAAAATCAAAGGAGTTATATTTTCGTATGTGTTGCTACTAAAAGTTTAACATTGATGCTGGAAAAGTGGAGAGAGATAAGGCTGGTCATCCTGTGAAGTCATGAAATTATCACTGAAGTTATTATTACAGTAAATAAATTCAAATTGTCATTATTATCTGGATAAATCCTGGATCTTCTAATGCTATTTTATTTAAATTTTTTGTTTAACGCTTTTATAACGCTCTTTCGATCGATTGAGTGCGGTTACAGTTACTCTTTGATGCTGAAACAAAAAAAATTACGATGTTAGCCTTGTGTTGGATTGATAAACAGGTTGGGAGAACTGCTAAAGTTACAATCTAATATTTAATAAATAGATTTCAATTTTTATGTGTTGGTATCTAATAGATGCACAGATGACGTCAAAATGTGGTGTGAACAAAAAATTACTCCGGGACGAACTTCTTCTATGCAAATATTGGAGTTCAGATCGATGCACGGAACAATAGAAGTATTACTTTTATATACTGTAATACCAACATATTTCAAACTATCAAAACTCGTAGACACAGTGGCATAACAACTGCGCATGCGCGAACATGCGCTTCCGCTTCTTGACCACAGGAATCCCAAGCAATATTATTAAAATTCTCATCTGAGTCTTTCCAGAATATACTGCAATGTCTTTACAATTGTTATGGGACTAACTTTGGCTTCTGTGTTTTTATCGTTAGCGTTTCATAAGTCGCGCATGCGTGGTACATGTCGCGGCGGTGTGGAACGCACGTACTATGGTCACACAGGAATCCCTTGTAGGATTTGTTTTTGCCGTGAGAAGACTGGGGTAGATTGATTGCAAGGACGAGTCAATGCGTAGATATGGCACAAACTACTCACTTTTTGTCACATTTTTTCGATTTATCGTAGTCCTCATATTCTGTCTTGAATTTGTCTTTGTTGCTTCCTAAACACTTGGCTGCTGCCGAATCACATTTACAAACAGCCATTTCACATTCGTTATTGTCTTCGCCTATTAAAACAATTGGGAAAGTTATACATTGGTAGTAAGAAAGTCAGCAAGAAGGAACAAACGATCGATCGAATTTGATGCTCTACAAATCTATATGAGTAAACAACGATACGCATGATAGCAAGATTTTGATCTCTCCGGGGAAAGCCCGCACTAAATTCGGTTAAACGCATTGTTCTTTGCAGATAACGGCCGAGATTTCATCAGAACATGTAACTGTAGTTATCTCACTCTTAAGGATGTACTGACATATAACGTTGCTGTGCAAGACACTAGCGAAAAACGTCTGCTGCATGGTCTTAGTCACGTCTTCGTGCTCTTGTAAACTTATGTAAATTTTGCTTTTGCGCTTGCCTTCAACAATGGTTTACACAAAATGCCAAACTTAAGATCAAGCTTTCGAGCAACCGTGCCCAAAGCGCAAGTTGGATTCGGTAACGTCATCCGTGTGTGTGTACTGTAATAACACACGGTTTCCAACCAATCAGAGCGCGTTTAATACGCCAATTATTGCTAAATATTCTCATGAAACAGCGACCAATGTTTTTGAACTAAAAGCCATCAGAACGTCGTTTTATATAACTTACTACAATCAGAGCATCCTTTTATCTTGTAGATTTCGGTGTAGACGTAAAATGAGAAACGACAGACCTTTTTCTCTTGAACTTGTTTGAAACAATTGTCGTGCACTCGACAACATCTGCATGAGAAAAATCTGTCAGTTCTTTACTTTTAAGCTAACTAGGTTACTTATTTATGGACGAACCGGGTCGAAGGACGTTTGCAGGCATTTCTGACGCGCACCCTTACTATGCACGCTAGCGCCAACCTCCTGAACTGAAGACCGGCTTTTTACAAATTGAGAATAGGTTACGATAAGTTATTTTAAAAGTCGTGTAAGTGTCGGTGAGATTGCCTGTTTTGACTGTCAGAATTTGCAACATTTTCTTATTATTGTAGATTCTTACGGCGTTCCTGTCTATCTGTCTGTCTGTCTGTCTGCCTGTTTGTTTGCGCCCACTCGTCCGTCGCCTGAGCTGTGCATTCGTCCGTCTGTCCGTCTATTCATTTGTCCGTTCGTCTGTCTGTCCAAACAATAGTGAAATAGAACAATGTTATTTTGGCCTACATGTTAAGGACTATTATGATGTAATCTTACTCGTCAATATCATCCACGGCTTTGCCATATCCCCCTAAACCACACCAACAACCATATCCAACATATTTAGTGGGCCTCCGGTTTGTTTCACAGTACGTCATCTGAGCAAACTGAACAAGGTTTCTTTTAGTTGGGTTTTCTAAAAAAAAGAGTAAAGGAAAAAAAGAGAGTAAAGGAGTAAAGAGTAATGGGACAAAAGAGAGAGTAAAGGGTAAAGAAGAAATACAAATTTAAGTTCAAAATTTCAGGAATTCTAGTACCTCCATGTAGTTGTTTTACTTTGTATTTTCAAATTCGTTTTGTTATTGTGCCTTTGTTTTGCCTTATTTTTCGTCGTTTTTGGACTTTTAAAATCTCTCTCCGTGCGGTCTTTATTATTAGTTTTTTTCTAGATAAAATATAGAAACGGAAATAAAAAGGAATGTGCTTCTTGCGGAAAAGGTTTTGGGAGGTTTTGAAGTTCTGTTATGTTGCAGTTTTGAAGCCTTTAGACAAAAATGTGTTCCGTTTTGATATGTTTTGAAACTGATGGAATTAACTCTCTGATTTTCTTTCGCGAAATGAATTAACTTTGTGTCCTTACCTTCTCTTGTAGAAACCGTCAGTTTTGCCTTCAATTAAAAAATTATTACAAAAATTCAAATATATGAAGAAAACATGGGATAAACTCAATGAGATGTAGAGTTACCTTTGCATGGAGTAAAGTCACGCACAAAAGAGTCAGACAGAAAAGCAATGAAAGAAATTTCATTTTAGACGTTTGGTTTTCAACATCGGTACCTTTGTAACTTTGTCCCTACCGGTTTAAAGCAAAAGTGTTGTTCCTAGCAATGTCTGAATCTTGTTTGTTCCAATCGTTAATTATTTATTCTTATTTAATTAATCGATGATTAATTTTTCATCCCTTCGTCAAATCCAGACTTAAATTTTGTACATCCTATCTCAAATTTAGACGAATTTCTACTTTTCAGATTTACTTTCTACTTGTTTGATTCGCCATTTTTGTCATGTTTGTCATGTTTTGTCAAAACGTGAAGAAATTACCAGTCGTGGGCGTGGCTGGTTTACTGGTTTGGCATTGAGGAAGACCAAAAACATCGTTATTAAGAAACTAAAAAAGAAAGGAAAGAAAACAAAACAGAAACTGTAAAGTGTACTTCAAGCGTGACACAAAAATGTGTGATCATTAAATAGATTTTAGTATTTCATTTTTTACACAGGAAATCAGTTTCGCAAAGAGTTTTATTTCTTTGACCAGCTCAAATTAGACAGTTGATTATCAAAAGAACAGCGATCCACTCGCTAAACTTACTATAATCTTACAGAACTCGAAGTTTTTTTCTTTTTTGGAGGGAAGAGATAGAGCTTAATTTGGGTAATGACATAAAAAAGAATAAGAATCAAGGGAGTTATATTTTCGTATGTGTTGCTACTAAAAGTCTAACATTGATGCTGGAAAAGTGGAGAGAGATTTAAGGCTGGTCATCCTGTGGTGTCATGAAATTATCACTGAAGTTATTCCAGTAAATAAATTCAAATTGTCATTATTATCTGGATAAATCCTGGATCTTCTAATGCTAATTTTTTGTTTAATGCTTTTATGTTGCTCTTTCGATCGATTGAGTGAGGTTATTACTTTGTGATTCTGAAACAAAAAATTCGAGATACGTTGTTAGCCTTGTGCTAGACTGATTAATAGGTTGATATTTGAAAATAGGACGAAGTGGAAGAAATAGAAACTGGGATTAGGATGACTAATAGATGCACAGATGACGTCAAAATGTGATGCGAACACAAAATTACGACGAGACGAACATTCTTCTGTGCAAATATTAGAGTTCAGATCGATGCACGGAACAGTGGAACTATCACTTTTATATACTGTAATACCAACATACTTCAAACTATCAGAACGCGTGAACACCGTGACAAAACAACTGCGCATGCGCGAAATTTCGCAGGCCACAAAACAAATCCTACAAGGGATGTCTGTGGTAACGTGTGACAATAGTGCGTTCCACACCGCGGCGAAATGTACCTACGCATGCGCGACTTATGAAACACCAAAAGTTTTATCGTTAGCGTTTCATAGGTCGCGCATGCGTAGTACATTTCGCCGCGGAGTGGAACGCACGTACTATTATCACCAAAGGAATGCCCTGTAGGATTAGTTTTGTGAGAAGACTGGGTTAGATTGATTGCAAGGACGAGTCAATGCGTAGATATGGCACAAACTACTCACTTTTTGTCACATTTTTTCTTTTTATCGTAGTTCTCATATTCTGTATTGAATTTGTCTTTGTTGCTTCCTAAACACTTGGCTGCTGCCGAATCACATTTACAAATAGCCATTTCACATTCGTTATTGTCTTCGCCTATTAAAACAATTGGCAAAGTTATACATGGTAGTAAGAAAGTCTATATGAATAAACAACGATACGCATGATAGCAAGATTTTGATCTCTCCGGGGAAAGCCCGCACTAAATTCGGGAAAACGCATTGTTCTTTGCAGATAACGGCCGAGATTTCGTCAGAACATGTAACAATGCTGGTCAACATGATTGATGCACAGATGACGTCAGAATGACGTAAAAAATACTGCGTTCTCATTAAAATTTGACGTCTTCTGTGCATCTATTAGAGAACAGACAAGCGGAAAATGTAATCTATTTGTTTCATGTGATATTTTTTGAAATATATGAACTAATCTGGGCCCGATTGTTCGAACAGCGTTAATCCAGGATTCAAATCAATGGTTTTCTTTCGCTTTTACCCTGGGTTAGCGCTTACCCGCTTTCGAGCAACCGGGCCCAGAGCGCAAGGTAGATTCGGTAACGTCATCCGTGCGTGTGTACTGTAATAACACATGGTTTCCAACCAATCAGAGCGCGTGTAATGCACCAATTATTATGAAATGTTCTCATGAAGAACGCGACCAATTTTTTAAACTGAAACTAGCTATCAGAACGTCGTTTTACTGGACGTAACTTACTACAATCAGAGCATCCTTTTATCTTATAGATTTCGACGTAGACGTAAAATTTGAAACGGCAGACCTTTTTCTTTCCAACTTCCTCGAAACATTTGTCGTGCACTTTACAACATCTGCATGAGAAAGATCTGTCAGTTCTTTACTTTTAAGCTAACTAGATTACTTAAGCCCGCCGCACACGTTGAGAAACTGTGTGAGGAAACTGCCACGCGAGACACTTTTCTCACCGTGTGCTCTTTTACCTACTCTATTGTTGGCCTCGCGTAGCCAAAGATGCAACGTCTTCGGCGAGAAATCGTCTGAGCTAAGTGCTTCGCGTGGCAGATTCCTCACGAAGTTTCTCAATGTGTGCGGCGGGCTTTATGGATGGACGAACATGTCGAAGGATTTTCGCGGGCATTTCTGACGCGCACCCTTACTGCGCACGCTAGTGCCAACCTCCTGAACTGAAGACCAGTTTTCTACAAATTGAGAGCAGGTTACGATAAGTTATTTTAAAAGTCGTGTAAGTGTCGGTGTGATTGCCTGTTTTAGCTGTCACAGTTTGCAACATTTTCGTATCATTGTAGATTCTCATGGCGTTGCTGTCTGTCTGTCTGTTTGTTGAGTCGGTCGGTATGGCCCCGCGCCCACTCGTCTGTCTCTTCTTCCATTCGCCGCCTGAGTTGTGCATTCGTCTGTCCGCCCGTCTTTCCGTCTATTCATTCGTCCGTTGGTCTGCCTGTCTTAACAGTGTAAAATAGAACAATGTTATTTTGGCCTACATGTTGAGGACTATTATGATGTAATCTTACTCGTCAATCTCATCCACGGCTTTTCCATATCCCCCTAAACCACACCAGCAACCATATCCAACATATTTAATGGGCGAGCGCTTTGTTTCACATTGCGTCATCTGAGCAAACTGAATGAGGTTTCTTTTAGTTGGGTTTTCTAAAAAAAAAGAAAAAAAAGAGAGTAAAGGAGTAAAAAACGATACAGCTTTCAGTTCAAGTTTCAGGAATTCTAGTACCTTCATGTAGTTGTTTTACTTTGTATTTTCAAATTCGTTTTGTTATTGTGCCCTTTGTTTTGCCTTATTTTTCGTCGTTTTTGAACTTTTAAAATCTCTCTCCGTGCGGTCTTTATTATTAGTTTTTTCTACTAAATTGAAATAGAAATATGTTTCTAGCGGAAAAGGTTTTGGGAGGTTTTGAAGTTTTGTTATGTTGCAGTATTGAAGCTTTATGAGCAAAAATGTGTTCCGTTTGGATAATGTTTTTGAAAATGGCACTCTCTGATTTTCTTTCGCGAAATGAATTCACATTGTGTCCTTACCTTCTCTTGTAGAAGCCGTCAGTTTTGCCTTCAATTAAGAATTATTACAAAAAATCAAATATACGAAGAAAACATGGGATAAACTCAATAAGATGTAGAGTTACCTTTGCATGGAGTAAAGTCATGCACAAAAGAGTCAGACAGAAAAGCAATAAATGAAATTTCATTTTAGACGTTTAGCTTTCAACAGCGGCACCTTTGTAACCTTGTCCCTACCGGTTTAAAGCGAAAGTGTTTTTCCTAACAATGTCTGAATCTTGTTTGTTCCTATCGTTAATTATTTATTCTTATTTAATTAATCGATAATCAATTTTTCATCTCTTCATCGCGTATCAAGTCCAAATTGAAATTTTGTACATCACATCTCAAATTTAGGCCAATCTCTTCTCTCTCTCAATCTATTCTACTTGTTTAATTCGCCAATTTTGGGACTGTATTCAGTTGGTTTGCATGGTTAGCTTATGGTTTCAAACCGGTTGTCAATTTATTGGTTCATGTCCAGTCATAAGTCAGATAACCATCGTGGAATGAACAATTTTTCAAGACTTCTCAGGCACATTGGCATTTGAAGATTGTACCAGGATGGGTTCCGGCACTGCCTCTTTTTTGGTCAGCATTTTATTACTTAAGATTCAAGTCAACAGCAAATGGCAAACCTTTGTCGAGTCCTCAGCCGTTTACAAGTAAATTTCGTAAAAAATCAGTGAATGTCAAAACATCGACTTTTTGCTTTGCTTTGCTTAGTTTAGAAATCCTTAAGCCAGCAGCTTTCACGGTAAAAGAAACACGATCTGTCTTTTCTTAGTTTAGGTTTTGGTCGAGTTCTCTCTAAATAACAATTAAAATCACATGAATAATTTTTTGCACGCGCCATTTACTATTATAGCGATCATTAAGGAGTTCATTTCAAGCGTGAGAACAGTTTGCTTTGAATGGGTAATAATATTGCTTATCTGATTAGTTTGCTTTGTCAAAAAATCATGGCTAAATGGCCTTCATAATAAAACCACCCTTTAAACCCAGGCCTCACTAGAGGGCCGGAACATCACTGCTTTTGAGGAATCTACCCGTCGTGGGCGTGGCTGGTTTACTGGTTTGGCATTGAGGAAGGCCAAAAATGTCTTTCTTAAATAAATAAGCCAGAGAAAGAAAACATCAAGCGTGAAGCAAAAATGTTTGATCATCAAATAGATTTTAATAATGTTTAATATTTTTCACAGGTTTATCAGTTTTACAAAAAGTTATATTTCCTTGACCAGCTCAAATCACACAGTTAATTATCAAAGAACAGCGATCATTTATCTTTAAAAAGGCAAAAAAGAAGCAAGGGCGATTCATTTTACTTCGAAGCGCGAGGCGTGGTTGCCCACTGAACTCTTCCGAACCAGTGGCTCATGTATAAAGCGTTCGAAGTGTGCGCCCTTCACTCCCACTCTCTATCAGTGCTCCGTTTTAAGGGTATTTAAAGCTAATTAAAGCTACACGGAAAGGAAAGAAATCGAAACAAGGATATGAGGTCTCTAGGAATCGAACTCAGACTTGTTTAGAATAGACAGTATTGTTACTGATCTACTACAGTAGAATCCTGATTTCTCAAACCCTCAGTTTCTCGAACTTCCTAATAACTCGAACCAATTGTTTTTTCCCTTTGGATTTGTTTCACTATAGTTTTAACCCCGATTTCTCAAACCCTCAGTTTCTCGGACTTCCCAATAACTCGAACCAATTGTTTTTTCCCCTTGGATTTGTTTCACTATAGTTTTAACCCCGATTTGTCGAACCAAGTTTCGTTTCCCCTGCAGGTTTGAGAAATTTGGGATTCTGTTGTACTATGGTTCTTATCATATGACCCGTATTTCCCAGCTCGATCGCATGCTCTTAATAAAACCTTCGGAAAAAGTGACGTGATGAGGGCCGTACGGCTTTGCTCGAGCGGGCTGTAAGAACCCGTACGGCCCTGCTCGTTTCCGCGCGCTATATTTCTATTTGTATTCCAGAGTTTTTTTTAGCACTTTTTATAACAGAAAACAGGTCATATGATATAATGTTTATTGACTGAGTTAGGTCGGGCCGGACGGGAAAATATTTGGCTCGTGGTCGTCTGTACGGACCTCGGCATAACCTCGAGCCAAATATTTTCACGTCCGGTCCTCCCACTCATTCAATAAGTACAAAATAAGTACTTGGTGTATGCAATGCCAAGTATATCAAATATACTGTATATATTGTATATGAATGGATGTATCATCTATTGATACACTTGGTGTTGCATACACGAAGTACTTACCTTGGGGGCGAGATATACTGGTAAATTTGGGTCTTTTTAAATATTTAATCATGTTTTTTCTTTGTAGGAGAGCAAGAAGATTGTACTTATATTCTCTGTCCAAGGCAGCGGACATTTTCAAGGTAAAGTACACTTAATTACTCGGGTTTCCCGTAGAGAGCGCGAGTGTAAAAATGGGCTTTATTTTTCGTCTTCGGCATCAAATCGCATTTTTGCTAATGCGCATGCGTAAATTAAAATTCCTTTTTCCGATAAGTCAAATAATTTATGTCACACTTGCGTGATAAGGGTCTGTGTCTATATACCTTCTTGGATTTAAAATTAGGTTTGTGATTCGTTGTCAGGTTTTGCTCACATGGCGTCTGCAATTGGTAAAGAAAAATCACCAGAGTTTGGTTCCAGTTCCCTTGGAGGAGTATTCAAGGTCGATTGGATAAAGAAGTGAGATATCTGCATAAAGCTTTCTTTAACACTCATTCACGCAATAAACACGCAATTAAACACGTTTGTTCACTAATAGACCTTACAAGCTTTTACGTCACACAAGTGCGTTGTGGGGTATTTCTGGGGTCAAAACAAAATGGCGCCAGAGATGGAGAGCAAAAATGATTTCACTTTCACAACTAATTTGCACCAATTAATTTGCACCGCCAGAGATGGAGAGCAAACATGATTTCACTTTCACAATTAATTTGCACCATTTTTGAGTGAAATTAGGAAAGAAAATGTAGATATTTTCCATCATTTCTGCTCTCCAACTTTGGCGCCAATTTGTTTTGACCCCCCAAATATCCCACAATGCACTTGTGTGACGTAAAAGCTTCTAAGGTCTATTAAGGATTGGTACACAGTAGCGTGCAGCTATCGAGTTTTGGGTGCACGCGGGAGGTTGCTAAGCATGAAAAAAGTGGAATCGTCGCACGCGGTAACAAAAATATCGCGTTAAAACGCGCGGGTCCGGAAGAGTCAAATATCGCGGTCGCGACTAAAGAGATTACTTTTCACTCAAAAACATGCAGAAATTTAATAAATAAGTTAAAAATATTGAAAACTATGGATGAAAAATATCTCCTTTACTGTGCGACTACTTCATCCAAGGCCACCCAAACAAATTTTTAGACAAATTTTCAAGGTACATTTTTGACACTTAACGACAGATTTGTTGCGAATTTTTACAGCGTACGATGCTTCTTGTTCAATGTCAATGTAATTCGTACACAAACAAAGCAAATTCTTTACATTTTAAGCGAATTTTCAAAAATTTGTAGAGATTCTATTGTTCATATACTCGATCGTGATTGGATAATTTGCATGAAAATTTGTTTGGGTGGCCTTGGTTGGAGTAGTCGCACTGTAAACAATTAGAGGCTTCCGAGGTAAATAATAATAATCATGATGATGATGATGATGATGAATATGATAGCGATGATGGTGATGAGCGCGTTAAGCGCGATATACAGTAACGGATCCAGGGGAGGTGCGTTGGGTGCGGACGCACCCCTTTTTGGACCACGGTGAAAGCTTTTCTCAAATATAAACGTTTTTCATCAATAGTTTTTGGGTCGGGAAGGCTGTGGTTGTATTTGTGTCGGGAAAATCAGCACACCACGCGCGCCTGCTACTTTAATAGTTTTTTAATTCCCATAGCTGACTACAGACCATTTTGGCTACCATCAAAAAACGCACCCCCTCTTTAAAAAGCTGGATCCGCCCCTGGATATAGTATTGATATATATGTCTGTTTTTATTAGAGCTAACATTCCATTCCAAGAAGCACATCATCTAGTTAATCCATGGAACGATCACAAGAAAGTGCAGATCAGCCGCGATGGACAGGTAGCTTAATGATTATTGTAAATGACAAAATGAACTCAGCCTGCAGTGCAGATGCAAGGGTGTTACGTTAGCTAGTCTGATATCTTCAAAGCGGCTGGCACGACTCCCTTCGTCACGATTCTCACATGTTAGTTTAGTGTTCTTTAACTTTAGTTGAGTAATAACTGTAAGATGTGGCATTGAAAGGGGTAGCCCGAGTAAACAGCCGTCTTGTCGCTCGCTCCCCGAGTTTGCTCGCTAAAAAGACGTCTAGGACACTCGGGGTGCGAGCGAAAAGACGCCTGTTTTCTCGGGATGTGAAAGGGGAGATATTGGATGAGTGATCACAACCTGGAAGATCATAATTGGGTAAAAGGGCATAATATACATATGCACATCTTCTTTAGCTACAATTTTGAAACCCATGTAAACTCAAAGCACTTTGCTGAACATTTGACTTTATAATGGCGTGTGAACAACGTCTAAACGTCATCGACTTAACATGATATCGCTAAACTTTGTAGTTACATGTTTGAACAAGAATCTTCTTATTCACATCTCCTTTACCTTCCAAATATTAATCAGTGTTTAGCTAGTTTAGTCGGTGACCGTGGCTAAGGTACTCCATCGGTGTGACTAATTACTTTTATGTCTTTTTTGCAGGAATTAGAGCCTACGGTTGGTGCCGAGTTGTGTAAACTATGGGACAAGGATCCCAGTGGAAGCATGGCGCATCACTCGAGACCCTCCATGGGTAGCAATAGGCGTGGTCAACACCCCACCCCCACCCAGCAGGACCATCATCCAAGTCACTGGCAACAACAGTCACAACCACCCCTCACTACAACGCCCCAGATGTACACCCCACATGCTGCGTCCATGCCAATACCAGTCCCGGTCCCATCACAACACTCTCATGGGACAGTCATGCAAGGCTTCCCTCATCAAGTTATGGGTGGGGTCAATCAGTCTCCTATTGGGTACACATCACACCCTGTTGCCACTATTCACCCTACTAATATAGCACCCGTGAGGTATCCTGCGAATACTTCAGTGATTGCAGGATTGCAGTTCCAACAGCAAGCACCGACAGGATCGGCCGTGCTTAGACCAAACTCATATTCTTCTTAAAGACTTATCATTGTAAAAAATCGTCCACGAAATCATTTTGTCAATATTGATATAATATAGGGCGGGAAATAAAAGTGCTTTTATCGGATAGACCATGCAGATGTGGGGTCCTACAGAATGAGGAAGTGAGAATGAGAAATAAAAGTTACTGTTTGGACAATCATCGTGTGTTTATCTTTACTTTCAAAATTAGGGTAACATTTGGGACCCCGTTAACTTAACCGATAAAGTTTCGGTTATTTTCGAAGCACACGTTAGATACCGTAGTTCATGCAATTTCTATGATTTTACAGCAAGTCAGTTTACGGGTGCTTGCTTACGTCTGTATTTCTCCCCCTCGCAAATTATCGGGCCCGTAAAATTATCTGGTCTTTCGAGAATCAGTTCCCTGGGCGTTTATCCAGTATTTGGAAATGTGCATTCACGCGGAGCAAAAGATTGTTTCATGTACCTTAATTACCACAACCCTGATCCTTTCTTTTCGATATTTCTACGTTTACATGTTTACGTTTATGTTTACACGTTTAAGTTTATGTTTACACGTTTACGTTTATGTTTACACGTTTATATTTACACGTTTACGTTTATGTTTACACGTTTACGTTTATGTTTACACGTTTACGTTTACACGGGTGATTTCGTCCTGGGCCGAGTTCGTCACGCGACGAGTTTAACATGAAGTTTGGTTAAGACATTTACGACAGGACCAGGACAACAACGCATTTACGTTTACTTGGGTCTTTTCTACCCGGAAACTCGTCCCGTGACGAACTCAGCTCGGGATGTAACTCGCCTCAACTAAGGCCCGTCGCCAACATATTGGATAGATCAACCATATTCAGTTGGTATTAGGGCGGTACTTAAACGCATAAGTATCAGAGGTCCACAGAACAGGGCCTTTGGAAAATGGAATGATGAAACTTTCAATTCATTCACTGAAAGTCATAGATACTTCTTATAGATAAATGACTTTTATTCCAGGGATTTTGTTAATTTTTCTAAATGAGCTTTCATCAGGTATTTTTAAATTCGTATAAAACAGAAAAAGAATTACCATAGCTGGAAAAAGCATGTTAAAATTAGCAAGACTGTGGAGTTTGAAGGAGTCAGAAAACCTTTGCTGGTAGGCATCTCTTGCCTACCAGCGAATGTTTTATACAAAATTTCGATTTCGGAAAATTCATATCTTCGCCGTGAGTTTGAAAGTTACTTCATTCAAACTTCACAGTTTTACTAATTTTGACGTGCTCTTTCCAGCTAGCTATGGTAATTATATTTCTGTACTGTGACTTTTGAAATTACATGCATGATAAAAGCTCACTGGACCCAGATTTTTACCCTTTTTCACTGTAGATTGAAAGTAAGTTGCATTCAACTTATCGCCTAATTTGCATATTGACGGAGCACTTTAGTGGCTTTCTCTCAAACGATAAATGTAAATTTTGGGACATTTTCAATTCAACTTCTGGAACAATTTTCAGTACTAAACTAGTGTCAAAATTGCTTAGTTTAATTTTTTAGGTTTTTAGGGGTCTTCATTTGCCCATTTTTCATTGTTTGTAATGACAAGTTAAATTGCATTCAACTTATCGCCTAATTTGCATATTGATGATAGCACTTTAGTGGCTTTCTCTCAAACGGTGAAGTTTAAGGTAGTTTCGATATTTCGCGCAACATTGAAAATTTCCTTTTGTTACAGTAGTTCACCCAATTATACTTCTTGGCTTGTATTATGCTTACTTCGCTATCAGCCCCAATTTTGTTGCGCGAAAAGTCGATTGCGAGTATATTACCCGACACAAAATTAATTTGAAAACATCAAGCTAATGTAAAGAGTTTATGTGTAGTTTTCTTCATTGAAGACCAGACTTTTAGACCAAGAAAAATTAGAGAAGAGAAATAGAACCCTCAAAAACAGGAAAAAATGGGGAAAAAGAAAAGTTGTTGTCGCAGGCTGGACTCGAAAACGGAACCCAAGCAAATTAGTATGCTAATTTTATGCAAAACCCCAAAAATCGGACCATGCATCCAGACAAATCGCTGAATCATCGCATGTTACGTATAGGATGGAGATTTCGGCCCCTTCCGCGCTATCCGGTAGAACGCAGCGAGCTTCGCGGTCAAAGAGGGAGGAAACAGTCGGATCCTAGGCCGTAAAAGACTGAACCATACCACTAGGCTAACTGGTCTACTGAGGGATTTGGAGGACAAAATAAGCTAGTGTATCCTTTGAATTGGCTATCTATTGTTTTGCAAATTAGGTGATTCCGTGGCGCAGTTGGAAAACCCTTGAACTGTGAAGCATGTGAGCAAATGTAAGAGCCGGGTTCAAAACCAGCTAGGGCCCTTTTTCTTTTCCTTTTTCTTTTCCTTTTTTTCTTTTATTTTTTTTCCTTTTTTTTATTTTTACCTGGCTCAAAATCAAAATTAGTTGTTAATTAGAGGAGAGAGAGAAAAGACAAAACAAGAAAAAGATTATGAAAGAATAAATAGAAATGGTGGAAACGAACTACCCCAAGCGACGGGCCTGCAACTGTCGTGTGCTATGCAAATTTCTCGTGTATTATTTGACCAGGGAAAGAGAAGAACTAAAGCGATGTTTTAGGAAAAAATTAATAACCACTAACAGCCTTAACTCTCAGGATTTACTAACACCTCCAGTGGTTTTATAATTTATTTAAAACTTCCGAGTATGCGCAATTTTTTTTCACCGTTCCTTTTACATAAATTCAGAATGGACTCCTACTAATTTTGGTAGCGTAGCGCTTTGGATCAGCCACAGGGAGCCCACAGCTACTGGTAGCAACGGGAGATTCAGATTTTTTTGGTTAATTGGATTACATTAGGAGCGGCCGTTTGGTTGCTTGTGCTTACGTTACTTAGTTTCTCGAATTTCAGCGGCTTATTGGATTAGCGTTAAGAGCGGTTACCGGATTGGTCAGAATTCAAATTTGAATTTTCTCTCAGCTGTTTACGTCGGTAGAGTTGCTTCTTAACCAGCCTAGTAACCACTCTTAACGCTAATCCAATAAGCCGCTGAAATTCGAGAAACTAAGTAACGTAAGCACAAGCGACCAAACGGCCGCTCCTAATGTAATCCAATTAACCAAAAAAATCTGAATCTCCCGTTGCTACCAGTAGCTGTGGGCTCCCTGTGGATCAGCTATATGAAGAACTACGATCCCGCCAATTTCTTCCCTACTGGTGCGGCTTGCCGGGTTAGCCGGTGGGATCTAAATCTTCAGCCATACCGGACCATACCTTAAACCAACGCGACGACACCTCTGGTGTCCGAACATTTTGCATGTTGGTCGAGGATTCGAATATCGGTCGGGCTGCGCATTTTTATTTTCCACTTTTTTTTCTTGCTTTCTTTTTCTGGAAAAGGTTTTGAAAATGAACTTTTCTTCCTACGCCGCAACTCTGTCTGTTAAAGTGACTCGATCCTAGTGTATTTTTCTACAAGCCGTGAAAATTTAGCCTTTGAACAAAAGGTCAAGGTCAGGTGTGGGAGTTATTATGGATAAGTCAGATGGTCAAAAAACAAAACAAACAAACAAGCAAACAAACAAAACAAACAAACTTTTTTTCATGGATCTAACAAGAAGAGTTTGTTGCAAACAAATCCAAACTATTGAAAATAATTTTCAGTGGTAAAAAGTCTAAAAATTATTTACTAGTTTTAATTTTCTATTACTCAGTTGATTCCAATATATTTTTATATAAGTAATAAATAATTTACTAGTTAAGATCACAATATAGAATGTATGACTAAAGAGTTTGCATTATTCATTGTACTACTGCTTTTTGAGCAAAAATTCTTCATTCAGTTGCCATTGCCTGTACATCAAACCAATGTCATCACTTTAGCTTAGTTACCATGACAGGGTTCGTACTCTTTTGGAGTATCAAAATTCCATGACTTTCAATGACCTTTTCCATGACTTCTTTTATATTTTCCATGACTAAAATTTAGACGATACTTTTCATGAAAATGGATTCCTTTCTATTGGAAAAAATTAAAATTTCATCTTTTTGCCTAAAATCAAGCTACGATTATTTTTCTTGTGCCATTTTCCATGATTTTCCATGATTTTCCATGATATTAATCTAAATTCCATGACTTTCCAGGCCTGGAAAAGAAATCATGAAATTCCATGACTTTCCAGGTTTTCAATGACCCATACGAACCCTGCATGACAAGACTCCTTGGCACAGCACTTCTAGCTTTGGGGACCTGTGCCTAAATGTTTACCCTTTCTGTTTTCCATTTATGAGACAAAATTTGCTCAACAAGTCACATTTCCATTTACATGATAAAATCTGAAGATGCTCTAATGTTAATGGTCCTATGCGCAAAATGCTTGTCATGTAAACTGGGTATGAGGGATAATAGTCAATACTTTACATTTAAAATGTTCTAATAATTAAAAGAATAATTATTGATCATATCTGTATTAAATGCATAGACGACTTTCCAAAATGGCGGGCTCATTGTTCACGATAACGAGGCCAGAAAGGCCTCCAAAATCAACATCGCATCAAATGATTATAAATATATAAAAATTATCCTGTAAAATGCACATAAAATAGGTATTTTAAAAGGAAAAGGAACACATCGTCTTTGATAGCAATAGAAGTGTCGCCACGCTTATTTTCTGGTAACAAGGCCTTTGTGGCCTCGTTCTCATGTACTAGGCCGCCATTTTTGAAAGTCGTCTATTCTCTTCTTTCTTGGACTGTAACCCTTGGAAACAAGCATCTTGTTGGAACCAAAAGCTGGAAGATGTAAATGTTTAAATTCTAATATATTACAATATTGATATCAATGAATCAATTATTTTTTGCTTTCTGATTGGTTGAGAACTACTGGTAAATAAGATTCAACACAAAAGATTTATGTCCAGTCACTTTGATTTTGCACATATGCTTGCACTGGAAGCTAGTTTGATGATAAATTACTTCTTCAATTTGTGGTAAAAACAAATTTACAATGGCATTCCATGGTATGCACTCTTATTTACCAATATTTTACGTCAACACATGGTCAAAATTAATTATGGACCCAGTCAGGTACACCTTGTGAGTCCATAACATTTTGACCATATGTTGTGATATAAAATGTTGGTAAATAAGAGTCCATACTACGGAATGCCGTTGTAAATTTGTTAAATTTCCCAAGAGGATTATTTTCTAATGAGAAAACATTGAGACAAGGGAATTGAGACATATTAAACCCTAATGTTTTTAAAAAACAATCTTTCATCAATCTTGGTCTGTTTTCCAAGCATCCTTCACTTTGTTCATTTTCTTCTCAAGTTCACATCTCTGTACTTCAAGGTCTTCACCACAATCCTTTAGTCCTGATGTAGATTCTACCAATGAATGGTAATTTTTAACAAAGTCTGTCACATAGCTGTATTTTTCTTTATCTTGCCCTCTGTTTAGATCATCCCCTGTTGTGATACCAGTATTTTGAGTAGGTAGATAACTTGTTTGTGAATCTGATCCTAGACAGAATAAATATAGTAAGAAGCTGTGTATTTGTATGAAATTGATAGGTAATATATTTTCACTATTAAGGACACACCCTGCAACATGATTATGTTCTATACACCAGTTCATGCTGTCATCTGACATTTTGAATTGGGACAAACATGGCAAAATTTATAGAAATCTGGATCACTTTGACTAATTCCCATAACTCCTCTCAATTTTCTTGGATTATCAAAATTTAAACTGTAATAATCAGCATCCATGTATAATAGTTGTCAGACTCAAAATAAGACCAAGGTAAGTATTTTTATTTTACTACCTTTTACAAGTCAATCTTCTTTCCACAAATGACTCTTATAATTTTGAGCTAATATGCATATTCATGTGCCAAATGTTTTATTTTGAAAAATAATCTTATTTTCTTTATTTATAGCCTTCATCATATTAACTGTCACATATTCTTGGGTTGCATGTGATGTCACGGCAGCCATCTTGGATGAACTTCAACAAAAGATTTCTCATTATCGTCTATTGTTTGTTGATCCAACATGGCTACCACTTCATTGTCTTTTGATTCCCAAAGGAATGGATGGAACCCAGCAATAACAAAGAAATTATGTGTTCAAAAAATGTAATTTTTTGGAAATCCAACAAAACTGAGCAGAGTTACAGGAATTGTCAGAGATCCAGCGTGAACTGGCCTAACTGATATGGCATTATATTTTACCTTAGTATATTTTTACCCCCTTCACTCGCAACCAGCCCCCCTTCCCACCCTCCATCTGCCCCTCTTAATCATCAAACAATTGTACCCCCTCAATATTCAACAAAACTTACTTATATGTTCTTTATCGCCATGTAAAGGCAACGAATGTCCTCTAAGAGCTTTAACGGCAGGACAAACTTCAGTCGGATGTTGAAACGCCACGTCCTCTGAACTCGACTTTTTCAAGTCCGCTAAAATCTCTTCAAAACTCGGAGGTTTTGGAGCTTGTTCTGCCAGAGATCCCTTGGACATTAATGATGAGTCTTGTAATACCATTCGTAGTGGAAAATCAATAAATAGCAAGTTAAAAACAGAGAAAAATTTAAAAGAAAAATTATCTTCTCGAGCCATTGAACGCCGCCATCTTGTTATTGAAAGTACAGCATCCGCTGTAAATAAGTACTGCGGGCTTCTTTGAGTACTTGTGTACAGCGGTTTTACTCTAGCAACGTTGGCGGGAAACAGTTGGAGATGTTTTTGAATATGTGCAGAAAATTCACTCTGTAATCGGTATTTTTTTCGTTTCTATGCTGATCTGTAGTAAGCATTTGATTTTAACTAGCTATGCCTAAAATCAATCTAGCAAGACTGAAAGAAGGGGTGCATTCTCGCGGTAAATCGCCTGGTCGCTCCCCGCAAACCCAAGCCAGCATTTCAAGCTTTTTTAGTCCCAAAAGAACTGACGATGGAGGAGATAAAACTGTTAGATCTTCAACAAAGGTATTTTAGCTTTGTTTACTTAATGTATATGATGGTTTTGAAAGCATGTTGTAAACCATCCCCATGCAGTATCCGATTTCTTCAGCTCGCACATGGACAAATAGTCCCCTTCACAGTTCCCTGCGCCATCTTGAAAGATGGTGAGCGTGCAATGATATCGACAATGATAGATACCTTTTTAACACCTAGGACAATTATTAACAGGCCTCTATCGTTGCAAGCTCACCGTTCGTCTCGCTTCGATGCAAAGGCATGGCTACCTTTCAAGATGGCACAGAGAACTGTGAAGAGGACTATTGAACAGGGGAGGGGAGGGGTACCAGTCCCCTCCTACCTCCATTCAATGTTGAAGGTAACAATACCATTTATAGGTGCCCTGCTACCCAAGGAATGCCTCTTTGAGTGGTGGGTAAAGGGGAGGGAGTGAAACCCTGGATCATGCTATACTTAGCATACATCCTCCTGATTGCAAGAATGTAATAAAATTTATCTGAAAAATACACAATTTGTTCCTTTTTAGAGGGTATCAAACGAGCCTGAACATAACCATCAAGAAACCAAAAGACAGAAACTTTCCTCTCCAAAAAATCAAGACTGTGTAACCTCTGGTGAAATAAATCTGTCTTCTGTAACTTTAACCAAGCTAAAGACTTTTGAAAAAGGATCCAAATACTTTGAAAGTAGTTCTGACAAAATACAGACAAGGAGTGTAGAACTAGAAGCTGAAAGTCTTAAGAACACTGAAAATCATGATGATTGCATCATTATTGATGATGAGATGAAATTGTCCGAAACTAGTATTGATGTCGATTCTTTTTCAAGGAAAAAATCTTCAGAGTTATCAACATCAAATATGAAGTCAAAAATTAAGTCACCTACTATGTCTACAAAGGCTGCAAATTCAAGAACAAAGAGTCAATATACACCATTGGAACTACAGTTTATAGAACTTAAAGCCAAGTATAGTGACGCTGTTTTATTTGTGGAATGTGGATATAGATACAGGTTTTTTGGTGAAGATGCTGAGGTATTGAGTAATATTAGAGAGGATTTCATATGAGTGTGAAATGGACAGTGCCATGCCGTGGCCATGTCAGTGCTGTGATGTACATACGAAAACATTTAAAATTCCTGTCGTAACTGTGAGGTGACCATGCAGTGGCATTTTCACACTCATGCAAAATCTGCTTTACATGCATATCTTATTTACCCTTTTACATTAAATGGATGATTATTAGGGTGCTGATTTGCTGTATCCATGCATAATCCTTGATCACTATTCCCCCCTCCCCTTCCCTTTCATCACCCTTATTTGGTACATATGAGATTCATACTTCTTTTTCACTCCTACAACCTCAGGGTTGGATCCAGGGTTATCCTTGAGGTGGGGGGAGGGAGGGGGGTGCAGCAATTTATACAGCAGAAACAGTCTAGAGGATATTTTGGAAAGATATAGAGAAGAAAAGAGCCAAAAATCATGACAGAAGGGGGGGGTGCATAGTCCCCCTGCACCTCTCCTTTTTATCCACCCTCGAATCTGTAAGTGATATAAGGGTGCCACATACACATTTTACACTTCAAACGCATGTGGATAGCTGTTCCTCCTTTACCCTTCTCCACGACAGCTCAGTGTTAGAATCTCACTCAGTCGAGGACTGAAAGGCCTGGTGACATGGGATAACAGTGATGGGATTTGAGCACAAACCTCTCATGAAAGAGACATTAGTAGTCTGTTAAGCCAACCTTTATTAGCTTGTTAAGCACAAACCTATCATGAGAGACTTATTAGCCTGTTGAGCCAGCCTTTTGCACTTAAGTCTAATCTTGACATGTTGAGGATATTTTTCTCTAATTCAGATTGCTTCTAAAGAGTTGAACATTGTGTGTTCTATGGATCATAATTTTATGACTGCTAGTATACCAACACATAGATTACATGTGCATGTCAAAAGGTATGAGGGAGGGGAGGGACAGTACATGTGAAAGGCTGCAAGGGAGGGTAGGGTATGAGGGGATAAGGTCAGTTTATCAATAGAGCAGATTTCGTATGAGTGTGAAATGGACCGTGTCGTGCCGTGACCGTGTCAGTGCCGTGTTTTCTATAGAAACATTCGAAATTCCTGCCATACCTGTACTGTGACCGTGCAGTGCCATTTTCACAGTCATACGAAAACTGCTCTACAACTTGATAACTTGATAACTGTCAGTAGGTGTCTAATGGGATTTATACATTTATTTCTTAATTTATTCATTCACTTATTATCCATCTATCTATCCATTTGGATGGATGTAAGCCAGGATGTAAGCCAGGGGAAGGGCATAAGCAAGAGGTACCTCCAGGGATGTTGATAAGATTAAAGCCATGAATATAGGACCAATATATTCCTGGGGATTCTCAGCAATGGATAGGACAAGCCTGCAGGGACAGTGAACAGGCAGAGGATGTTGATCCCCAGTAAAGAGAGACACAGCAAATGCATATAATGCTAAAAGCAGGGGAAGGTTAAGGTACCACAGGGATAGGGGACATCATAGATAGGGCAGACCTAGATTTGTGTACGTGGGATTTTATTTGGTGGTGCATTACTTATGAAATACCAGATACAAAAAATACTTGACGTATACTAACATATTGTTTGCCAATTGTTTGCCACTTTTGCAGACTTGTAAGTAAAGGCTACAAAGTTGGTGTCATCAAGCAAACAGAGACAGCTGCACTTAAAGCTGCTGGTGACAACAGAAGTAACGTATTTACACGTGAGCTCAGTGCCCTTTACACTAAGTCAACACTGATTGGTGAGGATATGAAGGTTTCTGCCGATGATGATGATGAATGCAAGGCTAGTAGGACTGATACAAGTAATGCTTATCTCATATGCTTGTGTGAAAGTCCCAAAACTGGTAATACCAACTGTTCTTCTGTAAAGAAAGCTTCTACTGAAGAAACAGCTGTTTATGGGTTTATGGTGAGTGAAAATTGAAGACTTGCTCATGAAAGTGGCTTAAGTGATTTCTGATTTCAACAATGTCCTCAAATTATGGTCCCAAATGGTATTATTAGCCTTGTTCTATATCTAAATGTGTTCGGACATCAAACAAGTCACTAAACAAGGCTATTTTGAGGGGCACCCCTTAAATTGACAACAGAAATAAAACAAGCAGACAATGACTCACATGTACATGCACATTTAAAGATTCTATTTACAACAGGCTCTGAAAGCAAGAGTTTGAAAAGTGAGGTAACAGAGAATGATAGTGGGTTATTGTCTGTGACCTGTGATGCAGCCAGAAAACTGATCTCCTAGAAAGTGAATCATAAATCCACTATACTTTATGGATAATCTGGGGGAGATCACTTTTCTGGTGGCATAACAGGTGACAGACAAGTGATCTCCTAAGGAGCAGATCATCAATCCACTATACCCTATGGTCCTTCTTGGGGTGCTGAAAGGTATGCAATTGAGAAATGGCTCCAAAACAAGGTTTGCCCCTAGGGGGAGGGTTTGGATAACAGCCAAATGCATCCTTAAACAAGGCTGTGAGATCACAAGTGTGCTGTGCAACTTGTACTCTTTCGAGAGAAACATTTTGTGAGAAGAGTGCTTGCAAGAATATACTGAATTATGTGCAGTAGAGGCACAGAGTATTGTCTTACTAATCACATTATTAGCAAAAATAGAATAGAACATTTTTGTCAGTGGCTTCTCTTGATTGTCTAGTTTGTATTTTTTTTTTAAGGCTGTGCAGCCATCTACTGGAGATATAATTTTTGATGAATTCCACGACACACCAACATGCTGTGAGCTTGAGACAAGACTACAACACATTGGAGTAGTAGAGCTCCTTATTTCTGATTCAGTCTCTCAACATATAAAGAACTTTATCAAAGTCTTTCATTCACAGTCTTTAGGGTAGGTCCAATATTCCTTACTGGAAGACAGATTAATATGTGATTTATTTGTGATGTACGATTTGTATGGAATAGAAAAACCAGGGGTCCTAAAAGTGGACCTTGAGGAACACCACAAAATATCATTTGAAATTAAGGGCATAAATTTTGTTTCAGGTGATAAAATAACATAACCTTCTTATGAGCTTTTTCACAATTTTATAATCCCACCGATGATACAACTGTCTCCATCTGATTTTGTTTTCAGACCAGAAGATTCCATAAGGATTGAAGCGATACCATCAAAACATTTTAGTCATGAAGTGGCCATGAAATTGATCTCAAGCTTTACTGAAGAACTTAAAAATGACAGCAAATCAGATGATCTTAGTGAGAACTCCTTACTTCAGAAAATAATGGCTCTACCACAGAGTGCTCAGATTTGCTATGCAGTTCTTGTAAAATACCTCAAGGATTTCAAATTAGAGAAAATTTTGAGATTATCAAGGTTTGTCTCCTCTCCTCTCCTATTTACTATTGCAACACTTTTAATTCCATTTAACTCTGTACTCTTTTGTTTCAAAGTTATTTTCTTTGTACCGTAGCAACTTTGTGAGATTTTCAAACAAAAGCCAGTGCATGAAATTGGATGGTTGTACTGTGAAGAACCTTGAGTTATTCAAGAATGAGGTAAAGGAGAAGAGGGTATTTATCCCACTTATAGATGCCGTAGAGCAGATTTCGTACGAGTGTGCAAACGGCACCGCACGGTCACGGCACGGTTACGGCAAGAATTTCAAATGTTTTTATAGACATCACGACACTGACACGGTCACGGCACGGCGCGGTCACACTCATACGAAATCTGCTCTATGTTGAATGGAGTCAACCACTTGTATGTTCCAGTGAAAGCAGTGACTCCTACACCAACCCTGATGAGTATCTTGCATTCCTACCCACGACTTACTTCAGTCAACTTTTTTTCATTTGTCACTACTATTTGAACTGATTGTTGAATATTTTACGTTATTTTTGAAATATACAGCAAGGTTCAGAACAAAACACTTTGTTTTGGGTACTCAACCACACAAGCACAAACTTTGGTAAAAGACTCTTGAAGAAATGGATTTCCTGCCCATTGATGGATAAGCAGTAAGTGAAGAAACACAGTTGATTCTCTTAGCAAAATAATACAAAAGGAAACAAGACAAAAGTGAACTCTTATTAGGGAAATTTGTAGCTTATTATGAAGTTTTCCTGTTTTGTACTCATTTGTATTTTAAGGTGCGGTAATGGGCAACAAAATTGTGAAAGATTTTGCACAACACTGTTGCGTTACAAGTTACAGAGCAAATGTTTCTCTTATTCCAATACACGCGCAACAACTTTTCTTTGTCGCACAAATTACTCTATTTTTTTACTGTGTTTTTGATGGTTTTTAACAACAATATTGTGAAAGATTTTGCTCAACACTGTTGCGTTACAAGTTACAGAGCAAATGTTTCTCTTGTTCCAATTCACGCGCTGAACAACTTTTCTTTGTCGCACAAATTAGGAAAAAAACTCTTTACTCTGTTTTTTTACCGTGTTTTTTATGCTTTTTATGACCTAATAGCTTTGTTCTTATCATTTCAGAGAGATTGACTCAAGACTAGACTGCATTTCTGAAATTCTTTCATCAAATGTACACTGCCTTCGTAAGTTGAAGGCTCTTTTGGCCAAACTACCTGATCTGGAGAGAGGATTATGCAGCATTTACTCTAAAAAGGTGAGTGAGTTTTAACTAAACAATTGAACGTCTGTCCAGTCTACGTGGTCGCTTATAGGAGGTTCAAACTGGGGTACCTCTCGGACACCTTTGGGACGGTATCCGCCAAGTAGAGGTCCAATTTACAGTAAATATGCGAAGAAATTTTCCCCGAGACCTGAGCAGGTGCCCGCTTAATAAAGGGTGTCCTATAAAAGGCCTATTCCGGGCCCTAAAATCGCCCCAAATAGCATCTTTTGGGATAATTTTGCTTAAATCGCCTAAAATCGCCTAAGATCGCCTACGATTGCCCAAAATTACGGCGATTTTGGGGCCCGGAGTAGGCGCCTATTCCGGGCCCTAAAATCGCCCTAAATCGCCTTAAGTTTTCAGCATCTTTGGGGATAATTTTGCTTAAATCGCCTAAAATCGCCTACGATCGCCCAAAATTACGGCGATTTTAGGGCCCGGAGTTGGCCTTAAAAAAAGAGGTACCACGATATATTTATGTAAATGGAAACTAAGTGTGTGTAATTTGAAAAAAAAATGGTCGCTATTAAGAAGAGGTGGTCGCAAGAGGAGGTTATCGGTAGATACAGTCAAATCTCTGTTTGGTGAGAATATATTGTCATTTATGGAGTTTATGGAGTTATGATTCATGAAAACGTAAATTCTGACTCCATTTTCACTAGACAAGCTTATAGTCATTGTTAAGTTTCTCAATTTTGCATGCTGTTGTATTTTAGTGTTCTACAAGTGAATTTGTGACCATTTTGAAATCCTTGATCAACGTGTTTGACATGGTCAGCACGGCGCAGCATGAAGCTACCAATCAACTGTCGTCATCTATTTTAGTGAAGACCTTCACAGAGGTAAATTTGTCCGTCTGTCCCTCTACCACTGTTTATTAACCTTTTGGTAAAAAAATGCTACTGGGGTGCTTACCAGTTACTTGTCGAAAAACTGGAAATTCCGGTTGGAAAAACAAATGACATGACTCATTCCGGAAACCTTTGTCTTCTGGTCTCCCTTTCGGAAGACGCGCGTACCAGTACGCGCGTACGCGTGTCGGAAGTCAAGTTTCCCGCCTTTTTTACCATCTGATTAGCGAATTTCCAACCGGAAGGATTGATTTAAATGGTAAGCACCCATGGACATTTCTGGGATCACTTTTCTTTTGCTTGTCTGTCTGTTTGTGTGCCTAAATAATTTTCTTACTTCAAATGGAGATTTTATTCAACAGGTTCCACCGCTACTCAAAGGGACAGACAGGTTCTTACATATGATTGATGAACAAGCTGCAAGGTTAGTCCTTTTCTACTACATTTAGACCGGGTTTAGTTACTTTTATTAGCTTTTCATGGATACGCGTGCACTTCCTTTGGTCGGTCGTTCGTTCCTTTTTTTCTTCCTCCCATCATCCTTCTCTAGCTTCGAGACTCGCTTCCTTCCTCCCTCCCTCCCTTTCTCCCTCCCTCCCTCCCTCCCTCCCTCCCTCCCTCCCTCCCTCCCTCCCTCCCTCCCTCCCTCCCTCCCTCCCTCCCTCCCTCCCTTTCTTCCTTCCTTCCTTCCCTCCTTCATTCTATCCTTCCTTCCTTCCATTCTCTCTCTCTCCCTCCCTCCCTCCCTCCCTCCCTCCTTCCCTCTTTCCCTCCGTCCCTTCCCTTCTTTTCTTTCTTCCTTCCTTCCTTCCTCCCTTCCTTCCTTCCTTCCTTCCACCCTCCCTCCCTCCCTACCTTCTCCAGCTCTCATCCTTTTCAAAGCAATTAGTAAAACAGAAACAAACAACCAAAAACCCAGATATTTAGATCACATTGACCACACTTTAACTTACAGAACAGGAGATAAAACCAAGCTGTTTGTTGACCAAGCTCAGTTTCCAAGCATTCAGAAATGTGCGACGGTAAGAATAGTTAAATTCATCGCTTTCTAAGCTTTCGATAACACCACTGAAATTATATGCATTGCTTATACTCTTCAACGGCTTGTCCTGTGGGCGATCGGTTTAGCACTTTTATTAGGCAGACATCGCTGTCAAGCAACAAAGATCGTTTCAAGTCCAACATCAAAGTCATCCAAGCTTTTAGTGTTCGTACTATATCATCACAAGAGTCAATGTTAAAGTAGATAAACAAACGAAAACATTTTGAGAACACTCAACTCGCCGCCCTCCCGAGCGTAAAAGAACCGAAAAACAGCAACGAAAATGACGTATTGAGTTAGTTTATTGGCTTAGTGTTTTATGAAGCATTTCTTTTATTTATAGAGACATTTTGCTACAGAGAGAAGTATTTTTGCATTTGTTTGTCTCGGTGGTAATCAGCTTTTTTTTTCCGATTTTTTTTTCTTTTTTTCACACATTATTATTTTTTCTTTTATAGCTAATGACTCTTTTTTAGCTAAAGAAATTACAATAACTCATTAATATTTTATCATTCAAATCACTATTAAATTTCTATAAAAAGCTTAATTTACAGGTCCGTCCAATCTAAAATTCTGTATAAATTTGGTGATAATAAAAAAATAATATATTGCTTTAAAGATGTCTCTATCTGGACTGATTCCATTCAGGGTGTAATAATTTTGCATGCATAGATCGTAACCACCACAGGAAACCGAACTGAGAAGCTGCTAAAATGACAATAACTCGATGTTAATCCAATCTAGTTAGTTATATAGTTATATACGCCATTGGCGGTTTGATTATTTCAGTTGATTACTTGAAACAACATATTTTTTATTGCCCCAGTGTTGCTGTAAAACCGATCAATAGAACTGGATGTTAAATGATACACCAATTATTACGCTTAATTTCTATCTCTACTTCTTCAAACTTTCAGTTCATGAACATTTTACAACTCGCTTCATTGGTGCTCGGAATTCTCTGCTTCTTACTGCATAAATCCACGGGTTAATCGCACTGGAAGCGAACGATACCCAAATAGCCCACAACCAATTACGATAGATCGTCTTCTCTTCACAAACGTCTGTAATAGTTAAATCTACACATGACAATACAAAATTCGGCGTAAAAAGAATCACAAAAAGACCAATAATTATTCCAGCTGTTTTTGCCGCCTTGTTGTCCTTTAGAAATTCCTTTCGCTGTCTAGCCCTTAAGTCATGTAATTGTGTGCTCGCTATTCGTCTCGCTTGTATCCTTGCAGCTTTTAGAATGTTGTAATAGCAAAATATTATTATAACTAGCGGAATTCCAAAGGTTACAATCAAGCACTTGGTCCACAAAAGAGACTGCCAATGCTTGGGTGTGTAAAGTGCTGCTGACCCAAACAATATCGAGCAACCCCATATTAAAAGAATCGTCCATAGACAACGTTTTTTTGTAACTATTATACGATATGTAAAAACTCTTGTAATAGCAATGTATCGGTCCATACTGACTGCTGCAAGGCTGAAAGTTGTTGCCGTAAGAGTTTGGATCCACAAGAAATTCTCTGTTATGTACAAAGGATGGTCCGTCGCCCAGACTTTGAGTGTAGTCAATGCAACGTAGATAGGGTTTATGGTCAGTCCTACCAGCAAATCTGCTGTGCTCATAGACACAAGGAAATAGTTGGACGTCGAGTGCAAAGATGGAGTCTTGAAGAATGAAATTAAGAAGATAATGTTTCCTGTTACGGCAAGAAAACCTGACAAGACGTGAAGAGAAACGAAGATGACATACGGGATTTGTTCCAAGTTTGACGTGCAGGTGTAGTTCATGTTGTACTACGAGGTTTACAAGGCTGGCCTTTCAGATATATACGTTTTGCAATCCTCAATTGTGACCTCCAACGATGTAAATGTACACGAAGCAATAGGGAAGCGAGTCAATGATCCACAATTTTGAATTTTGCAAAGAATTGTTGAATATTATCAATGAAATTATTTCTTGTCAGACAAGAGAGAGAGGCGGAGAGCTTTTTTCAATCCGTTGGCAATTCTTCTCTTTCAATTATTATGTCTGTCAGTCTTTTTTTGGCTGTTATGGCAACGACTGCTTCTCCGACTAATTTATCCAGTGCAGTCAATGGCGTTATTATATCTACTTTCTGGTTGTTTGTTTAATCGTTGAATCGTCGATTACTTTCAAAACTGCAAAGAAAACAACATGTATAAGAAAAAAAAATTATTTTTTTTGCTATTATTCAAGATGATATTTGATGCTTGTTATGCTAATATTGCAGAAGTGTGAAGGCCATTCTGTTTACACCACCAAAATTTCTATGGCAAATGGTTTTTCTTCGTCTCGACACGACCAAATTTGATATCACAAATTGATTTGTCACATCAAATTTGGTACATTTTCTCATCCATACGAACAAAAAATATTTGTCAAAGAAAATTTGCCTCATGAGGAAGGACCCTTGCGACTTTTTCTTCCTTTCACATGAAGGCCGGCGAGTTGTCCCTGGTAGCAGGGATAACTCTTTTGTTTTCTTTTCCCAAAAACACAAAACAAAATAGTTACCCTGCTCCCAGGGAAAACTCGCCTTCATGTGAACGGGCCCTAAAAATGCTAAAATATGCGACGTATATTCTACGGTATTGATTTAGGTGTTTTACGAATAAAACAACACTTTAATTTAGTCAAGGGCTTTCGTTTCGTGTTGTTAAAAGGTTTCAAAACGGCATTTTTTGGTTCCAGTTTCTCGCAGTTAAAGCCAGCTTCCTATTAAGATGTGCCTGGATGTATAGTTATTTTTCTCTTTTTTTTTTTCGCTGCTAGGTCTCATTTTCCCCCTGCTCTGTTATAACGCCTTTATTCGTGTTCTCACCGGGGGATATTTTGATGCAAATTTGTGTTCATTCATCTAGTTTATTCTAAAAACATAAAGACAAAATAAAATATGTTCCAAAGGTGACAAAACTACAATCGCTGAACAAACGAAGAAATCTTTTTTCTACGTTTATGAACTGGAAGTTTTATTTAGTAGTTTAAGGTTGAGAATAGTTAGCAAATCTTATTGGCAATTGAGAGTGGACTCGACATGTATGAGAATATCAAAAAATTACATTTGCAAAATGATTTTTAAAGCTGCCATTTGCTTCTTCTCCTCGCCAGCTACCAATCTTTCTTGCCTTAACATTTTCCGATTATTGTTACACGGCAGTAATGAAAATATTCTATGTCTAAAGCGAGCACTTTGTCTTGTCTACTTCATGCTTTTCTACTTGTCATTTCAATTAGTTGATGCGACATCCGATGAGATTCTCTGCAGAATGTATACTTGAAATTGAGTTTTATGTACGGAATAGCACGCAGTGAGCTCTTGACACACGAACACTGAAAACTGGCAGATAGCAGGACGATATTTGTGCTTAGCTATTGATTACCGCAGCCTATAATTAACTAGTTGTGATTGATAACTTATAACTTAAAACTTATCGACAACAAAATCGCTTTGTTCTCAAATTCAAATGAACCAAGTTTGTTAGCGACAGCTCCAGGCCTTTTTCCAGTGTGGACTAGTCATTGAGAACTAATAGTAATCAATAACAATTAGTTATCTATAACTATATGCCCTAAATGAGCATGTAGCATTGAAATAAAAAGAATTACTGCTGAAAATAGAATTATACATTTTTCTGCAATAATGAAAATGGCTGTTTGTACATCAGCGAAGAACTATATTTGTTAAACTATAGTTACTAGTTCTGAGGTCGATTCTGTACTTGAATACAAACCCTGGTGCATCAGTTGGGACATTTTCGCCTGAGCGCCTCAAAGTATTTAGGGGCCGGTGTTTACATGACACTAGGATCATCCTAGCACTAGGATCATCCTAACGAGCGAACCAACTTTTACGTTTAGTTTACATGCCCGAAGCAACCCGAAGGAGAGTTCAAAGAAAGTGATTACTCGTCCTAGGTCACCCGAACTACCACAGTGTCCCCAACATTAGCGTTTCCTAATCCCAGTTGACTAAGTATCTCTACTTCAGTTTTTCCGTTTACATGACCGAAACATACTCCTAGTGCTAGGATATTCCTACCAGCGAGACAACATGACTATAGTAGTAGGATCATCCTAGTACCCGAAGTGAAGACACAAATTTCCTTGTATACAGAATGCAGAAAATTTATATATAGGAGATAGGATGATTCGCCTGCTAGGATGATCCTAGTGCTAGGATGATCCTAGTGCCATGTCAACACCCCCTTAGTCTTGTGGGAGAAGACTGTTTTTATTCTCTTCCGTCACCCGTTCTGCAGGTGTCTTACTTTATAACTTCCTCAACGCATTGTGCTTCATATTTTAAAATAATTTTGCGAACTGCTGTCTTTTTTGACTACGAAATAAAGCACTGGAAAATATTTATTTCTGACTCACAAATTTAAAGTGTAAGTTAGTTGGTAAGAAAATAGGGGTCGTATTGAAAACGAGTTGTACAAAAACTATATTTTAACAGAATTTGATTGACATAGTTAGCATAATATAAAAACTAATTTACCGAAATAAAACATTACGGCAACTATACCTTTTTCTGAGTTAACTAAAACCAGCCGGACTGCACTGATAAAGGATGACTCTTTGCTTGTACGACGTCAGTCTTTTTGTGGCGAACGAAAGCAATTCTTTACCTTTATCAGTTAGAAGAGAGCATATATAGCCAGTAGACTGACACATCCGGGTCACGTGACGTGAACGGTTGCCACGCCAATGGACTATTTTTAGACAAACAAGAATGTCTGAATATTTGCCAATGCATTCGATTCCGGCCTGAGGTGAATTCGTTCAAATCAGCTTCTGAAAATGGCTCAAATGTGGAACAACACGACTGTGTCTCATGTTCCTAAGTTTGCTTTCCTTGTGCCTATGTTTAATATCACAGTACAGAGATATGCGCGCGCCTGTTTTATATTGCTTAGTCATGAAAAGAATAAGCAAATAGTGTCCTTCTTTCTTAATATTTATGGATAAGAATCAGGTATATTAAACTGGGTGGTAAGAAAATTAAAGTTTTGCAGCAATCGTCTAGATATAATTATCAAAGAGTAATTAATTATAACTGGTTTTGTTTAAAAATCACGCGATAACATCACGACACTTCCGACAAAAGTTTGGAAATATATGAATACACTGTTCAAAGTCTGTCCGAAAGATCACTTGAACTGATTATAAAAACGATGTCTGCAAATTAAATAAAAAGTATATGTAAATGTGTCTAGCAGGTGCTACTACTACGGACGACATGTCTGTCTATTCCATCGAATATTTTATTTTTTACCATTAAAATATGACTGAAAATACAGTTGAATCTCCCGTAAGCGGACACCCTTGGGAAACTGAAAAAGTGACAAAACGGACAAATATCGTAAAATAGTGTCGTTGTCCGCTTACGAGAGCATCTCTAAAGATTAATAATAGCAATTTAAGACATAGAATAGTCTGACTCAATGATTAATGGATGAGTTCAAAACAATTAGTATTCAAACTAACAGTAGTTCTATTAAATACATTAGCGGACTGAGAATATAGCTGATTGCACAAACATTGACCATATGTTATTGGAGGGGACCAATAACTCCAATAACTATGCATTGACCTTTTTCAAAGCATAGAAGCTGAGACCGAAATGAACACTGGGAAATCTGCTGATAAGATCATTTTAAAGAAGCGCGTGTACATGGACGTTTCAAACAGTGACTGAGACAAGGACTTGGTATCCTAGATGCGTTTATTTTGCACATTCATAGATAGCCGGAACACACAAGAATCCAAATATTACTACCATCCCCAGGAGCCATTTCGGTCTCAGCTTCTAGGTTCGATGATTTTGAAAGGGTCAATGTTTGTGCAAATAGCTATAAACACTACTGTTAAACTATTAAGTAGCCGATGTTGTAAATCTTCAAGTGTCCATTTATAAACATTTGAAACAGTGTCCGCTTATGGGAGCTTGAAAACAATAGAAAAAGTCAATTGGGAATCGCTCTATGGTGTCCGCGTCCGCTTACGAGAATGTCCGTTAATGGGAAAGTGTGAATACAGTGTTTGTATGGGAGAAAAAACGGGGTTTTGGAAAGCTGTCCGTAATTAGAGCTGTCCGCTTACGAGAGCGTCCGCAAGTGGAGATTCGACTGTATATTCGAAAGACACTTGTTCTCTTTTGATTTCACTCAACATCTTTACCACCATGTCCAAAAGAAAGAAAATCGATTGGTCGTCTGTAAAAGATGCTTCGCCTGAACCAAAACGATTGCATTTGGAAAAGGACAGTGATGAAAAATATCACTGTCCCATTCCAAGATGTGAGCACGAAGGATTTATGTACTCAGAGAGGATGTAGAAAACACGTTAAATCAAAGCGGCATGGTTGGTTTTATTATTTCGACGTGAAACCAAATGAAAACTTGGTTACAGAAACTTGCCAAAAAAGTTCAGTACAGCTCCAACACCAGCACAACTCCAGGTCCTTCACTCATCTGGATAAGGCTAGTTTCATCTCTGTCGAAGTCGTTAAATACAGCCATGTCCATACTCGTCGTCATCTTCGAAATCTTCTTCATCGTCACTACAATTCACTACTGACTCAGATTTAAGTACATTCTTGCTTTTACAACGTTGAGTAAAGATTGTAGCTCCTCGACAAACATCCAAAATACTCGATCGAAAAAGCTCACAAATTATATTTTACAGCTCCAAAAGTTTTGGTTCCAGTTTATAGAAGACGTCAGCTTTGCCTTGAAACCCACAACCTGAAGGTCATTTACATTTGCTGTCTTTTTTCCGTGTTATTTGCGTAAAAATCAACTTAAAAGCAAAGAGGTTTGCTTTTCTTTCATCGCATTACCTTTTCCCGAAGTTCGGGTGTACAAACGCGCGCGTCCGCTAACAGAAAATGGCGGGAATTTTCACTTGTTTGGACTTGGTCGCCAGGGATTGTGCAATAAAGGAATAAATTTTATTGTGTTTACTAAAGAAATTTTTGCTTATTTTGCGAATGAAATAGGCTTGAAGGACTCACAACAAAGATTGTGAGTAAAAGATTTTGATTTTGTGACGTCACTTCTATTATCTGTACTCTGATAAAGTATGGCTAATTGACCAATCAGATCGCGCGCTCGTAAAATTCTATTATATAAATAACATTATTGAAGCTAGTGAGTGATTTTTTGTTGGGTGAACACCAATATGGCGTCGTGTGAAAACCAAAAATAGCAAGGGATGAACGTCTTAGAATTATTTGGTTTTCAAATCAGATGCCGGGAATAATACTAACCTGAAGTTCACAGCCCACTTTTTGAAGGCCTTTCACTGCTGTGGAAATGTATGTATGTATGTATGGATGTATGTTGATAGTGTTGGCGTCAGGATATCTTTTTGTTGTTTTTCTTTAAGGTGATTCCTCTGTTTTGCACCGCGCACGTCTACCGCGCATGGTTCAGAAAGCACAGTATTACGACTTTGTCAGCATTTTCATTCAAATTACGACTAAAAAAGCTTAAAAACACAATTTGAAACAATTGTGCAAGTTTTGGTGCGACAAATAGTGAGTTTTGTAAAACTCGCCCCAGTACCTTCTCGGAAAAGTGCCGATTTTACCACAAATTTGATGGTAATTTTGAGAATAACTCTCTAACGAGCACGGTAACCGCGATTTTTTATTTCAAATTTTGCTTTCTTGTTATGATTTACAAAATGTATTTGAAAATTAAGAAAAGTTACAGGTAGAAACATTGAAAAAATGACGTTTTTCGTGCGTATTTTAGCACTAAAATGTCCAAACTCTAAAATTTGTAAAAAAAAAAAAAGTCCTAAAATTCATTTTATTAAGCTTTACTCGCCATTTCATCTTACATTGTAGCAATATTCAAAAGGTTTCGAACGATGTAGAAGTTTTATTTTTGTACAAAGAAATAAATAAAATTATATAATGCGTTATAATTCTATTCTCCTTATGATCAGAATTGACGACTGTAGTGTTCGTATATTGACGCTAAAGAATGTCCTTTAATTTCGTGTAAATGGTTGTCCATTAGTGTTACTAAACATAACTCTTAATACTCTTTATGAATGTCGATAGAATAAAATGCAATGTATTTTCACACTAATGAAAATTCAATTTGCGTCAGTTATGAAAGTGTATTTCCTGGCCTTTAATGAACAGCAAAAGGTGTAAATGGTTGGTATCTGGATTAAATACATATAGGTATTGTTCAACAAAAAATTACAACGGGACATATATTTTTCATTCAATTTTTCTTTTTATTGATTCTAAAAATTAAGAAAGATTTGGATATTAAACTTTATGAATATAAAGTGCAATTTTGTTCATTACAAGCGATTATGTCGGAAACCCAGCTTACCTCGAACTCAAACCCATTTCCTTGAATCATTTTTTAATGTTATATTTCTTCCATTTCTACAGTTCTTGTTATTTTCCCTTGAAGTTAGTGGGTGTCCTCTTCATACATAAGTTATACATAGCTTTAGTCGGACTGAATGCTTTTAATTTAGTTTTGAAGGAGAACTTGTTTTTCGATTGGCATTGAAGCTACAAACGCAATGAGGAAAACTATTGATTCATATATCTTATTTAGTCTTTCTTCATTATTTGTAACTAATCAATAGCATAGACAAAAACAGAAGTTTGTTTAGGCCAAAGAAACAGTTCAGTTATAATTTTTATTTTGATTACTTTAAACAACTTATTTTTCATTCACCCTTTGTTGATGTTAAATGACATACCGATTATTACGCTTAATTTCTATCTATACTTCTTCAAACTTTCAATTCCATGAACATTTTACAACTCGCTTCATTGGTGCTCGGAATTCTCTGCTTCTTGCTGCATAAATCCACGGGTTAATCGCACTGGAAGCGAACGATACCCAAATAGCCCACAACCAATTACGATAGATCGTCTTCTCTTCACAAACGTCTATGGTTGTTAAACCTACACAAGCAAATACAAAATTCGGCGTAAAAAGAATCACAAAAAGACCAATAATTATTCCAGCTGTTTTTACTGCCTTGTTGTCTTTTAGAAATTCCTTTCGCTGTTTTAAGTAATGTGATTGTATGCTCGCTATTCGTCTCACTTGTATTCTTGCAGCTTTTAGAATGTTGTAATAGCAAAATATTATTATAACTAGCGGAATTCCAAAGGTTACAATCAAGCACTGGGTCCACAAAAGAGACTGCCAATGCTTGGGTGTGTAAAGTGCTGCTGACCCAAACAATATCGAGCAACCCCATATTAAAAAAATCGTCCATAGACAACGTTTTTTTGTAACTATTATACGATATGTAAAAACTCTTGTAATAGCAATGTATCGGTCCATACTGACTGCTGCAAGGCTGAAAGTTGTTGCCGTAAGAGTTTGGATCCACAAGAAATTCTCTGTTATGTACAAAGGATGGTCCGTCGCCCAGACTTTGAGTGTAGTCAATGCAACGTAGATAGGGTTTATGATCAGTCCTACCAGCAAATCTGCTGTGCTCATAGACACAAGGAAATAGTTGGACGTCGAGTGCAAAGATGGAGTCTTGAAGAATGAAATTAAGAAGATAATGTTTCCTGTTACAGCAAGAAAACCTGACAAGACTTGAAGAGAAACGAAGATGACATACGGGATTTGTTCCAAGTTTGACGTGCAGGTGTAGTTCATGTTGTACTACGAGGTTTACAAGGCTTTCTGATACGTTTTGCAATCCTCAATTGTGACCTCGAACGATGTAAATGTACACGAAGCAATAGGGAAGCGAGCCAATGATCCACAACTGATTTTATTATGCAAAGAGTTAGTGATTGTTAATAAAATTATTTCTTGTCAGACAAGAGAGAGAGGCGGAGAGCTTTTTTCAATCCGTTGGCAATTCTTCTCTTTCAATTATCTTGTGTGTCAGTCTTTTTAATGAGATGACTAAAATTATTATCGTTTTTTTGGCTGTTATGGCAACGACTGCCTTTCGGGCTAATTTATCCAGTCAATGGCTTTATTATATCTACTTTCTGGTTGTTTGTTTAATCGTTGAATCATCGAATACTTCAAAACTGCAAAGAAAACAATATATATAAGAAAAAATGTTGGGTTTTTTTGCTTTTATTCAAGATGGTACTTAATGCTTGTTATGCTAATATTGCAGAAGTGTGAAGGCCATTCTGTTTACACCACCAAAATTTCTATGGCAAATGGTTTTTCTTCGTCTCGACACGACCAAATTTGATATCACAAATTGATTTGTCACATCAAATTTGGTCACATTTTCAGTTTCATCCGTACGAGATAAAAATATTGTCAAAGAAAATTTGCTCATGAGTAAGGACTCTTGAGACTTTTTCTTCCTTTCACATGAAGGCGAGTTGTGCCTGGTAGAATGGATAACTCTTTTGTTTTCTTTTCCCAAAAACACAAAACAAAATAGTTACCCTGCTCCCAGGGACAACTCGCCTTATGTGAACTGACGGGCCCTAAAAATTCTAAAATAAGCGACGTATATTCTACGGTATTGATTTAGGTGTTTTACGAATAAAAACACTTGAATTTAGTCAAGGGCTTTCGTTTCGTGTTGTTGAAAGGTTTGAAGCAAACTGGTATCTTTTAGTTACAGTTTCTCGAGTTAAAGCCAGCTTTCTTTCATTAAAATATGCCTGGATGTATAGTTCTTTTTTTTTTCGCTGCTCTGTTATAACGAAATGTTAAAAACACGCCTTTATTCGTGTTCTCACCGGGGGATATTTTGATGCAAATTTGTGTTCATTCATCTAGTTTATTCTAAAAACAAAAAGACAAAATAAAATATGTTCCAAAGGTGACAAAATTACCGAACCGATGAACAAACGAAGAAATCTTTTTTCTACATTTATGAAGTTTTATGTAGTAGTTTAAGGTTGAGAATAGTTAGCAAATCTTATTGGCAATTGAGAGTGGGCTCGAAATGAATGAGAATATCAAAAAATTACATTTGCAAAATGATTTTTCAAAGCTGCCATTTGCTTCTTCTCCTCACCAGCTACCAATCTTTCTTGCCTTAACATTTTCCGATATTGTTGCACGGCAGTGATGAAAATATTCTATGTCTAAAGCGAGCACTTTGTCTTGTCTACTTCATGCTTTTCTACTTGTCATTTCAATTAGTTGATGCGACATCCGATGAGATTCTCTGCAGAATGTATTTTTTACATAGTAATTATAACTTGAAATTGAGTTTTATGGACGCCGAATAGCGTGCAGTGAGCTATTGACTCTGAAAACTGGCAGATAGCAGGACCATATTTGTGCTTAGCTATTGATTACCGCAGTCGATAACGTGTTGTGATTGATAACTTATAACTTAAAACATATCGACAACAAAATCGCTTTGTTCTCCAATTCAAATGAACCAAGTTTGTTATCGACAGCTCCAGGCCTTTTTCCAGTGTGGACTAGTCATTGAGAACTAATAGTAATCAATACCAATTAATTATCGATAACTATATGCCCTACATGAGCATGTAGCATTGAAATAAAAAGAATTACTGCTGAAAATAGAATTATACATTTTTGTGCAATAATGACAATGGCTGTTTGTACATCAGCGAAGAACCATATTTGTTTTAAAACTATAGTCACTTTCTGAGGTCGATTCTGTACTTGCATACAAACCCTGGTGCATCAGTTGGGACATTTTCGCCTGCCGAGCGTCTCAAAGTGTTTTAGTCTTGTGGGAGAAGACTGTTTTTATTCTCTTCCGTCACCCGTTCGGCAGCTGTCTTAACTTTATAACTTCTTCAACGCATTGTGCTTCATATTTTGAAATAATTTTGCTAACTGCCTACTTTTTCTGACTACGAAATAAAGCACTGGAAAATATTTATTTCTGTCTGACAATTTTGAAGTTTAACTTTGTTTGTAAGTATATGGGGGTCGAATTGAAAATGGGTTGTAAGAAAACGATATTTTAACAGATTTTGATTGACATAGTTAGCATACTAATATTAATTTACCGAAATAAAACACTACGGCAACTATACCTTTTTCTGAGTTAACTGAATTGATAATGGATGACTCTTTGCTTGTACGACGTCAGTCTTTTTGTGGCGAACGAAAGCAATTCTTTACCTTTATCAGTTAGGAGAGAGCATAGCCAGTAGACTGACACATCCGGGTCACGTGATGTGAACGGTTGCCACGCCAATGGACTATTTTTAGACAAACCAGCGAATGTCTGAATGTTTGTTAATGCATTCGCTTTCAGCCTGAGGTTAATTCGTTGAAATCAGCTTCTGAAAATGGCTCATATGTGGAACGACAACACGACTATGTCTCATGTTCCTAAGTTTACTTTCCTTGTGCCTATGTTTAATATCACAGTACAGAGATATGCGCGCGCCTGTTTCATATTGCTTAGTCATAAAAAGAATAGGCAAATAGTGTCCTTTCTTAATATTTATGGATAAGAATCAGGTATATTAAACTGGGTGGTAAGAAAATTAAAGTTTTGCAGCAATCGTCTAGATATAATTATCAAAGAGTAATTAATTATAACTGGTTTTGTTTAAAAATCACACGATAACATCACGACATTTCCGACAAAAGTTTGGAAATATATGAATACACTGTTCAAAGTTTGTCCGAAAGATCACTTGAACTGATTATAAAAACAATGTCAGAAAATTAATTTCAAGTATATGTAAATATGTCTAACAGGTGCTACACCTACAGACAACATGTCTGTCTATTCCATTGAATATTTTGTTATTTTTTACCATTAAAATATGATTGAAAATATAATTAATAGTCATGCGATTGCCTCTTGGTGACTATTATCTGAGGCTACGCCGACACTTACTCAGATGACACGGGTGAAAAACGCATTGCGCATGCTCGAAAATTCGGCGGGAATTAGTGGACGCGTTCTTAATTGTTTACAAATAAAATTACCGTCGATTAAGCTGTCGTGTATTATGCCAATTTCTCGTGTATTGTTTGACCAGGAAAAGAGAACAACTAAAGCGATGTTGTAAGAAAAAATAACCACCAACTCTTCACAGACAGCCTTAACTCTCAAAGTTTACTAAACCTCCAATGGTTTTATTTAAAACTTCCGAGTATGCGCAATGCGTTCTCACCCGTGTCTATCCAGATAAATTCAAAACGCATCTATTTTGCTACAAATAGACATACCGTCCACACTAAACGGCGTTTATCTTTAGTATGGATAGTGAAAACACAGAAAGGCTGAATCATCGAAACGTCAAAATTGTTTTTACGTTCATGTGGCGCAGCCGAATGACTCCTCAAGAAAACATCTCACATTTCGAACTGCTACGTGGAATTTTGAAACTTACAGATAACAAAAACTAACATTACCTCGGATAGTAAGTCAATTTGAGTTCGATCGTAAACCGATCACTGAAAATTATTTTTAGCAAATATATAATCTCGCGTCGCCAAACCGTCAAAGACGCCGAGCATTCACGAGGCACAATGGGTGTACTCGAGATCGTGAACATTTTGAAGTTGATGTTTTGAATTTTGACATTCGTTGATAGCAAAAAAAAGGTATTTAACTGTATATTAAAAATTAAACATGATTAAAGTTTGTTCGAAACCAAATGACTGAAAAATATTTTCTTTATTTGAAATATTCAAACTGTCAAAAATGTCGTTCATCCAGAAGGCACTGCCGAAAAAGGGCTCTCGGCAACTTTGAATGTTTGAAGTTGATCAGTCATTATTCAAGCCGCGAAAAAGTATACTTTCCCTAGATCAATTTCGATGAAATTTTGAAAAACAATTCGAAAACTCAAAAGGTTTAAAAAGATGCATATATCTTTTGTCTGACGATTTCATTTCATAGGCACTTTAAATTCCAAAATTTTAGATAGCAAAAATGACATTTAGGCTGCAAGGCAATTAAGTTCCACCGAAACCAGACTACTAATTAAGAGGAGTTTTTTTCCGGTTCGAACAGTGAATGACAAAAACTTATAATTAAATTAAGAGGATGTTTTTTTTCACGTTCAAGCACTGGGCAACAAAACCTATTCAGTTAAAGAGTAGCTGTTGTACAAAACTAAAATTATTTCTTTCAAAAAGTTTAGGTTGTTTGTAAGTAGTTTTGGCCGATGAAAGTTGAATCAAAGTGTTAATCCAAAGCGAACATTTGGATCGAAAATGAGGTTTAGGCATTCATTTGCTCCGCATTTGCTACATGTTTTCTTTATATCAGCTTGAAAAAGCTTAATCCCAACACAACTTCAAGAAAAAGTCTTTGTACAATTCAAAAATCCGTTTTAAACAGGTGTTTTATCTTGGTACATTAGTTTTTAACCGGTAGAAAAAGGATTTGAGTGTTAATCCAGAATGAAAATTTGGATTAAAACTCGCACGGAGGGCTAGTTTTTGGCACTTTTAGCCATAACTCGATATTGAAAAAAATCTCCCCTTAATATTCTTTTCTGAGAGATGAAAAATCTCTGGCAGGTGCTTGCTTGCTCTATTTGGCCTTGCACGATGAGCTGACGCCTGCGTCTCTCAATTTGTCTGTGTCTCTCAAGTTTGAATATTAAATTAAGGAGGAAAATACTAAAAGCTATTGTAAATTTGTTTTTACCATAAAAATAGAAAGTAAATCGCCTAAAGCGAAGAAGAAGAAAAAAAGGTTAAAATGATTGCCGCGCTTCGATGATCAAGCTGTTTCTACGTAATTTTCGTTTACTTGTCAGGCGTTTTTAGCCGATTAGAGAGCAGAAAAGTCAGTGAATTACTGAACATTTGCTTCAGCATCCATTTGATTTTGTTGAATACCAATATTGAAACCGTCTGCCAACCCCGGTTGAATCTTTCAACATTGTTAGGTATGCGTTTGCACTCAAATCCGTCATGTGTATTTCAACACAGTTGAAAAGGGTTGGCAAACGGTTTCAATATCGGTATTCAACAAAATCGAATGGATGTTGAAAGAATTGTTGAAACCGTTTGCCATCCCAGCGTTCAACACTGATCTCGGGCGTTTAAGGCCTGAGCAAACGGCTTCAACATTTGCTTCAAGTTGAACGATGTTGAACGCTGCGATGGCAAACGGTTTCACTGAACAATTCTTTCCACATCCATCCGACTTTGTTGAATCGCAATGTTGAAATCGTTTACCACCCAGAGGGACTCAATAGAATGGTTGCTTTTACGGTCAACGGTTAATATTGTGCTTTTTTGAGATAATAAACGTTAATTTCTTCCCTTGATGGTCAACAGAAAGTTTAATAATTAATTTTAATTTTTTTGGAAGATTAAAAATTAATTTTCATTGTTGAAAAACACAATGAAGGTCTTAGAAAACGCAGGAAAACCAACTCTATTTTTCGGTACCAGGCCACAAAATAAGACTCGTATAAGCTTTAATAGCAAAACGTTTTACGACGAACCTAAAAACGGCTACGGAGGAGATTATTTTTTCACGGCTATGGGTTAATTTTTTTTTGCTATTAACGGCTAATTTTTGGCTAATTTTACGGCTATCAAACTCGAACTCATTTTTTCGTCTTTTTAGGCGGTCAATATTGAATATTACTCAATGTTACTATTTTTAGCGACAACAATATTAAGCGCGGAATTTTAGAGTTTCTAAAAATCGCTAGATTTTATACTCGCTGAAATTAGTATTTTGGGGTATTCTTGGTCAGTCATTGTAAAAATCGTCATTTCCCCACGAAAATCGCTAAGCTACGTAGCCGCGGATTTTTCCCCTAAAGAAACCGCAAAATTTAGCCTTATATGGTACATATTGTGTGAAAAATACTCACATAGGACGAATTAAGCATCGAACTGCTTGACTGGTGTCAAATTGGCCTGTAAAACGTCGGAGTCTCACAACATTTCAGTCCAGTTTTGCGGATATCGAAGTCAGATTCTCGAATTTTGAAAGAAAAGAATTCTGTGAAAAAGTGTCTCGGGCTCGCAAAAAATATGCGTTGTGGGGGTCTAGCAAAGGTTCGTCTTGACCATTCAATACCAGCTCTTATTTCGATCAGACAGAACATTACCGACGAACAGTTAGGCAGCTGTATTGATGGTCAGTGATTAGATTATCGACTTAATGATCTGGATCAGAGTTGCGAGGGCGTTTTTGTACAAATTACTAATCTTTTAGTCGCAAATAAAATCTTTCGGCGCATCAATGGTGCTCCAAACTTTCGCTGACTTGATGGGTGATGCATCTGTTATATTTCAGAAAAACAAATCAAATCTTTCTTTCTTTCTTTTCTTTTCTTTTCTTTCTTTCTTTCTTTCTTTCTTTCTTCTTTCTTTCTTTCTTTCTTTCTTTCGTTCGTTCGTTCGTTCGTTCGTTCGTTCTTTCTTTCTTTCGTTCGTTCTTTCTTTCTTTCTTTCGTTCTTTCTTTCTTTCTTTCTTTCTTTTTCTTTTTTTCTTTTTTTCTTTCTTTCTCTCTTTCTATTTTCTTATCGGTTTTTTGCTTGTTTGTTTGTTTGTTTGTTGTTTGTTTGTATGTATGTTTGTTTGTTTGTTTGTTTGTTTGCTTTTTTGTTTGTTTGTATCTGGAACTCTCAGTATCGTATCACCTATGGTCTCTCCCATCTCATTTCATCTCATCCACCCATCCTATATTCATCCTTTCTTTGGTTCTATTCAAGGAAATGGAAAGGATTTTAAAAGAGTTGAAATCACATCGCAAAGACATTCGTCAAGTTTTACAGCACCCCTCTATTGACTATTGCACTGTTGCTGGAAATGAGGTACGTGATAAGCTTATCAACTAACCACCTCAATTAAGAACACCCTGTGTTTATGGTGTCGCCTACGCGGATTAATCTTTTTTATATATTACTATTGACATTGACAGTTTTTAATTGAAGTTCGTAACGCAAGGTTGGGTTCTGTTCCTTCAGACTGGATCAAAATCAATTCGTAAGTAATTACAGCTTAGAAAATCATGCGCGGTTTTCGTCTATTGCACAGCATAGAGCAGATTTCGTATGAGTGTTAAACGGACCGCGCCATGACGTAACCGTGTCAGTGCCGTAATCTCTACGGTGGCGTTTTCACAGTCATACGAAATCTACTCTGTATTCCAGAAGCGTCGGTTATGTGACGGTTTTGTTGATTTAAAAAACGTATGGAAGCTTCCGATCATTTATTTAGATGGAGAAATGACCGTATTATTGAGCCCCCTTAACATAAAGAACATAAAAAAAAAACATAAAACTTCTTTTTTCTCTAATCATTATCCAGGACAAAGCAAGCAAATCGTTTTCGTACGCCCTTTGTGGAGGAGCAATATCGGTTGCTATGCCAACAGAGGGAGATCATGTCACGTGTTTGTGACGAAGCATGGATGGATTACCTAGAGATGTTTAATCAGTGTTACACACAGTACCACAAAGCTGTACAATTTATGGCTAGGGTTGATTGCTTATTTTCCATGGCAACTGTTGCTAGGCAACCAGGATACACCCGGTAAGTATGTTTTACGGGTGGGTGTGGACGTTAGTTATGGTGATGATGATAATATATATGATGACGATGTAGCAGTGGGACGGTGGTGGTGGTGGTGGTGGTCGGCGGATGATGATGATGATGATGATGATGATGATGATGATGATGATGATATATACCAGGAGCCCTTTATAAGCAATGTTTAGACAATATCTGACATCATCATGACATATAACGTATGTCTATGCTAATGATCTTTCTAGGCCTGTAGTTAAAGACTCAACAGAATCAGAACTCAAGATTACCCAAGGAAGACACCCCATTCTAGATGCCTTACTCTCGGAGAACGAACAATACGTTCCCAATGACACAAATCTTAAGGTCAGAAAGGCTTCTAACCCTTTGTCTTTATTTTCTCTTAACTAGTTGAGAGATCTATCGGTCATATAGGAATGTATGATAGAAATGCTCTTTAAGTGAACGCAAGAAAGAGTGGAAATGAGTGCAGATGGATTTGATGAAATTTAGATTTTGTTGTTGTTGTTGTTGTTGTTGTTGTTTTTGTTTTGTTTTATTGTTTTGTTTTTGTTTTTGTTGTTGTTTTATTTCTGGATGCCGCTCAATGTAGATCAATTTTAAAAAGACTGTCAAAGAACGGACCGGTAAAAGGAGGCCGCGGCCGCTTAATAGAGGTCTCAATAGTTAGAGTTTTTTGTGGTCAAATATTTGGGACTTTGAAGAGCTAGTATCAGCTATATATACAGAGGTGGTCGCTTAATAAACGTTTCAATTACGGTGTTTGTGTGAGCAAATATTTGGGACTTTGAAGTGTCAGCTATATAGGGGGTGATTACTTCATAGAAGTCTCATTTACAGTATTTGTGTAAGCAAATATTTGGACTTTGAAGAGTGTCAGCTATATAGGGGGTGATCGCTTCATAGAAGTCTCATTTACAGTGTTGGTGTGAGCAAATATTTGGACTTTGAAAATGTCATCTATATAGGGGGTGATCGCTTCATAGAAGTCTCATTTACAGTATTGGTGTGAACAAATATTTGGACTTTGAAGATGTCAGCTATATAGGGGGTGATCACTTCATAGAAGTCTCATTTACAGTGTTTGTGTGAGCAAATATTTGGGACTTTGAAGAGTGTTAGCTATATAGGGGGTGATCGCTTCATAGAAGTCTCATTAACAGTGTTGGTGTGAGCAAATATTTGGACTTTGAAGATGTCAGCTATATAGGGGGTGATCACTTCATAGAAGTCTCATTTACAGTGTTGGTGTGAGCAAATATTTGGGACTTTGAAGAGTGTTAGCTATATAGGGGGTGATCGCTTCATAGAAGTCTCATTTACAGTGTTGGTGTGAGCAAATATTTGGACTTTGAAGATGTCAGCTATATAGGGGGTGATCGCTTCATAGAAGTCTCATTTACAGTGTTTGTGTGAACAAATATTTGGGACTTTGAAGAGTGTTAGCTATATAGGGGGTGATCGCTTCATAGAAGTCTCATTTAGAGTGTTGGTGTGAGCAAATATTTGGGACTTTGAAGAGTGTTAGCTATATAGGGGGTGATCACTTCATAGAAGTCTCATTTACAGTGTTGGTGTGAGCAAATATTTGGACTTTGAAGATGTCAGCTATTTAGGGGGTGATCACTTCATAGAAGTCTCATTTACAGTGTTTGTGTGAGCAAATATTTGGACTTTGAAGAGTGTCAACTATATAGGGGGTGATCGCTTTATAGAAGTCTCATTTACAGTGTTTGTGTGAGCAAATATTTGGGACTTTGAAGATGTCAGCTATATAGGGGGTGATCGCTTCATAAAAGTCTCATTTACAGTGTTTGTGTGAGCAAATATTTGGGACTTTGAAGAGTGTCCTGGCCATATAGGGGGTGATCGCTTCATAGAAGTCTCATTTACAGTGTTTGTGTGAGCAAATATTTGGGACTTTGAAGATTTACAGTGTTTGTGTGACCAAATATTTGGGACTTTGAAGATTTACAGTGTTTGTGTGACCAAATATTTGGGACTTTGAAGAGTGTCCTGGCTATATAGAGGATGATCACTTAATAGAGGTGGTCTCATTTACGGTGTTTGTGAGAGCAAATATTTCAGACCCTCTATAGAGCGTGGTCGCTTAATCAAAGGCCGGTGTATAGAGGTTTCTGTGTACCTTAATTTCAGGGTAGCGATACTCGTTGTATGATAATTACTGGACCAAACATGGGTGGCAAAAGCTGTTACATCAAACAGGTATTCCGTTGTGCTATTTTATACCAGACTCGCACCCAGTCGCTTCTCTATACTCGCGCTGTGTATACTCGCACTATGGGTAATGGGAAGGATTTAGTGAGGTCGCGCTGCATCAAGGGAAGCGTTACTTTTTCTCCCTCCTTACCAAAAGCCTTGCGCGCCGCAATTTAGCCATCCCATATTCCATTGCAAATAAAAGGAAATCGCACGTGATGACTGCGTACGAGTCTGGCTATTTACAGAATTGATTTGAATTTATGGGTGTGAAGTTTTCATTCTAAGAATATGTGAACAGAAGTCAACACAAGTTTGGAGATGAGTTGTTTAAAACGAACAGTCGCTAACAACGGGCAACTTGCTTTGGCTTCAGTAAGAGAACTTTTAACTTACTGAAATTTTTTCACGAAGTTAATTTGATGAATAGTGCTTGTTATGAAAAGTTACCAAGCCAAGTTCAAGCCTTGGAGTTTTGTTCAAGGCAATGGATTTCGGAGTGATTTTTAATTCATAGGCAAGGAGATGATATGATAAGACAACAATTTCCGAGTTCGGGGCACCCTTTGGCTAAGCTTCAAAACTCACGCAAATCTCCAAGGGAGGGGGATTTTACTTTCGCTCCTAAGGACCTATTTCTCTCGTTTCAGGTGGCTCTCATTGCAATCATGGCTCAAATCGGCTCCTACGTACCAGCAAGTCACGTGACATTGACGTCTTTAGATGCCATCCATACAAGGTAACACATTACGGGATAAATAAAGGGGAAGAAAATTACAGAATTTATTACGTACCATAATCTATCAGAAAACGGCAGGGGGTGAGCTTTAGGCTACTTTTCTGTGGTCGTCATGGTAATTATAGGGTAATAATTATTATAAAGACTTTATTTTAAGAGGGTAAACACATAATAGTGAAATACACTAACAAACCTGTGACCCTCTATTTAAACTAATTACAAACTATAAAATATTACTGTATACATATGCTTAAATGCAAAGAAAAGGGTTGATTAGAGCCAAGAGAAAATGAGCAAGAGAAGGAATCCTCCTTAATTTGGGGGGTGGGGTGGGAGGGGGGAGGAGGAGGGGGACAGCCAAGACCAAATTTTTATCGTGGTTACTCTTTTCTTAGGATGGGTGCATCGGACAATATTTACAAAGGACGAAGCACCTTCATGGTGGAATTACAGGTAAATTATCTTCGTACATTATTCGGATACAATTCGAATGCCATTTGGAAAACTTCACCCATTATTCGGGTACCTTCGGATACCTTTGGAATGGCTTCTTAATTATTCGGGTAATTTTCGGAAGCTGTTCGGTGTATCTTCGGCGGGTTCAGTTTTTTGGGGGGGTTTATCATTACATCGGCAGCAAAATATGTTCGCTTGTTTGTCTAGCTTTCGTTCGGCGGCGGATTAGGGTTGGATAGCTCTTTCAAATGAGCCTGAATTGTTACGATCATAACATCCGCTTAGCATCCTGGCTCAATACGAAATATCTCGATGTTTTTCATAACTTTTTAATCGCATGAAGCGAGTTTTCTAGTGAGTTCTTCTTAATCGGTTATACTTTCTATTTTAAGTAATGCCTCAAAAAAACAGACCATTTACTTGACTTCTTTGATTTCCAAACCATCTACCATTCATTCTAGTGTTACACCGACCTTGTCCGATATTTAAGGGTTGTCGTTTACAAGCGGTTGGCTTTCATTTTTATTTTAAACTGTAGGAGGCTGCCAACATTCTTGACCAGGCCACATGTCGATCTTTGGTCATTTTGGACGAGCTGGGACGTGGTACTAGTACACATGATGGTATTGCAGTTGCGTATGCAACTCTTTACCATGTTATTTCCAAGGTATTTGGTCTTATATTGTTGTTGATATTACCTAAAAGGTACTGGTTTTTATTCATTTTTACTCAATAGGACATTTACATGATCGCTTCATTTGACTGCAGCAACCCGAATGCTTTGCGAACTTGTTCTTATTCAGATTTTTATTCCCTCTTGAGAATAGTAGAAAAGGCATTACTAGAAAGAGGGGAAAGCATTCTGGTAGTTGTAGTCGAATGACAGAATTATGCAAATAGACTAATTCCATTAAAGATATAATATAGCAAGATGTGCAATATATTCCTCCCTTCCCTCCTCCCCCTCTCCCTTCCTCGCTTTCCCTCGCTCGATTATGCATTTGTAAGGACATCCAGTAAACCAGTAGATAACAATTTTTTTAATTCACGATATTTCGTGAATACTCGTACTTAAAAGCCAGTACTTGTCTCCATGTAATGATAAATTTACAAAGGTATTGTTCCTTCATCCTTCTTTCTCTTACCCCTTACCCCGCCATATTTCATTTTTCTTTCGTTCTTTCTTTCTTGGGTCATTTCAGCAGTTTTCTATTTATTTAACGTCTCCATACTCCTAAACAGATATCGAGTCTGACGCTGTTTGTAACTCATTACCCCTAACATCGCCGAAATCGAGAAAGTCTTCCCAACACACGTGACCAACAACCATATGTCCTTCATGACGTCAAACGACAGTGGTGACCAGTCTCCCAATGCGAATCCTTCTGTTACGTTTTTATACCGCTTAGTTGAAGGTGTGGCAGAGCGGAGCTACGGGCTGAACGTAGCCCGTCTCGCGGGAATCCCGAGGGATATCCTGGAAATTGCGGCTTGTAAATCCCATGAATTAGAAATGGAAATTACAAACAGGAGGTATGTCGCGTTCTCATTTTCTTTCTTTCGTTCGTTCGTTCGTTCGTTCGTTCTTTCTTTCTTTCTTCCCCACTTTATCTATTTATTTATTTATTTATTTATTCAATCTTTCAGAAGCACAAACCATCAATTTCAAAAGATTTGGAGTGCAAGCGAAGATGCGAATGGATTACGTGATTTTATAGATGTAGTTAGAGTTACAGAATAATCCTTTGATGAGAACAAGAAATCCATATCCTTAATGGAAGAAAGCAAAACATTGGAGGGGGAAGGGGAGGGGAGGGGGGTAAAGGACGACGAGAAAAATAAAATGAATAAAAAGCAGGTTTCAACAGCAAACTCCTGGTCTAGCGTAACTATTTGGTATTAAATAAATTCAGCGATTTTGTATGTAATTCAGGCACTTGTTTTTATATTAACCATTTTGAAATTGCGGAATCGCGTTGAATCATGGGATTGTTTTTGGGGAACGCACTTTTCAGATATGCTACAGTGCAACAAATATGAGAGAAGTAAGTAAAATATAGAAAAATATGATTAAGATTAGATACTTGCAATCGTTTACAAGTACCTTTACTGCAACCGCTTAAAATGAAATGACGCTTCTGCTAAAATAGTCCTATGAATTCAACTCGAATTGTGATTTCGGAGAGATGACGTCATAAGACAGAATTTTTAGTTTACGAAATTTTGCTTCTGCTTTAATAGACCTTAATAGAATTCAGTTTGATATTGGCCGAGATGTGGGCAGATGAATATATATTTTTTTCATTACGTCACACTAGTTCGCTACTCTATCGTTCCAGGAACATCTCGTCTTTATATAAACAAAGTCCCAGAGAGCCTGTCATATGTTATATTAAAAGTCCCTATAACCCCTAGCGGCGGAAGTGCACGTAATTTAAGGGACAAACGTCTAGTCACGGCATTTAGACTGAAAGAAAGAGCACAAAATAGCTATAATAATACTTTATTCAAATTTCAATTAAATCATTGAAAACTTGAAAAGGAGAACCACGAGGTTAGCCCTATGGAAAAGGTCTCCTAACAACAGCAAGTAACTTTGGAACTTTGGAACTTTGTTTATTTGCCAGTAAATAATAATAATATTACACATCACAATACTATAATAAAATTGGCGAGGAAATTTGACATAAAGCCCAATGGCTTATCAAAACTTGTCAAATCTCCTCTTTACATTTAAGCTATGCTGACAAGATGGCACGGTACGGTTGTGTATTTGAATTATTTAGTTCCATACAGTAGCCAGCTAGATCATAGATTTTTTTTTACAAAATAGATTTTTAACAATAGGTTTTTTACAAATGGATTGTTTACAATAGATTTTTTTTACAATAGATTTTTTTACAATATATTTTTTTTTACAATAGATTTTTTTTACAATAGATTTTTTTTTCAATAGATTTTTTAAATAGGAGTCTTATAACATGAGGTAATCATTAGTAATGTGAATACAGATCTTTTTTAAGCTTATTGATAAAGGATGGAAGTGAAGTGCTATTTATAAGTTCATTATCTAATTGATTAAAAAGCAATGGACCTTGATATTTTATCGAAAACTGACGAAGCTTAGTTCGAGCAAATTTTATATGAAAAAAATTCTTACATCTCGTATTATAACTATGAACTTCATTTTTAATTGTGAGCATATCTTTAAAACAATTAGGAAGAAGATCGTTTTTATAAGAAAACATAAATTTCCCTATTTGTAGTGTTTTGATATCATGGATATCAAGTGATAACATGCATGACGAGTATGCGCGAACCGCGCGCTGTACAGAAGTGCCTCAATTACGGTTTTAACCTGGCTTAGGGCTACCTCTCTCAAAAGTTTCCCCAAAGTTTTTCGGAGCAATGCAGTCGAGTGCAGAAGTACGAACACCTAGAAATTATATATCCTTTCAAAGTTATCCATTAGTCCAAGACAATAGAATTTGGAGACATGCGCAAATGTTATCACTTGCTGCTTCTCCTAACAAAAAGAAAAACAATATTTATAATGTCGCGTTCCCACGCACTTGGTTACTCTCGTAGCGTCAAGGTTGGGTCCGCTAATAACCAGATCACAATTATAACTGAGCTTTATTCTCTTGATTTACAATCACAATTGCAATCGGTAAAGGAGCATAAAGGAACGAAATGTACAAACTCAAATAGTAGAAAGGAAACTAAGATAACTTACATTCGATGCTGACTCCAATGAGATTCCAATCTGCAAAACTATTTCTTGGGGCTTGCAACTGTCGTGAAATGACGTAATGTGTAATTAGTGATGTCATTTTTGATTAGCCGTTGCTGTAAGATGCTGCTGTGCTTTTGGACTTTTTTGCTCTTCGGGTACACTCCTAGTTTATCTGGTTGAATGGACTCTAGGTCATCGGTTGGATTTCTGCCAATATTGTTGAAGTATCGGACTCTATTGCTAGGAAGGGCAGGGGACCGAATGAAATAATGTGGTCAAGGGTGGACTGGATAAATATATGAGCTCATACTTGAACTAGCACATGAATTTGAGTGTGGGGTTGGTAAATCCAGTTTAACACTACTCATCAGGGGTTAAGATATTAAACTGTTGTCATTATGGTGGATGACAAACGTGTTTCATACTTCAAGGCCTTGAAGCTTATAACCCTACACGTGATTACCAAGCAAATTGCATGTGATAGTGGTAGGGGTAAAAGAAAAACCGGGTATAAGGCGAACACCGGACTTACGACTTAGGTGTAAAACAAAGTGGGGACAAAATATGGCCAAAACTGTGGACTAAAAAGGTGAAATAACCAAGAAAATATAAAAAGGATTTAGCGAGTAAGGGGTTAAGTGTGTTGCTCACCTTTGATGTGTATAAAAGGTCTGAAAACCTGTGGATTATGATTCATTTGCAGTTACCGAGCTTGGAAAGTTTAAGCTTTACCGAACTGGAGAGGAGCTTAACGTAAAAGCCGGTAGGAAAGGAAACGTCAGGGAATTTGAAGGGAAATACGCGTGACTCCGCAAAAACATTTGAAAAAACCGGTGAACTGTAGCCCTGTTGGAATTAGTGCAAAAGTTGGTAAGAGGATAAGGATTCTTCGAAAAAATGGAGAGGGGAAGGAAGAGTGAGAGGAGAATCGAGTGAAAATGAAAGAAGTGGGGAAAAAAATTGGATAGGAAAGGAAAAACCAAGGCGACGAATGAAAACTAGCCAAGAGACGATAATTGGGGTCCCTATGTAGAAAAGTGCACCAAGGGTGGGAAAAGGGGGACTGGGGGGAATAACAAAATGGCGGTCGGTAGTGATGGATGGACTGTGAATCCAAAGGAAAAGACCAAAACTACGAGTGTGGACGGAGTATAGGGAAGAGGTATAGGTGGGTCAACAAATAGGTAAACAAAGATTTACAAAAAATAGATATTGTATTATTAATTATTATTAATTAGTAATTATTAGTAATTATTATTATTATCGGCCGGGGAGGGTGTCGTGAAATGACGTAATGTGTAATTAGTGATGTCATAGGGGGCGTGCGTGTCAATTAGTGGCAATAAAAAGATCGAACAACCAGGGATCTCGTGTAGTTACGTAAATCGTAACATTGGTGCCGAAACCCGTGCCAAAATGTCAGATCTAACGAGATTGAGATCGGTACGAGGCTCCTACAAAGGCCACTGTACACAAGACCTGAAAAAAGCAGGAAAACTACTAGCCTCCGAGACACCAGACCATGCGGAATTGAAAGCCCTTGCAGACAGATTGACGCGTAGAGCCGAAGAAATAGCGCAAATGGAAACCCCTGAACAAGTCTGCTGCCTGTTCTGCCCCACCAACGGGTTTTCAAGACACTGGTACCGAAACCCGTTAATGGGTTTGGGGGCTCAAGATTCTTCGCGTGATCTCATCGTGTATTAAAATGCAAATTCAAATCGCTGATCCGAAACACTCAAAACGTTCAAGTACATACTTTGGTAATTTGAGCTCACAACATTATAAGAAGGATACTACAAGATCGAACCCATCGGATTTCACTAGTACTTGACCTTGACAAATTTTAGTCCAACGTAAACAAAACGAACCTTCAAACCCGTTAATGGGTTTGGGGGCGTGTCAACCTCATTCCCAGGCCCTTTTCCCTTCGCTTAAATCGCCATTGACCTCACTGAGACAGACCGATTTCCTAAACTCATTGTAAACTTTCATGCTTCATGCACGCAAAGTGCGAGACAACAATTACAGAAAAACAACCTTTGAGTCACCTTTGAGTCGCCTTTGAGTCACGTACATCCGTCCAATGAAATGAGTAATAATAATAATAATAATAATAATATGTTCTTATATAGCGCTTATACAGGTCTGTTCTAGGCGCTGTAAACAAAACAAAACAAAAAAATATACAATCATAAATCAAAAGCTAACTTAAATAAATGAGTTTTAAGTTCTTTCTTGAAAGACGAGAGACTGTCAATACCACGGATAGACGATGGAAGTGAGTTCCACAAAACAGGAGCAGAGACAGAGAAGCAGCGATAACCATAGGTTTTGAGATTGAAAGGTTGAGTAGACAGCAGTAATTCTTTGGAGGACCGGAGAGTTCTTTTAGGTTTGTAGACAGATATTAATTCAGTAATATATGAAGGAGCAAGACTCCTAAGAGTAGCTAAGAGTAGCTAAAGTTCATTGAATATATGTAAACACCGTAACGCAAGAGTCATGATGATCAGGTCGTATCCTCCATTCAACCTCCCCCTTCAGTAGTGCCCTCTGATTTTTGTTTGTGACCCCTACTCCGATGTTGAAAAATCTCTTACTTTTCTTAGCAATAGTTACGACGAGTTGAATACTAAATTCAAAGCACTGGAGACACAAAACAAATACATTGTAGATGGCCATACAAGACTCAAATGTAACCTGAACAACTTTACAAATGAATTAGAGCAGGTTAAGGATGATCTAAACGATATGGAACAATATATACAATACAACTTTATTATTGGTACTTTGGTATAAGTTCTTTATACATGAGTAGAACCCAGTAATTTTTAAAAAGATAGAGATTAACATATATTTAAATATATAAATATATAATCTAACTCCAGTTCTGAATCAAATCCATACAAATAATAAGTTCTTCAGTCATTGACAATATTTGTTGAGATTGACATTACTACTTGAAACTAGACGCACAATGGTGCGTTTACTCGTGCCCAGGTGGAACTGAGCCTTGCGTAGGACGCAATTCATTACAGATCTTCACCTTTAAAATGCACCAGTCATATCATTAGATGTTGCAGATCTCTGAGGAAAGGGAGTTTGTGAAGTTTTTAATTGATGTGCTTTAGTTTCTGAAAAATCATTTCTCCATTGTTCGAAGACCACAGAAAATGAGCTTATCCACCTGTGGCCTTACATTACCTAGATGCCAATATTGCATTCACTCGGCCGGGGCTACTGGAGAGGCAACCGTATACATAGGCAAATGACTACTTTAGTGTGTATTAGTCGTTAAAGAACAAAAAAAAACCAATGGGTCTACAGTCTATAGTCTATTACTACTGAATTATTAGTTAGAAGTTTCAGTTTATAAGGTGAATAAGAGAAAAAATGACAGTAAATTTAAGATTGGATATTTTCTTAAGATTCGTTCGGAAAAGCGCGTTGGATGGCACGAGCTTGCCATCCAACGCGCTTTTCCGAACGAATCTTAAGAAAATACCCAATCTTAAATTTACTGTCATTTCTCCTGTATTACATCTTAGGAGCTGAAAATTTGCACTTTTACTAATATCGAGGTGCTCTTTCTATTTCTGGCGTTCATTTTGACGGTGCTTGATTTAGGGGAGATAGGGTCACGTGACCTGTTAGTGCATATGGCCTATATATTGGGGGAGAATATTCTAATATTCTATGCATACAAATTTCAGCTCACTGGTTTGTTTTTTTTTTTTTTTTTTTTTTTTTTTTTTGAGGAGGGAAAACCAGATGATCTTTAGAAAAGCACTCAAAACAAGGCAGAAAACAAACCGCCATTTAAGGTTTCGTCAACATCAAAAATGCCAGTCATATAAAAGTCATCCCTATGATAAATAAATTAAACAGTGAAAGCACACAGAAATCAGAGTCGAAAGTCAAGCTTATTCATTCATAAAAAGTCCAGAAGTCATCCACATAAAAAAGGGATATCGAGGGGAAAAGTAATACATGCATGCTAGTTTGAATTCGGTGCTGAATAGTATTTTCAATCTCGTCGGCATCGTCGACATTGTCAACAAGTGCCATTAGATTAAATTTAACGAAGTCAAGAGGCTTGGATTTTACCTTGATTGAGCCTTATATCCTTCTTTACTGGAACTTCTATCACATTACTTTACAGTGTAGGTCATTGCTGTTATCATTCAGCGTTCCAAGGAGAAAATCGAACAGAATAAACCTCAACATTTTAGCCGTGTTTTTCAAGATCGCGAATCATATCTTGGAATGTTTTGACCTTTCGCGCGTAGCCTCGTTTTCGTGACAGTGGTCCTTAAAGGCTTCTGGGTATTTTACCAATTTGCGACGTAGATAGATTGACGAAAAGGTAAACCTTGACTCGTGCCGGCCTAAAGGCCTGGGCACGAGTAATTAGTTATGTTTGTATATACCTATATATATATATAGAGAGAGAATAAGTGAAGAGGTGTTCTGTCCAACGATGCACTCCCAGTAAAAGGATCCTTGAGGATTCACAGTCTGCACTTCATAGAAATATCTTGAATTTAGTTGAAAGAGAAGGCAGGCAACTTCTAATGTCCAAAAAAGCTTTAATAAAGACGTTTCGACCTTCGGTCTTCTTCAGTAAAAGTAAATAAGGTAAAATAAAACCATCCCCTTCTTTTACCTTGTACATATTTTTTAATAGTTTTATTTTACCTTATTTACTTTTACTGAAGAAGACCGAAGGTCGAAACGTCTTTATTAAAGCATTTTTGGACATTAGAAGTTGCCTGCCTTCTCTTTCAACTAAATTCAAGATACCTATATATATATATGTAGCTATAATCTTACGCGCGCTCTTATTGGTCAGAAAGCTATGAACTATTTGCCCATGGGCTGCACTGCGCGCGTTCTATCTTCGTCATCGTCTTTTTCAAATCGTTCGTTTTTAAGATGGCGACACATATAACGCGAGCTCTGATTGGCTGAAAAATCTATGAACTATTTCCCCATGGGCTGCACGGCTCCGTTTTTTAACGTTCTACGTGTAGGCTCTGTTATAAATCAATTAGACAACATGAATAAATTTCCAAGTTAATATCAAATAACTATGACAGCTTGTCAGTCAATTTGATCTTTCGAACAAATCCCCATAAAAAAGGGTGCATTGTAACTTAAAGTTAGTTGTTGCGTTGAGTCTGGTCTTAATTGATTAAAGAACCAACCGAGAACAAGTCTCTACTGAGTGTCCCTAACGATTTTATAGTGACCGCACTGCTATATATTTTCACAAACATGAAATTTCTAGACAAAGTAAAGATTTGTACATATTTACGTTTTTAATTTGCATATCTTACAATGCTTTAATGGCCATGAAATGTGTAGGATTAAGAAACAACTTGGTGATATTGAAGTAAGAAAAAAATTCGTCGAGGGAATATTAAACTAAGTTTTCTAGCTTTTTATGCTCCGTAATCAGAGATGGGTCATAAGGTGGCTGCTACGTGTTTGTGTATGCTCTGATTGGCCAGAAAGCTATGAATTTTTTGCACATGGGCTGCACTGCGCACGCACTTTCTTCGTCATCGTCTTTTTCAAATCGTTCGTTTTTAAGATGGCGATACATATAACGCGCGCTCTGATTGGCTGAAAAATTCTGTTGTCTAACTGATAATTGTATGTAAATGTGTAAATGTGCAACTGTCTCGTAATGAAAGCGTCCTTGCATACCTTCGGCTCGATCACGTTGAGCTGCGCCCTTCGTAATTCAGCTGCACATTTCAAAAGCAGCAGCCATTCAATGTGTACATCCAATCTATGTGTAAAACCATTTTATTTTCTCTCAGGAATTTAGTGAGGCCAACCAATGGATTTCCAGGGCTCAACTCCAGGATCCTGAGTTTCCCATGGGACCTTCGAAATTTTAAGGCTGTTGTTACTTCCTATGTTCACGTCCTGGATAACATTTCCAGACAAAACCTTGTCCAAGAAATCTCACGACGTTTTCAAAGAGAAGTTCTCGAGAAAGTGGGAAAACTCGAGCTGCAGCTTATTCACGGGGACTTGAATGAGCACAATGTCATCATTGGACAGGACCCTAATGGTGAACTGTCTACACACGGGTTCATCGACTTCAACGATTGTAACCGTTCTTACCGAGTTCTTGACTTCGCCATGGCCATAGCATACATCATGATGGAGTCTGTGAGAAAGAATTTTGACGTCATTCAAGCTTCTGGTCACGTGTTTGCCGGCTACCAATCAGAGTTTCCTTTGGGGCCTGTCGAAATTAACATGCTGTTAGTTTCTGCCAAAGCTCGTATCTGTCAGTCTTTGGTCCTGGGAGCTTATCAGTATAAGTATATTTCGCCCGACAATGAGTATCTTCTTTATTCATCGAAAAAATGGTGGAAAGTATTGGAAGATCTAGAATTGATATCAGAACAGGATATTTGGAGAGTCTGGAAAAGATGCTGTAGCAAATAACAGACGAGGAGAACTTGGAAGAATTGCTATAGCAAAATAACAGAAAAACAACCGACCCACCACTCACCAAACCATGTAAACTTACAACATACTTCACCATTATACCATGCACGACACACCAATCCGGCATACCAATGGCGCAATAACACGATGAAATAAATAAAATAAAACATTCGTACAAATTTGTTTTTGAGTACCTTGGGGTTAGGGTTATTATCAGGAACTATTTTGGATTTTTGGATTATATTTAGGGTTGGTATTAGGATTAAGTATGTAGAGATAGGAGTTCAATGATGAATTGAATGTTTATATTAGTGCTGAATTTACATCCAAACCCTTGGTAGTCAGTAAAGACATGGACTTGGAAGTTAGAGATCTAAGGTTCAACTCTCCGTGTGGGAGGACAAATATTTTTAAAAAACTACTCAAGCATGTTAAGGCCTGGGTCATTGGGCCGAACTAAATAACCTAAAATTGCAATATCTCTACCAATATTAATTGTACTTAGATATAATTTTGGCCCATAGTCATAATCAGGTTCCTTAACATTTTTATTTGTGTATGGTCAGAATTCGGAGGTCACGTGACCTATAGGATGAAAAAATATTAATTTGAAAATGGGCCGGTGAAAATGCATTTAATGAAGACTGTTTTTGATGTGTAACTGTTAAGGACATCTAGATAAGTTAGAAACTGCCTGGAATGGATGACTTCATTTAAACGGTGAGGAGTAAGATGCAAATTTGTAAATACCTGGTTTGGTCACGTGACCTCTTTTACCAAATATCTCCTTAACAATCAATGATGGACCACCATTCCAGGCAGATTTTGAAAGACAACCCCAAAAGTCATAAATTGACATCTCATTCATTATTTCACTTTACGTCTCTATACGGCCCATTTTCCATTGAATTTTTGTCATTTTCTATATTACGTAGATGGTCACGTGACCAAGCGTTCCCCATTTTGTCAATGAGAATTTTTCAAAATCGACCAATTCTAACACGTCTCCAAGTTAGAAAGCGAAATGTTCAATATTTCTCTTGAAATGTAAAAAAATACCATTTTATGCTAAATAAAGGCCTGACCCAGGCCTTAACATGCTTGAGTATAGACACTAATTGATGGGTAGATAGAAGGTAGAATAGAGAAAAAGATGTGGGTCAATGTTGAGAAAGGAAAAAAAGAGAAGAGATGGTAGAGGATGAAAGGAATTCCATTTTACAAATGCTGTAAAGCCTAAAATTATAATTAATGTAAGATCAACCTCGTAAAAATGCGAGAAGGGAGAGCCTGGGAACGAGGTTGATGTACGATACAAATTAACCTAGAGGTTAAATCCAAAAAATGACCTGAAATCAAATTTTGTCCTGTAACATATATAGAGAGAAACATATAGAGAAGGAAAAGGAAGCCTAGTCAATGACAGGGAAGTCAACTAGGGTGGTGGTGCCTATCGAAGGATAGGAAATCACAAAGAAGTCATGACAAAGTAGTCATGTTCACAGCATTTATACAATTTGTCTGCGCATGTCTGTGTTTATTGTTTGAAATCCATTTCTGATCGAATGCAAGAAATTTTTTGTTGGCGCTCTGGTTCTTCAAAATTATGTTCAACTAACAAAATAGTCATGCGCGGATCCAGGGGAGGTGAAATGGGTGAATTTTCACCCCCCTTTTTCTGAGTCCCAGACCTCAAACGCCTCAACCAGGCTTTGGTTCTATTACATTATTACAAAAATTCACCCCCCATTTCAAAATCCTGGATCCGCCCCTGATAGTGAAATATAAGCAGTCTTCCTACCGCTAGTGCGCTGTGGATAATGATTTTAATCGAAGGCACCCCATGCCAGATGGGAAAATATTACGCGTCAAAGTCAGTATAAAGTGGTAAGAAGGACCAGAACTCCGCACTTTTGAGTTATCTTGTGGGCGCTAAATTATATATAAGATGCATTAAGCAGTGGAAGTTATTACCAACACGTTACTGTGTGAATTGGAACCAATTAGGGAATTTTAGACTTTAGCGATCGTTGAATAATTAGCAATCAATTACCGGAATGTCGTACTTTTACACGCGAAATTTTTCCAAAATTTTACATCTTCCACAGCGCCCCCCAGCAAAATTGTTCAATAATTGGCTTTTTTCATGGTTCTTACATGCAAAACTGAGCTATTTTGGTCAAAACTCGTGGTCCCTCGATCGGTAGATTCCAAGCAGTGTTTACAACATGGTTCAGGCCTTGTTCCATTGTGATAAATTTGACCAAAATCCAATCACCTATATTTTATCATCTTCAACATTTTATCCTGAAAATAATGACCTATTTTGATATGCGGGAAGACATACAGGTTATTCCGTTTGAAGAATGAGATCGCCAACGAAATGTTCCATGTCAACAAAAATTTTCTTGCATTCGATATGAATTAAATTTGAAACCAAAAACGCAGACAAATTGTATACATGCTCATGTTCACAGTGTATCAGATGATTGATTGTACAGGAGACATTTTATGTAGTCATACATGAAGTACTAAGCCTTCGACCGTAGAAAGATGGCCGATTCAGCTAAAAGTTTTCCAGTGGCAGAAAAGTTCTCTCTTTCCCGAGAAACAAGTGAGCCAAAGAAAATCCCCTCAAGACCTCTGATCACCAAAGAACAAAGTGCTGTATTGGCTCAAAAACTGTTTGCAATGGAGATGTCCCCAAAGAGTGTGGTTAAGGAGTTTGAGAGCATCAGTGACCAAAACTTTCTTGTCAAAGGAATACTTACAGGTTCAGAAAAGTCAGGTGAAAAAGGGAACACAGAAAATTGTTATGTTTTAAAAGTCGCGAATACTCTCCGTTCTCAAAATCTAGACCTTTTTAGGATTATATCGAACATTCTTGATTTCATAAGCTCCAAAGGAATACAATGTCCAGTTCCAGTGACATCAGTTTTTGGCAACAAATTTGTACCGTGTCGACTACTTGGTCAAGATGGAAACGATGACATTGGCAAAAGTTCCACCGTAGATAAGTACGCCGACGAAAAAGAGATCACTGAAGGAATACTGCTGGCATCAGACAACAATGACCCCCATGAGAACGTGTTTGTTGTCAGACTATTCACCTTTGTACATGGTAGACTCTTATGCGATGTGCCGTGGACAAATGAGCTCCTTTTTGATTTGGGAGTAGCGACAGCTCGTCTACACAAGACTCTTAAGGTAGGGATAGGCGATGCGGAGTTTCAAAGGCACCTAATTTAATTTGCGCCTGTGAATAGTGGCTGTTCATGAAATAAAAGGTCGATCAGAAACGGTCAAAGTCCAAAATTTCAGCGAACTATGTGTCGTTTGGTTTATATAATATATATATATATCAAAATTTGCAGCTATTAGGATTTCAGATGTTCAGTCGACAACGCTTTTTGCATATCCGTAAAATGAAGCAAACAAAGAAGCAATTTAAGATGAAGTACAGAACATAAATATATAATCTACAAAAAACATGTAATATAAATGTCATGTGATATGTAGTAGAGCGAATACTTGATTTCACATATTACACATCGTAATAGACCAGCCGTTTTTAACAGAAAGTGAAATGCTGCGAAACGTGAAAGGTCGCTTCATACTGTGATATAAAGATCATCCTATATACCCAAGTAACATTTAAAATGCCACGGCAGATTGTTTGAATAACAGAATCGAAACAGAAGGACAAAGGCCAAACGATTCGCTCGTCGCTGAGAACTGACGACCTAGTGCTAAACAAACAACAGAAGTCTTAGTTGCAAGAAAATATTTGACCTTACTGACGTCAGTGCTAACAGCCTGAAAAGCGACCTAGACCAAGTTAAGGCAGACGTTCAAGATTGTATCCAAGAAACCATTGTATCCATGAAATATCTCAGTATCTTCGTTGTGATTGTTTGGAGGATGCAAAGAATGAAGAGCAATGAGGTTGATTGAATAGACTACCATGTAGCACGTCTAAACTCTTTAATTGATGCATATTTGAATAACGCAGGCGCCCGGAATCAAATTTCTTCAATCTCGTACGTACCCAGAGCCCACGTCACTTTCGGTCTGCCGTCAACCACGTCGAGGCATGCGCTGTTCGAAACGTGGCACTGTAAGATGACGTGCGCATGCGCTCTTCCATAGTTATCCAGTGTAAATTACTTTTTAGAAATTGAACTCGGAACCTTGTGGATTACCAAACGCAATGGTTCGTCTAAGGGAGCGTTTACATGACACCAGGATCATCCCAGCACTAGGATCATCCTACCTGCTATACATGTACTGCATTCTGTTTACTAGGATGATTCTAGTACCCGAAGTGAAGACACAAATTTCCATGTAAACAGAATGCAGTAAATGTATAGCAGGTAGGATGATTCGCCTACTGGGATGATCCGGCCTAGTGCTAGGATGATCATGGTGCCATGTAAACACCCCCTAAGAATTAGGAAAAACTGAACGACAAGGAATGCAGAAAAGTGTAAATTTATGTATTGTTCATCTCAGTGGTTAAAACATGAAAATTCGAATTCACTACCACAAATGATCATTTCTGTATAAGCCAGTTCAGAGTTTAAAAATCGTTTTCAGTGCGCATGTGATTTTATCCCGAACTTCTCACCTTCTTTTGTTTATAAACCTTCTTTTGTTTTTAATCAAACAAACAAGGTGAGTCGACATTCCGGATAAAATCGCATGCGCATTAGAAACGATCCTTAAACTCTGAACTTATGAGGTCCTGATTATTGCTGGATTTCATCCATTCCTTTGGGAATTCAGAAGACAATAGAGCGGTAGCCATGGTGGATGAACAAACAAGAAACGCTAATGAGAAATCTTTTGTTGAAGCTCATCCAAGATGGCTGCCGTGACGTCACATGCAACCCAAGAATGCGAGTTGCTCCTGGTAACTAGCCTGCGTGCATCCGGAATTTACTCGCGTTACTCGTAATCTTACGAAGAAAAAACCGGATGCAGCGCAGGCTACTGGTAACCGAATAACTCGTTTGTTTTTAGTCTTCCCAGGGAAACGAAAAGGCAAGAAAAGAATTATCCCTTCCACCAGGAATAACTCGCTTTCATATAATCAGTTAGTCAATCAGGACATTTTTTATTGACTAATTCCATTTTACAGCCAACTGTTTTAGATTTAGATATTATGGATGCTGTGTGGGGAACATACAATGGAAGACTTCTTTAGTCGGCGATTCCTCACTGCCTGATTCCAATGGTTAAAACATTTCAACCCAAAAAAACTCTTTTGAAAATCCCAATATTAATAGCTTTTCTTCATAAGCGATCTTCATAGATTGATGCATATTTTTAGTAGGAAAGTCTAAATATTCAGTCTGATGTGGGAAAGCCTTTTTGCGCATAGAGTGGATTTCGTATGACTTTGAAAAACTACGACACGGTCACGGCACGGCACGGCCACGGTACGGAACCTCGCCTGCTGATTTCTTTACAAATTTGTAAAGAAATCAGCAGGCGAGGTTTCTTTCGTGCCGCACCGTGACCGTGTCGTAGTTTTTCAAAGTCATACGAAATCCACTCTAACAATAGAAAGTGCACTTGTCCAAGGCCATTTACTTTATGTTTTAAAATTTATGCACTTAAGAATAGAACTATTTTTTGACTCAGGTGCACATCAATCACTTTCTTGTTACGTCTCTTCCAGGAATTTAGTGAGGCCAATCAATGGATTTCTGGGGTTCAGCTCCAGGTCCCTAAATTTCAGGGGGACCTACGGAATTTAAAGGCTATTGTCACAAAATATGGTCATGCCCTGGATACCATTTCCAGGCAAAACCTTGTCCAGGAAATCTTACAACGTTTCCAAAGAGAGGTTCTCGAGAGAGTAGTGGAAAAACTTGACCTCCAGCTTATTCATGGGGACTTGAACCAGTATAATGTCATCATTGGACAGGACCCTAATGGTGGACTGACGACACCAGCTTTCATCGACTATAACGATGTTCAGTATTCCTACCGAGTTCTTGACCTCGCTATTGCCATAGCGAACATCATGGTGGAGTCTGTAAGAAAGAATTTTGACGTCATTCAAGCTTCTGGTCATGTGTTTGCAGGCTACCAATCAGAGTTTCCCTTGGAGCCTGTTGAAATTGACATGCTGTTAGTTTCTGCCAAAGCTCGTATCTGCCTGCATTTGGTCATGGGAGCTTACCTATTTAAGTATCATTCACTCGAGCATGAGTATCTTCTTTATACATCGAAAAAAGGTTGGAAAGTATTGGAAGATCTGGAGCTGATATCAGATCAGGATGTTTTAAAAGCTTGGAAGAGTTGCTGCAGCACGTTAACAGAAAAATAACGCACTAGATTACACGCGACCATAGTACTATCATGACACTGAGAACGAGAAACCAATTATATACTTTCAAGCTAAGGGTTAATGCTGAACGCTTCAACCGAAATGCTGCATAAAATAATACTGATATTTATTAAAACATCTGAAATGTACAGTATCCTTTCATGAAATTGGATTGGCCGTTTTCGTTATCTTGTATAAATAGACCAAGTCTGTTGGTTTGTTTAAAACAATAAAGAGCATCATTATCATCATCATCATCATTATTATTATTTATAATATATATAGCTTTTTTCTAACGAGCGCTCTGATTGGCTAAAAAGCGCTTGAAACCCGTGGTATATTTCCCCCATAAACCACAGGCACGGCTCAACACTTCTTTCTGCCGTAAAAAAAAAAAAGATAAAAACCAAAAGAATGTTCAATATAAAATACGTTTTTTATTGTTTTCTGATATATTAGCAAGTCACAGTTCACGACTTTCACTAGAACCTGATGTTTTGCAATGAAAAGCGACTGATAAGGGCAAACCTGAAATCGTGTATGAAACTTTGGATAGTTTTTCACAAAACAAATAACTCAAAAATTCAGGCAGTATTATAAGAACAATAAGTTTATTAACAATATTTGTATTAACAAGTTACTTTCCTTGATAAAATATAGTTCCTTTCAGCAGACTGTTATTACAGCTTTGATGACAACAAGCAAGAGAGCAACAGCGTGGAAATCTCAAACTTACAAGTGATAGTTGAAGGCCGTTAAATTTACTCAATTGCCTTTGAAATATCTGCAATTCTGACATATTTTTTTCTGTGAACAAAACGTACACATGTACAAATAAGCAAATAAAAACACGAGGAGTAAAAAGGCAAATTTATGCTTCAAAGCATTCACTTTCAGAGCATCGAAATTACGGCAAAGCTTTAAAGCTTAAAAAAGTCTGTAAAAAGGACTTAATCCGCCTAAAAATTTTTGCACATACAAGAAAAAATTTTTTTCAGTGAAAACATGTATGCTTAGACACAAGAAAGTATCAGAAAAGTACCTCAAAAGAGCAAATTTGTTGTCCACAACTTTCATGTCAACCTTCTTCAACGCCATTTTTGTCTCTTCGCAAAGGACGTCGATGACGTCATTTTCAAAATCAAGCCAATCACAACGCTCGTTGTATCTCAATCTCGAAGTAATGAGCAATCTTATTGGCTCTCTCATGATTCTTAGGAGAATTGATATTTTCATCTGCGAAATTTGGTTTTAAATGTTAGTTTTTTGCTTATAATTATTTTCCGCTATATTATAAAAGCAATAAACGATTGATTTCCGTGGTTTATCGGGGAAATAAACCACTTGGGATGTTGGGAGAACACTCGAAAAGGCCGAAAATCACTCGCCTACGGCTTGTGATTTTTTAGGCCTTTTCTCGTGTTCTCCCAACATCCTGCGTGGTTTATTTCCCCGATAAACCACGGAAATCAATCGTTTATTGCTTAATTATAATTTTGTTTTATTTTGTTTATTTTTTTGTAACGGTGTCTATAGTCAAGACATATATACAAATATATCGTATCTGCATGAAATCAAAGCATATATACATCTTTATTACCTATAATCACTATAATCATATACATATATTTCTGCTGTTAAAGTTAAGTGATTCAAGTAGACGATTGTAAACTACCTGAAAGCAGTGAGGTTTATAATTGTAGATTAAGGTAAAAGGTTATATAATAAAGTTTTCATTATTATCAGCAAGACGCACACCACACTACACCATACCACACAGTCCCAAACCATACCAACCGTACCACACACTAACACTATACCACACCACTCCATACTACATCACATCACAGCAAACTACACCATACTACGACACTTGGCATCATAATTCCATACTGTACGAAACACATCACTCAACGCTCGTAAGTTTTGATGAAAAATTTATGATATATAATTACTCATGCTTGTTGACCATCATCTAGGTCATTGCGACCGAAATTGTTCGTTAAGAAATACTGGCGTTTGCAATCCACGAGTTAAAAAGGCATAGACGTCGCGCTCCGTCGTGATCTTCTTTCAGCTTCAAATTCTTTACAAACTTCCCCAAAAACTGAAAAAAATCCTCCATAAAAAGCACTCTATAGCGTGACGAAAGGTACGCCTGATCATGTCTGCCAAATAGAACAAAATCATTTCAGGAAAAAAGTGGTATAAACTCACCTTATATTTAACTTCTCGATAGCGATACTAACATCTCGTACTGATTAAAACAGTGGTTTTGTAGAATGGGATTCCTGTGTCTGGTCGTACAGCAATCGTACGCTATCAGTTGACTGTCGCGAATGCAGCTCTTTTTACCCGGGGAAAGGTAAAGGTAAAGGCCTTTGTTTAACGTCGGTAGTTCCTTTAGCCGAGCTAATCTTCCAGGAAGCCGACGGTGCGCTCATTTTACCCCCCCCCCCCCCCCTTCCATCAGTGCTCCGTTTTAAGGGTATTTAAAGCTACTAAGCTACAGGGAAAGGAAATAAATCGAAGCAAGGATGTGATCTCATGCACCCAGTGGGGATCGAACTCTGGACCCCTCACACCGAAGGCCGCGCACTAATCAACTTTGCCATCCTTGGGTACCGAAGGTAGCTCGAGTAATAAATAATATAGAATTATTCCTGTAGGGCGAAATGCACAAGAGAATAAACCACGTGATCAAATGGTACAATAGGCATTGTTCGCAAGACTTCGCAAAGAACTCTGGGAGATGGAGCCGGCAGCAAAAATCTAACAATTTCTAGCGACCTACAAGCTTATGCTAAAATGCTTTCATTTTCTGTAACGAAATGACAAAGATAGATTTTTGTGCTTATTTCGACGGGAATGTAAAAAGTGCAAGGATCAGTTTCCCATCATGCTTTGTTCTAGAAAATGGCGCTCGTGCACATTGCCTATTCCACTAGTGAATATATCCTTGGTACAAGGTACCAGTGCACACAAAAGCAATCTCTCATGCAACCACGTGCTTTAAAGAATTAAGTCAACAAAGGCCCAGCCGGCTTAGAAGAGAACTAATATCATTTTTTGACACCGGCAAAACATGGTGTTTCTGAGAGACGAAAGCCGGATAGAGGGACGGGTCATCCATTGCTGTTAGAACGAAGCTCGCGATTTGTTAAAACGACAAAAACAAAGAATATGTAGTCTCCCTCGCAGCCGTGTTTAGCCTCGTCACGCAACGCTCCCTCGGAAAAACACGGCTGCTTCAGTGGGCGCAACATTCCATTCCAATTGTATCAGTTGTCCAATCAGAAGATACATCAGCAAACGGTCCATTTCCCGTGTTCCGGAAATAAGTTTTATATCTGTCAACACCACATAGAGAGTAAACATTGCACTACCAAAAATAAGTTTCAAATTTTTGAATACGAAAAGATATATACAGATGGAAGATCAGTAAAATTTTCTTCTTTGTATATTTCTCAAATGATACCAGACACTTCGAATGAAACGAAGTGAAGTCTTTGTAAACTAGCTGTTGTTTTGGGATCCGAGGTTAATCCAATTATTCTCCAAGTCAACGGAACGCTATATGTAGACCTTTTGGCATTTTTGGCGCGAATGACTCCTTGATTTTGAGAGTCAAGCTCTGATTGGTTAAGGACTTGGAATGGAATGTAGCGCCCAGTGAAGCAGCCGTGTTTTTCCGAGGGAGCGTTGCGTGACGAGGCTAAACACGGCTGCGAGGGAGACTAAAGAATATGTGGATTATTCTGAACAATGTCTTTTTGTATATTGTTCTACTTGTCGCCTGTGGCATTGTTTCCTTCCGACCGTAGCTAGTGTATTACTGAGAGGGACTGTCTTCAATGTGTCAAGTCAATTTCCATCGATTGTTTTGTTAGTCAAATTTCGGTTATAGTTGAATAAAGATGAGGTGATATCAATGAATGCAGGCAATCACAACGGTTCAATTGTTACAAAGATATAACAAGAGGAACGGTTAAAACAGTCGTGTTTCGTGTGTGGACTCTTCGAACGTTGCCAAGTTGGCAATCACCAAACGGCAGAAATGTTATCTAGGGCTTCTTCTCAAGAAAAGGGTGGCCAACAGAGCATCTCATCGAAGCCATTTATCACCAAAGAACAAAGCACTGTAATGGCTCAAAAACTATTTGCAATTCAAATCTCTCCATCAGCGTCGAATGTGAAGGAACTCGGTGGCTACGATGACGCCAACTTCTTAATAAAAGGAAGGCTTACAGTAGATGAAGAACTTGGTAGAGGCGAGGAAGAAGAACATTGGTTGGTTTTAAAAGTTACAAATTCTCTCATGTCCCAAAATCGGGACCTTTTTGGCGTTATTTCCAATGCTCTTGACTTCATAAGTTCCAAAGGAATACAATGTCCAGTTCCAGTGACATCAGTTTTTGGCAACAAATTCGTACTTTGTCGACTACTGGGTCAAGATAGGAATGCAGATGTAATTGGGAATAGGTTTTCGTTGGATAAATTTCAAGCTGATGAACAAGATATCACTGAAGGTGTACAGCTGGCTTTAGACAACACTGAAGACGACCATAAGAACGTGTTTGTTGTCAGACTGTTCACCTTTGTACATGGTAGACTCTTATGCGATGTGTCGTGGACAAATGAACTTCTTTATGATTTGGGAGTAAAGATAGCTCGACTACACAAGATTCTTAAGGTAGGGATGTCAAGTCCGATGTTATCAGTCGTGTAGTAACATTATTATCTTGAAAGGGATTTAGGATAACATAGAAATCGAGCTTCACCTGTACATGTCAGGTTGCTGGAAGAGCGAAAAAATGAACATTCTGTATCAACCCCCAGGCGTCCCTGTCTCCCTAGATTACTCTTCCTAGATTAACTTAACCTGCTTTGCATGTCACGTGATCTAATTCTATACCACTGTCAGCCATATTTGATATCCTGAGAAAATGAAGTCTACCAAATTCGAACAAAAATTACTGCATAGAAATTGCACATTACCTTTTTGTCTCTTTCAGGAATTCAGTGAAGCCAATCAATGGGTTTCCGAAGTCCAACTCCACGATCTACATTATGTATGGGAACTGAGAAATGTGCCAGCTGTTGTGACCTCTTACGGTCACGCCCTGGATAATATTTCCCAGCAAAACCTCGTCCAGGAAATATCACAACGTTTTCAAACAGGTGTTCTCGAAAAACTGGAAAAACTTGATCGTCAGCTCATTCATTCAGACTTGAATGAGCAAAACATTATCATTGGACCGGATTCTAATGGTGGACTGAAGACACAAGGATTTATCGATTTCAGCGATATTCAGTATTCCTACCGAGTTCTTGACTTCGGTATGGCCATAGCATACATCATGATGGAGTCTGTGAGAAAGAATTTTGACGTCATTCAAGCTTCTGGTCACGTGTTTGCAGGCTACCAATCAGAGTTTCCGTTGGAACCTGTTGAAATTGACATGCTGTTATTGTCTGCCAAAGCTCGTATCTGTCAGTCTTTGATCCTGGGAGCTTATCAGTATAAATATTCAATTCCTGAAAATGCTGAATCTGCCCCAGCCAAGTGGAAAGTATTAGAGGATCTGCGTTTGATCTCAGACCACGACGTTTTGAGAGCCTGGAAGTATTGCCAAGAGAACTAGTGAAAATAGACAATTCCACTTAAATGAGCTTAGAAATATATTGTGCGCAATAACGATAAGTACATAATTAGTGTTAATATTTGAAACTTTCACCATGGAAGATCAGAAGATCATAATACAAGGATTCTTTGGCCTCTCGGTCATGTATTTAAGGATAATAATGTTTAATAATTACTAATAATTGTTTTAGATATGAGCTCGGGATATGATTGAGAATCTCACAAAACTCTTTTCTCGAAAGAAAAATGAAACAGTTGTTTTACCACCGTGTGCAGAACTACGCGTCCCGCCAGACTAAAGTCTCTATTAGGAATTTGGTCAATAGGCTACTAAAAATCCAGACAGAGGCGGAGTTTTCTGTACTCGGTTGGGAATTTGGTCAATAGGCTACCAAAAATCCAGACAGAGGCGGAGTTTTCTATACAATGTCTTATACACTTTGCTGGCTTCCCGGTAGCCTATTGACCAAATCCCAATTGAGACTTTAGACACTTTAGTCTGGCTGGACGCGTAATTATGCACACGGTGGAAACATAAAAATTTCAGTTGTTACTGCTTTACTTCATTTATCCTTATTATCATATATCATTCACTCGATACCTGCAAGGAAATGTTTTACTCGTTTTCACGGCGTCATCTTTACGGGACCGACGACGTTAAAAGTCTTTTTGCATGAAAGGTTTCCTCAGCATACGGGATACAAACATGGTTTATTGGTTGACGCAGGTTACAAAATAGCAAGACTGTTGTGGACCGGCACGTTCACATCGCATAGAAATAATTTCAAAAATCAACAATTTTAAAATAGGCACTAACGCATCGAAACTCACCCTCCCCTCCCCTACGACCACAGCCTCCCTCAACGCCTCGTACACACCCACAAGATGATGTAAACATCTATTGTCTTAGTCACGAGGCTAGCACACTTGATGAATAAACTCTTAAAGCGAAATAGCTGCTATAAATCAGCAGTTTGAGTATTAATTTTCGCATTTTGGTTCCACTTCCATAGTCTCATTACGTAGATAGCCTTTGTTTTGTGCTAGTTTATCGGAAATGGTGCGTATATAAGAACTCTACGCTTGATTGCCCACCTCATGAATATTCATCGCACACTTGGCATGGTACGATTACGTAAATTTACCGTATGTTACGTGTCTGAATCAAATGTTGCTCTTGCTGAAGTGAACGCAAAATGCCACTGAGACGATTAGGTCAACTTTTGAGATCCGCAGCACCAAGATTATTCCCTTACGCAAAGGCCGTAAGCAAGCTGACTATCCCAGAAAGACCTCGTGTCACTAAATATCAGAGCATATCGCTGGCCCAAAGACTCTTCTCTCTTCAGACAGCTCGTTCAACTGGATGTGTAAAAGAACTGGACAGTTACAAGGACAGAAATTTCCTGGTTAAAGGAAGAGTTGCTGGAATCAGTCATGATGAAGACAAGACAAGCAAAGAGGAAGTTTATGTTCTAAAGGTGCTGAACACTGTGTGTTCCAGGAATCCAAATCTCATTAGCACAATTTCGGACGTGCTTTTCTTCTTAAATTCGAATGGGTTTCCCTCCCCCGTTCCGCAAGCATCAATTTTTGGTACCTACCAAGTCCCCTGTCGATTGTCAAGGAAAAGACTCGACGATGATGAGATTATTAGCAATAAATCGCAAGAACGAGTCCAAGATAGAGACTGTTGTGATACGTTTGAGCTTGTCAGCGATGTTTCTTGTCATATGGACGATGTGTACATTGTTCGAATGTACAGTTTTCTGGCAGGAAAAGTGTTACAGGAAGTCAAATGGTCAGAGGACCTATTGGTTAGTTTCGGTACCAAGATAGCTGGCATGCACAAACTATTCAAGGTAGGTTATACATGAAGTTGTATTCATGCAAATAGCTCAAACGAACAAAATTAAAATTAAAATTGTACAATATGACAAATATTTTTTCTGACACGAAGCAAATTAAACCTCCAAATAGCCAGAACAATTCCATTTTTGTCTTATTAAACTGTTGTATTTAGCGTTTATTTTTGGGAACGCTTGCAGTGTTTTGAAAGCATGTTTTGAAAGTGAATGCATTAATATGGCCGCCTGCCAATAATTCTTTGTTGAACCAGTCACGTACTATCAAATGCAAAATTCTTGGACAAAAAAGGGTTGAATTTGTAAATGGATATTTTCTGGTACATGTCGCGAAACAGATTTCTTCAATATCTCGATCTTCGTAACTTCGTTGTGTATAAATAATCTCGATATGTTTTGATTAGGGACGGACCATTAGAAAAGTGATGGGGAGGGGGGGGGGGGGGAGTGGGGAGTTTGGGATTGGCATAAATTTTTTTTTGGCCACCAAAAGTGGATATGAATTTTTTTTCACTTTGGCAGGAATATTTTTTTTAAGAAAATGTCCCGGCAGATATTTTTTTTTCAAAATTTTTATTGGAAATAATTTTTTTTTTGCTTTTTCCCCACCCCCCCAATCACTTTTCTAATGGTCCGTCCCTTAGAGACATCAGTTTCCAGCTGAGCGAGCGAGAAGACTCAGCGATGTTGTTTGGTTGACTTTCACTTTCTTCTTTCTCAATCGTGGTTCATATATAAAACAGAAGTTATAAGGTAGAATTTAAAAGGTATTACTACCGTTGGCAGCATACCAAACATTGATCCCAGTTTTTATTCAGCCAATTCTCATTATCTAGCTTCAAACATGTGCTCTCAACCATAAAGTATTCTATTGAAAATTTGTCATTTAAATCAGGATGTTTTGCGGCCAATCCGATTTTCGAATCAGGAATCTAAAATCGTTTGAAATCATTTCAGATTCCTGTTTCAGAAAACAGAAAATAGATCATTCATTTTAGTCTTTCAAACATGATTTGAAACTTCAAAAGCACAATTCCAAATATCTCGATTTCCGATTCCTATTTTCTGATTCCTGTTTTCTGAAAATCAGAAATCAGGAATCGTATTATCTTACCAAAATACCCGTGGAGGGGTAGGCCGCTTCACTTCTTACTTCCGGTCAAGAAACCACAGGTAGCCCGGAACTGAAAAGTGACAAAGATGACTTGACGGCGTCCTCGGAGACCCAGGGCGTCAGGGAGGGGGGAGGGGAGCGGAGGGGAAAGGAAAGAGGGCAAAAGGACGCCCTGGGCTTTTGACTACCCCTAACTTGTCTTGAGGCCAAAATTAATCCAATTAGATGGTCTAACGTAAACAAAGTTCAAATGACAAAAATATCTGGCTCATTTCAATTATCGCTTTGATATAGTGACAGTTGCCCAGCCATATCCTGTGAGAAGTTCCTCAAATACATCTTGTTTCACCAAGGTCTTTGCAATTTATCTATATTTTTCACTCTAAACTCATTGCTATAGCAAAATACATGAAATAGATTGCGTATCTATTGTTTAAAAGTCGCGGTGAGCTGGAAACATGGTTCTTTTCAAATTAAACATGACAGCTTGTATTGTTTAAAGTCGTGGCGATGCGTGGGGTCAACTTGCTTACTGGTAATTCTAGATGATTTTAATCTAATGGCACAAACGCTCCTGATTGGCCTCATTATAATTAAATCATAATGAGGCCAATCAGAGCCTTTGTTGATGTTTGGCCTCAAGACAAGTTAGGGGTAGTCAAAAGCCCAGGGCGTCCTTTTGCCCTCTTTCCTTTCCCCTCCGCTCCCCTCCCCCCTCCCTGACGCCCTGGGTCTCCGAGGACGACTTGACGGGGGGAGGGGTAAAGTTAAGTTATTTATCCCCAGACTTCTCTCGAAACCACGCAAAATGTACATACTGATTAACAATGGCCGACTGACGAGGGCGATTAATTTGATAGTAAATCAGGAGGATTTTAGGCCTTAAATGGCAACAAATTCAATGTTTTTCTTGACAAGCATTTAGTGGATTTCAACCTAAGCAAGGACATGTACAAGCAAGACAATTTTTTTAAAGAATGACAGGCCATCAGTGCTGAATTCCGTCAGTGGAATATAAAGAATACCGTTTCTCGAGCTTTTTTGGAGCAATTATGAATTGAGTATATATCTATCCTCCTTGAATATTTTGCATGAGGACTTTATCAATTTACCCTGGATGGTAAGATAAGTTGCTACTACAATATACAGTGACAAGTGTAAAGGTCATTACTGCTTCCTCGTATAACACGCTCTCAGATTCACCATGTGTTATCCTCTGAAAAATATTAATGTAGTCTGAAAAATAGTGTTCAAATTCACTTTGACGGTCACTGATTTCATTTCTGTCGATGATCATTTCAATCCGTGTACAAGGCCCGACGTAGCTAATCGAACCGTTCGGTAATCGAACTCAATCGAACTCAATCGAACTTAATCGAACGATTGGATTCGATTAGTTCGATAATCGAACACAATCGAACCGAAAAATTTCTGTGCGAGTTCCATTGCGTTCGGCCGAACTTTATCGAACCCAATCGAACTCAATCGAACACCGTTGAAAAAACCTCAACTTCACCCAAATTACCACTAGATATTCGAACAATCTGTTTTAATTAATAACTAACTTGTAATATCTAAAATGCCCGGAAAGAAAGCCAAGGAATTGTCGAGAACTTTGAATCAAATCGGGGTTCAGAACACAGTGCAAGAAATGGAGAACTAAGGAACGGCACCCGGCTACCCGACGGGATAGCGCGACAGCTTGTTTGTTTTACCCGGGTTTTAAGATTCACCACATTGTCATTGCCATTGCCTTTACGTAATAAACTGATTTAAAAAGCAATTTTCTTGGCTTATTTATTTGTTATTTGGGGAATCCCGCGCTTATGATACTTGTATTACCCCACTTCCAGTCGAATGCTATCTATCCTCTGTTTGTTTCTAACAAAATCGAACCTATTCGAACTCAATCGAACTAATCGAACAGTTCGATTAGTTCGATTGCTCAAGAAATTTTGTGAGAGTTCGATTTTGTTCGATTACCGAACTCAATCGAATCCAATCGCGTGATTGAGTTCGATTAAGTTCGATTAAGTTCGATTAATCGAACGTTCGATTTGGTTCGAGTAGCTACGTCGGGACAAGGCTAGTTAACTCGGCGTATTTTTCATGGCCTGCCTTTCAATCCTTGCTAGTCTTTGCTTAGGTTGAAGTCCATGAAATGTTCGTCAAGAAGATACATTGAATTTGTTGCCATTTAAGGCCTAAAATTTACTATCAAATAAATCGACCTTGTCAGCCGGCCATTGTTAATCAGTATGTACATTATGTGTGATTACGAGAGAAGTCTGGGGATGAATAACTTAACTTTACCCCTCCCCCCGTCAAGTCATCTTTCTCACCTTTCAGTTCCGGGCTACCTGTGGTTTCTTGACCGGAAGTAAGAAGTGAAGCGGCCTACCCCTCCACGGGTATTTTTTTAGTATAGGTAAGATAATACGATTCCTGATTTCTGATTTTCAGAAAACAGAAATCAGAAATCGGATTTCTGATTCCTGATTCAGAAAACAGGAATCGGAAATCGAGATATTTGGAATTGTACTTTTGAAGTTTCAAATCAAGTTCGAAAGGTAAAATAATCAGTTTTCTGGTTTTCTGAAACAAGAAATCTAAAAACAGTCGACAACAATTTCTGATTTCTAGATATCGGAAATCAAATAATCGATTGGCCGCGAAACATCCCGATTATTTAGCTGAGAAAAAAAAAATGTTCATATGAGAGCGGATATGAGATCTATTGCAAACAGACAATATAATATCCAAATACTTTTCTATGGTAAAATGATTTCTAATTATTTACAATGTGTTTAATTCAAGGTAAAAGCCACAATCACAACGCACCCCTCTCCCCTGTGGAGCAAACCCTAAGAGGGGAGAGCTAGTGGACTCCTACTGCAAACAGAATGCTATCATCAATATGCTTTTTATTTTTCCTCTTTAAAGTGCCTATCACCCATATTTTTTTAATGTTCAAACTCATGATAGTTCTTGTTGGCAAGCATAGCGAAGATGTTTTCTAGTTTGACACCACATAAAATGAAGTTAAAACACTCTGAATAGAAATAATACGTAAGTTTCGTAAATTTGTACCATTACTTTATAACCTGCATTGTTACTATGGTTACGCACTATTACCATGGCTGCCAGTAGCTACCATTAAGGTATTGCATACGTAATGAGCCCAGTGATGAAATTTAAAACTCCAGAATAACTTCCAGAATCCTTTTCGAGAAGCTAGATTTTTGTAACGATCTTATTTTGATATTCTCCGAGGAATGTGTAATTACCGAATTTTCAAATGTTTGCTAGTAGGACGCCTAAAACGACACATTACCGCATTTGACGTTATATCTTGTCCAATCAGAGTGCGTTGTTTAAAACCCAGGCCAGGTTTCGCAGCTTTGATGTCTGGGCGCAAGTACGGGTTACGCTTCGTTATCAGAAAATTTTGAACGATTCAAGGAATATCTGTAGTTTAATTTGCTTGACGAGGATGCAAGTGCAATTTATAGGTGATCAAGTAATAACTGACCTTAAGTGCTGTAGTAGTTTTGGGGGTGACTGGGGCATTTATTTAGCGTTATTTGGAGGTCAAACAAGAGGGTGTATTGGCTTGAGGCTGCCGAAGTGGCCGGCCTTTAGTTATTCTGTGTATAGTGAAAATATCATTTATTATTAATTTTTTTTATTTTATTATCAATTTGAACTAAGTCTTCCATTCCCGCCCCCCTCTCCCTACACGCGCGCATGGTGATTTTGTTGACGTTAATATTTTTTCTTTTCACACAGGAATTTAGTGAAACCCAAAATTCCAGATCTCTTGAACGACTTCGTGAGCCATTTGAATGGGATCTCAGAAACATTTCTGACGTCATCAGCCTGTGCTACCACGCTTTTGAAGACGACAGCGACAAACAAGCTATCGTGAAAGACATTTCAGCCCAGTTCCAACGTGAAGTCCTGCCGAACATTGGAAAACTGGATAATCAAATAATTCATGGTGATCTCAATGCTCATAATATTATAGTGGGACCCAATCCCCAAGGGAATGACTTTCAAATCGAGGGAGTTATCGATTTTGATCATTTGCAGTACTCTAACAGAGTTCTTGACGTTGCCATCACTCTTTCATATTTGATGCTTGAAGCTGACAGCCAAGGCCTGGACCCGATAGAGGCCGCAAATCACATGCTCGCAGGCTACCAATCAGAATTCCCCTTGTCAAGCCTCGAGTTGGGGATGTTAATGAAGTCAGCGATGGCTCGTATAAGCATGTCGTTATCTATGGGTGCTTATAACTACATGCATAACAAAGACCTTGATAAGGACTATGTATTATACACTGCAAAACAAGGCTGGAAGCTTCTTGACTATCTCCTGAAAATAGACCATGACGAATACAGCGTTTTTGCTTTGGATTGAGAAAAGAATGGCATTGTAGGGGATTTTCAGACTGTGGACTCGATGTGGCGATGACTATGTGTTCGTAAGAACTCAACTGACATTTGGTCGACATTTTATATTTACAAACCTTGATTTTTGGTAGCGTACTTTTAGATTTGATTTTCACAAAAACCTTATTTATTCGTCACCCGTCCGTGATTCTGCGCCTGTTGATATTTTCCTTTATGGAACTGAGATTGGGTAAAATTGGTTGTCTTGGACGGTATCTTCCAAGTATAGTACTAGAATGATCATTAAACAGAATTCCAAAGAAAATATATCGAACTTTATTGACTAATTTTGCGAGCTTTTTTAATACTACACTGCGAAACGCTGTTTCAAGTCAAAACTTGCTAATTAAAAACTATGATTAACTTAGATTTAATATTAAATATTTGATACACAAAGCATTAATTAGAGGCTTTGCACGATCAAGTAACAGCAGCTGTGCTGGATAGAATGGCCAATAAAATGACTTTACATTAGAATCACAATCCCAGAGAGAATAACTCGTGGATTTGCAATCCACGAGTTAAAAACAGAAATTCTCCGAAACGATAATGAGTAGTGGACAGGGGACTGGTTGCAAGAGTGGAGACTGGGTAGGTTGTTTAGGTGGACAGCGTTTCTGGCCGCTCACACGTTGTAACGTTTTTGTTTTTTTCACATCCGCGTGATATCAATGTGCGTATTCGTATTGTGTTATATTTTACTAGTACTAGTGACAGAAATGTTTGACTGTATTTTCTCTTACAACTTCTCTTTTCAAAAATTCCTGACCAAAATTGAGACTAAAGCAACTGCATTCATGCCGTAATGTAGAAGGCGTGCTACACTCAGTATTTTGACATTTTATTTTTGTTAGCAATACCTCGTCTCTCGCTAGAAAAGCTAAAGCTGCAGCAAGTCCGTGCGATCGATTCCTACATGTTAACTTAAATTTAACGTTTACTTACAAATTCAAAATGAGACCAAGTTTGTCGCGCGCTCATGTGATTTAGTGTTGTCAATATTTCCCGCCAAAAGTGAAGTCGAACAGCCGACTTGGTCGCGTCCACATGGCATCGTGCTTAGTTTAGATGATAAGACGAACGTCTGCGATCACTAAAAATTGTTCAGGTCGATTCCAAACTGAAATTGCTCGTAATCAATCTAAGGGTCCGTTCACATGAGAGAGGGTGGCCCTATGTAGTAGGGATAATTCTTTTGTTTTGTGTCCCCCTGGGAAAAGAAAAAAAGAGACCCAATTCAAACGTCGCATCTCGCATGTGCTGAATTCAATGCAAATGAGATGATAATGAGAAGAAACAAAAGATTTGACTAATTTGCACTGCGTTTGGCACATGTGAGATGCGACGTTTGAACTGGGCCTAATCCCTACATAGAGACACAGGTCTCTCTCGTGTGAACACAAAGTAAGTGCGCTAATGACTATATTTACCTTTCTGAGCATTCACTTCTTTGCATATATAAAGCAATGGACTTATGGATGATATACAGTAAACATATAAATTAATCTCAGCGTTCGACTTGGACTTTGAACCTCTACTTATTTGGAGCCACTTTGGACACTGCCAAGAGTTTGGGATGTAATAATGAAGGCCAGCGTACTTTAGAGCTTTGAAAGAGTCTAAGGTTTTTAGTCCTGCTGATCGTCTGGCGTTTGTTTTTTCTTTTGGAAAGGACCCTGATAAAATTTATCCTTTCCAAGCAATCTCACACCAATTGGACGAAGAACTACCCGCAGGAACGAATGTATGTAGTGACCGTGAGCACCAAAAGTATTTGGTGCCAAAATATAAAGCTCTCGAAGAGGAGCCATAAGATCATGAGCGAATTTATGATCCTCGAAGTCCGCGAAGCAAGAGACGAAAGCGCCATCGACGAATAATGTCCCCTCGCTTGTAACTGGTGCGTAGGCTCCATAGTCATCTCTCAGGGCTACTGCGACAACCCTGTCCGCGCTGGTGAAACCAAAGGCCTGGGTATAGATGAGGTCACCTGGGCGAATCTTTGATGCATGGATGGCTTCAGTAGAGAAGAGGCGCACTGATGTCACATCCGGTTTTATTTTGAATATCAAATGCGCAGGCTTCAGAGTGACGTATTTTCTTGATTCGGTGAATAAAGTGAAGTATTGCCCTTTGTGCGTCAAGGATTTGTCGAGAAATGTTACAACCTAGAAACAAAATAAAATTCATGAATACTGCCGGATTAGGATGAATATTGCAATGGAAATAAAAAATGTGAATTCCGAAGTCCCCCTCAGCCATTTTGGAAGGAAAAAGGCAAACTATTGTGTCGTATGTGAGAAAGCACCAAGCTACATTGTTCGATGCATTTAGCTGCCAACCAGGCTAACCAGGTTTCTCGCTCCCAGAAAAATTACCCCTGGGGACGTTGTCTTTTAGAACAACGGTGAGAAAAACAGTTCTGATAATACTTTATTGTAGAGGAGTCCTAGTGTATGTATTACCGGTGTATATTTAATGTTTCCTTCTTCGCTCATCGTTTTAACACGTTGACCAATCTTGAGGTCCTTCATGGCTACTTTTTCTCCTGTTTCCAATTCTACTGTCGACGTGGACGGAAAACACAAACCACCGCCACCACCACCACTCTTCACATTGACTGAACACGGTTCTAAGTGAAAAGATAAGATTAACAATGTTACATGTTTTCTAGTAATAAATGTTGGTACTCTCTGGCATGAGTGAAAAACGACGCAGTCGTTCCCGAGAGAGAAGTATTGACATTTTCGTAGTGTTTACATTTGAACGACTATTTCGTTTTCGTATTTTGTCATCTCCCCACGTTTTTCAGTACTAGTTGGAGGATTGTTTATTTATGTACAGGGAACGCTGGTCCCAAAATGTTTAACCAGCAAATTAAAGTTTTCGCAAACTCTGAAAACGTTATTCAGAAAAACGGACGCGTTGTCCATCTTCCCGCCAATTTCTAGGAACATGCGCAGACGGACAGATCGACTTGTCGGCAATTTTCCCGCCAGTCCTCCAAGCATGCGCAGAATAATGGAATGTCGACCGTATTTAATTCCCTGCCTTTTGTGCTGGCTGAGTCGACCCTGCGTCTGTGATAGGTTTCGATATTGGGAGAGTTCTTTGCCATGGTTCCCCTTGAGCTCGATGGTTCCTCTTGAGCTCGCTTGGATCAAATCAAATCCAGACGTATACATGCATTATGCAAGTACAAAATCAACACCGCAACTTATCTTACCTTATGGGATTATGCACTGGATCTGCGCATGCTGCGCGAGCTTTTATTGATGAACGGTTGTGAAAAAATGACTCCGAATACTGTTTAGAATCAGTACGACTATGAGTTTTGATGTAAACAAATATTAATAGCAGTCAAGAGAAGATGAGGTAAGAGAAGGAATTGCGCGTATTAGGTCTACAACGGGACAATCATATGCCCCGTTTGATACTATTTTTAGAGTGAATCTGATTGGTCGAAAGTGCGCGAGCAAGACCACATTGGCGGAAAAAGGGTGTATAACGTTTGTCGACGAAAAAGAGTTTAAACTTGAAAAACAAAAAAAAAAAAGGCAGAGTACAAAAAAAACAAACGAAAATTGGTTAAGTTGATTGGAAGAGAATCGAAAAATAGCATCAAACGGGGCATATGATGGGTCACGGGGATTCCTTCTCTTCCCTTATTTTCTCTTGTAGCTGCAGTCTTTTTCGTAAGCTTACTCATGCTCACCTTCTGGTGTCTGCCAAAAGTACACTCGAGTGAGATTTGTATGAGAGAGGAAACCAAGAGCTTGATGGAATCCATAGCCATTCCATAGCAGTGCATTACAGTTTGGGTGGTCGCTTCCAGATATTTCCATCAAGCATAATTCCCTTACGACCAACAAAGTCTGTTGGCTAGAAAAACAATGTTTAAAATTAATGTATGCACGGTTCATGAACCAATCAGCTAAAAGAAAACCTTCCGTACGTTCTTCAGCTGCGCTTACGTTTGTGCTTGCGTCGCTACGTTTCAAGTGAGAACAGATTATAACGCACGCAAGGACAGGGTGAAATCAGCCAATCAGGAGGTACTTTGCCTCGGTCTTTTTGTCCGACGAAAAACAACATGGCGTCTATAATTTATTGTATCGCTAGTGAGACCTACGCTTTATATTACATACTGTTTCCCTCGGTCCCAGTCAATAAGTGTTTTGTTATATACCAACTGTCAAAGAACAAAATAAAAAGCAAAACGTCGCTGTCTACAGTTAAAGTTTTTAATCAAAACTCACACAAAACTGACTTTAATCACACATATAGTTTTTCGGAGAATTGTTGCAGCTCTTTTGGTGACATTCCTGGTTGGTTATCATCTTTTTCTCGGAATAAATGTTGTATATTGGTCTTAAAAGTTTGGCAATAAACACGAGTTTTGCCTCATGCATGTCCGAATGAATGAATTTGTAAACGCGCGCTGCCAAAAACGCGCCTTCAAAGCTCAATCAACTTCCGGTTTTGTTATTACCGGTCAATAAAACTCACTGTTGCCCGCTGAGAGTTGTTGCTGGGGAAACAGCAAAATTTGTTGACGTTCACGTGATGCGCTCTCGCCCAATCAGAGCACGAAAAAAATTGACTTTGACAGTTGGTATATAACAATGTAATATGTTTTTACAGCTTGTAATTCTACGATCTATTTAGCTTACCGAATTGCTTATCAAAGGGATGCCATACATGCGCTCAAGATGTTTTGCTAAGCCATCACGATCCAGTATGAAATACATACTGAAACTTGAATTGTTGTCCTTGAAAGTCTTGGTGTAGTACTGGAATTCTTCTAAACCTATAAATAGCAAATTATTAGTTAGTAATTTTTCTTTCTACTGCTTCTATTAAACACTTTGCACTCTTAGCTTAATATGATTTTACGGCACTATTTACCATCACTGAGCCTAACAATTTCAGTGTCTTCTTTTTGTCAAGTTAATTTGTTAAGATTCCCGTATTCCATGAAGACTTATATATACAATTATCATAAATTACATTCAAGCAATTTTTAAAGTTTCTTTTGGTGAGATTGACACGTTTTGCTGTGAAGGTTTATAAAGTTACATACTATATATAGCTTCTCTGATGATGAGCTTAATAAAGGAGCAAGGATGGCACATGCAGTTGGTTCAGTAGTGCGCGGCCTTCGGTACGAGAGGTCCGGAGTTCGATCCCCAGGCAGACCTCACATCCTTGTTTCGACTTCTTTCCAATCTGTGTAGCTTTAATTAGCTTTAAATACCCTTAAAACGGAGCGCTGATGGAGATCGAGAAGGGAGTAAAATGAGCGCACCGTCGACCTCAGGTTTTTCAGTTGAATTACTGTTACGAGTTATCGACGTAAAATATGGTCGCTTTACTTTATACTTTTACTTTTAATTAAAGTTGTAGGCCGATTCGATTCTTTACCTTCAGGAAGCGCAGTAATAACATGAAACGGTATCAGATTTAGCATTGTGCTTATTCTTAGTGGGCATGTATCATTAGGGGTCGTCATGTTTTCGCCGCCAACATCCATCGTCAGTCTTTCATCAGAGTAAAGTCCGCCATATATTGGTTTTCCTGGGTACGCGCCTTGGAGCTGGCTGAAGGGAGGTAGACGTCCTTTAGAGTTAGAAAAAATAAATAGCAATGAAAAGTAATTAAAATAATTTGATATAGAATATATAGCACAAAAATAAGTTAACAAGTAAGTACTAAAGAATATTTTTCAAGTTCGAATTTAAGATTTTTGGGCGAAAGTACCGCGCAAACTTGTCGTTACTCCGTTTGCATTATTTTAGACAAATATCAGTCTTTGCCTTTGAGTCTTAAACTTACATTGAAGTATTAGGTGTGGTTCATGCTTCAAACATTTCTTACAATTTTAGTCGAACATTTTAAATTAAGCATATTAAGCAGTTAAGACAATTAACCAATGCATTCAGATTCATTCACAGATAACGTTTTTCAAAGAACTCGTTTTAAAAACGTTTTATTCAATTTAGCTAGCTAGTCTAAAACGCAGTAATTTTAATTGGATAAATTGTTAGTCAAACGGTGAAAAACTGTAAGTTTCTTCTTATTTATGTTTCCTCTCAGTTTTTTGAAAGTCTTTCTTCAGCTTGTTGTTGTTCATGCAGCACTTCCATTTGAAATGCTGAAGTTCTAGTTCTTCAACGCTGTTCACTTTAAAATAGTAAATTTTCAGAACAACAAAGTTTAGAATAGGAAAAAAATACTTACTTGATTCAGTATTGGTGAAACTAAGAACAAAAACAACAACCAGAACACAAAAGCTCGGGAAAGTCTTCATTTTGAGCGTAAGACTTGGCCAAGAAGCTCTTTCTCTTTGCCAGTACAGCAGGTAACTAGTTTACTTTTGTTGACATTGTAGACTGACTTGAGTTTAATTTCCTTCAAAAGTACCTGCTACAGAATAAATTATCGAGGAAAATGGCTGAAAATATTATAAATAATTAATTTGAAACATTGTCAGTTCAAAGGTTGTAGCGGTAAACAAAAAGACTTTTCAAAATGTAGTGCTAAGAGAATGTGTGTAAGGAATTTTGTATAAACGGAATAATCTATTGATCGATACTTGAATATGTAGCTATAGGAATTTCCAGTATCGAGGTATTTCCGCTCGCTTGTTGATCCAAATATCATGAAGCTGCTGTACGTTATTTGATCCACGTGACTGAGGAGAACTCTGCATGCTGACCAAAAAAAGGATATTTCTTTTAAAAAATCTTGAACGGCTTTTTATACACAAAATTGCAATAGCTATAAGAGTAATGATATGTCTACTAACTAAAGCTATACAGTTGTTATTGCAGATATTTCCTCAAGGAGTTCAGTGGGATTGTCGTTAATTAGATGCTCCACTTGAATTTTAAGTGACCCCTCCCTTTGACGACTATCTTGACCGTCAGCTCGGCCCGAAAACTTTACATCAAATGCAACTCTGGCTGTCTAAAGTGTTTTTTACAACCAACTACTACATTTCTAGGTCAAAATACGCAGTAATACTTTTGATATGTGTATGCATGCTACTTGCTATTTAGTTTACCTAGTGAAGAATTACGCTCCAAAATATAGTGTTGGTCGACATGGGTGTGTCATTTGGGTACAGCTGTAGCTAGATAATGATCTCATCGAGGCGTTGTTACAACTAGCGTGTCCCGCTGATATGTTGACTTGTGATTAAACGTATTTTATTGAGATCATTAAGCTGTGCATAAGAAATAAACAGATCATGAAGGCAGCTCACAACGCTACCCTTACTTTGAGAAAGACTGGTAAAGAACTCGCGTAGAAAGTAAAAACAAAACCAATTCTGTATGATAAACTGCAAATGAATTCTGCTAATCCAGTCTATTGTTTTAATTTACGAAAGCTATGTGATCATGTGATCTTCCTCCCCACCCACCCCCCAACTACGCTTCATCAGCAAATGCCACTAGGACTAAGTGTTACTAATAATTTCTAACAATAAACCTGAAACAATTATTCCCCCAATTAAGTCCCTTTATCCAATGTTGGGCCGCCGCCTTGCATATTATATATACCTATACTTTACTTTGCACCGCCCGCGCTGCAAAACTAAACCAGCAAAGTTAAAGCGAAAGGAGAAGGGAATAGCATTAAGCACAAAAAGTCCTTACCTCCGACTGATTCAGTTAGTTATAACAGAGATTGTAGTTTTGTTAGTGAGCGGCCTTCTGCATAAGTAAGAGGTACGCCCGAGTAATTCGTTTCCCAGTCATCTCACACACGTTTAAATTTGGACCTCTCTTGAATCCGTGTAGCTATATACCCCCTAAAATGCAGCAAGCATGAAGAGAGGAGCTAGTAAAGAGCTATATGAGAATACTGTTTTACTCGGGCTACCCGGTAATTTTACTTGGGCTGCCCAACATACATGCAGTCCATCTGGTATACATCAAGACTCTGCATTTGATATTAAAGGTTTTTTAATATATTTCTGTTGGCCAAAGAATGATACAAAATATACACAGATACAACTTACAATATGACTCATGGGTTCTGTTACCATGGGGATACCATGGTGTATCATATCACGGTTTAAGACACGAAATAGGTTTGTTTTTCCTCCAGGTTTTCAAAGTCAGTCTTTCCAGTCTTACTCGGTCGTTAGTGCTCTGGAGAGGCCTGGTGAACTACCATAACCTCAAGAAGATGGCGGCCGCGAGGATTCAAAACCTTTGTTGGTACGAATAGATCTGCAACATTGCCCGTAAGAGAAAAACGAATCTCTCTACGAGTTTCCATCCCTCAGAATTTCACTAGATAAGTTCAGCGTTGCTGATACCCTTTTTGTCGTTCATCCGCTTGATTACTAACCCTCACTGAGAACTCCGATAATTTTGGCTATCTTTGCAGCTTGGAAGTCTCAATTTTAAGCCTATGTATCCCTCTGGGTAAAACTGGTTATGTGTGGCAAGTGTGACCTAAAACGTTACGCTTTCGCTCCGACAACTAAAGCCACCAGTTTGTATGTTATTAACGCTGCTACGTGTGATTTTCGACTTAAATGCCGTTATGGTCAACGCTGCATAATGTGTTCGGTTCTTATAAGACGCTAGCTCAGTCTGCGTAAAAAGTGGCATTATATACAAAAGTAGCCAGAGCAGTTTTCGTATAACTCTGAAAACGTCCGACGCGTTCACGGCACGGCTCGTCCATGGCAGAGATTTCGAATGTTTGAATAGACATACGGCACTGCCAAGGTTACGTTACGGAGCGGTACGTTTCACACATACGAAAACTGTTCTGGTTAATTACGTGTCCACACAAGATGATTCGACATGGCAGCTTTCGCAATAGTCCAGTTTCCAATTACTAGACCATAGGAAAAATCGAGTTTACTCCCGTCTTTCTTGAAAAGGTGGCTAACCCTGTATAAATGCGCCTTTTGTCAGGAAGCTCAGCGGTCTTTAGTAATTGGAAACTGGACTATTGGCTACTGCAGTTTTCGTATGACTGGGAAAACGTCATGTTTTCATACATTATGGCAGTGATACGGTCACGGTATGGCGTGGTAAGTTTCTCCAATCATACGAAAACCGCTCTGAAACCGCAGTAGAAGCCACTTTAGTGTTGGCGCCGTTTCCGCTGTCATGGTAACAAAATCAATATGACAATAAAATGAACTGTTCTATGTACAAAGAACTTGTAAAAAACGATTACACGATCGTAAGATTAAAAGAAGAGTTTTATACAAGAAATATCCATAATGCACCATGCATTGTTCTTTGCACAATTTGCATGTACAGAAACTGTGGGGCAGTACCGAATACCATTAGAGTGCGGTCTTCAACGTTTGTCCGTGCTCTGCCTCCTGCGTGACATGAATTTACTTTGCATTACAAATCGTATAAAAGATGTCATGCAATCCTGAATGTTGGATCTCCCAAGTGTTTCTCCTATGGCTTTACAATGGCTGCCGTAAAAAATGTGTCAGCATTCTCCCATTTATTTCCCTTCGGTCCAAGTCCTTGATGAACAAAGATTTCATTTTCAACTTTCGGTTGCCAATCAGAGCATGTTTCTCTGCATTTCCGATAATATCGAGTGCGCTGGCGAAGTTGAGTAGCAACAGAATAATGATGATGTCCTGGTTTGCCCCTTTCTTTACTAACAATAACAGGAAAGCCGTGTTTGAGTAGTTTAACAGCGCGCGCAGTGGCTCGTTGGCTGCTTGCAGTGTCTTCTTCTAACATCAAGTGTAAGTTGTAATCTCTTAGCCATTTTCCCATTCGTTTCATTTTTGCTGGTGACGTTTCAGCAGCTCCGTCCTTTGAACACGCACTTCCAAGTTTGTCGAAGATCTTTTCGATAAGCAGCTTAACGTGTTTACTCATTGACAGAGATACGGGGTGCTTTTGAGGGAAAAGACCAAGGACGTTTTTCCTGAGAAGAAAAAAAAGTGCGTGAAGGACTTTTCAATATTTGTCAGGAGTTGTAAGAATCATAAAAATAAAAATGGGAAATTTAAATGAGTTTTATTTTATATTGAAAGTGTGGACATGCAACCTTTTAGGATTGCTCTCAAATGTGTTAATGGTGCGAGGGGGAGGGGGAGGGGAGGGGAATTTGTCCCAAGGGGTATTGGGATAGGGGAATTCTGATACAAACTACTTACGGGTAGCCAAACTGCGGAGCTCGATGGGCTAAATTATTCATATATCCAAGAACCATTCCCCAGGCCACTGCAGCCGAACCCGTCATACATTGACCGTGTCGATGTTGCTTGTAGCTTGGGAACCACTGTCGATATGGAATGCTTATACGATCAAAACCTTCAGCGGACCGTCCTTTTCTTGAGTGTTTCAGAATTATTCCGTAATTGATGACAACGACCTTGTTGCGGTTCGACCGTATTTCGATACGGAAACGTATCTCTTGGCCTTGGAGCTGCTTGCGGACGTATCGACTGTCTGCTTTGATTTTTAATTTAACATAGCGGTCACCCATCATTGACTGCTCGAAATATCTCTGTTTTACTCTCGTAAGGTCGGCACCCTCGCAGGCATGGTCCAGCACACGGCATAAGCGTCGCTGCCACCTGTTTCGCTGCCACCGATTCATCCAACTTTTTCCTTTTCGTTGGCGAATTCTCGAGTTTCGTAGTCCAGCGAATTTGATTCTGCAGGGGGGGACTTCGTGGTAGGTTCCTGGACCAAGAGGTATTTTAAACACCTCGCCTGGTTTGACGCCTAGTTCTTCGATTCCACGATGATCATCATCATATCATCATCATCTCTTCAAAATCGTCGTCTTTTGGGCTTTTGCTGGTAGGCCTTTGACCTTATGTTGATAAAAAAACATGTAAGGAAAAAATTAAGAAAAGATTAGAGCATCCGTTTGGGTTTCCTGTGGTTAAGCACAGGAAGCCCAATTTTACCTGATTTCATCGACAACCACTGAAATCTGTTCCACTGTGGCAGCTTTTTCACTCGTTTTGCAAGGTCAGCCCAAGCTTTCTTAAACCTTGGAAGGGCTTTTTTCACTTGTCTATCAAGTCTTCGCCACTTCATTTCTTGGAACTGTCAAAAAAGATTCAACTGTCAACTATACGGTAGGCACTGTGTCAGAGATCTGTGTAAATTTCTTGAGTAAGCTTTCAAGATGAAATTCTTAGATCTTTTTTTGATTAGATGATTTAAGCTTACATTAAGCTTAAGTCTTAAAGCTAATATCCAAAATTACACAACAGCAACGATTTGTATTCCTGCCATTTTGACTCAGATCAGTGTTCGAGTAATATTATAAGGTTGCATGGCTACGTTGTTTTCACTCTGCGGTAAATGTTCAATTCAGTGTCACCAACAATGCTAAAACAAAAACCTTGACCCAGATTATAGTGCTAAGATTACTGCATTCTCCCTTCCTCTGTGGAGGAATTTGAACTGCTTACAGGGATTGTGTCTGCTTATACTGTGGTGTGCATTTGTCTGTTCTGTCTACAGAGGTGTCTGTCTTAGAGAGTTGTTTCATTCCAGGGGTGTTCACTCAGGGAGTTTGCCATACATGCATTCCAATGCTTTTTTGTGGGAATCAAATTGATAGTAAGCTGTTCTGACTCAACAATCTACATACATGTAACGTTTGCAAATGAGGCTTTTCTTTAAACCCTCCACATACTAACTGTTAATTAAAAGCAACTATATATTGCTACTATTCCAGGAAGATACCTCGGCATCAGTTTCAATATCTCTTGTTGCTGCCACTGTTCTTTTAAGAGATTTGTCTTCACATGTCATCAGACCATCTGGAGTCAGTCGATAAACTTTATGACAATTATAACCAAATTGTTGGGCTGACTCAGTCATGATATCTATAGGACTTGGAAGAGCACCTTCCTGGGCAAGACGATGGTCCCCAGTTTCTTTGGCTAAAAAGAAAAGACGATACAATTATAGTTGAAGATACTACATGTTTTGAGGTAAGCACTAACTTTACTGTTTAATATCTAAAATATATTTAAACAATGAATCTTTTACATTTTATTAATTAGTATATTATGCACACTCTGATTGGTCAAGAACTGTGCACTATAAAAGCATAGATGTACAGGTGACATCATGGGATATTACTCATATTCTTTCTGGCTGAAAACATTTTGGTAAAAAGAGATAATTATGTAGAACAAATCTTAAAGACTCAACTTTCCATACATCTTAATTCTTAACAGATACACAGAAGTTGTCAAAATATGGTGAGAACAACAGTCACATCACTCAACTTTGTCTCGTGGTCTACTTTCTGTTCTCACCACATTTTGACATCACATCACATTTTGAGCATCTACATGTACTAGAATGTAGATTGAACCATTAGGTACGTTTCTCATGAAAATCTCAACTGCAACAATATTGTTATATCAATGTACCTGCTGATATAATGAGATATTTTTCTCCTGTCTTGCCATTCAATTTCACTTCCCAATAAGCAATATAATTTGCAGGCAAATCCTTCCTGTAAAGTGGCCTCAAGCCAATAATATCACTTGATCCAATTGCATCTGATAATTGAAACAATTCCTCATGAGTTTCCCATGATGCATTTCTCTGCCATAGCTTGCTAGTGTTTGCTATCGTGGGGCCTTTGGTGGGAATTTCTGCAATATCATCAGCCATATTTGCTCCTCTGGCATGTTCACGTTTGTTTCTGAAAGGTGAAAAAATGGTATTATTAATAGAAAGGTTTTTACAGTGGTCTATTAAACCATTGTACTCTTGGCTCCTCCAGCTGAGCATTATATGTAGTTTTCTTAGGAGGCTTCAATATTCCCAGGATAAACCAGACATTGGCTTAGTATTCATTTGTCTGGGTCTGATGTGCCTCCACAATGAATGAGACTGAGCCTAGACCTGAAACCTTGAGGTCTTTAATGAGGAAAATTCCTTGCTTTTAATTTGTAATTACATCTGCAAATGGTTAGACCTGCCCAGAGGGCCACATGCATTGGCAAAAGCTATGTAACCTTGATAAGTAATCCATGTACAAATAAATGATTGATAATTTCAGCAATATAATTTAAAAATATGAGATTGAAAGAGCTTCTTATGTGCTTGTGTCCAAATGGAAAAGAGTTTCTCTGTATTTGAATTATATTTCCTACAAGTAGTGTCAAGTGGTACTACATTACTTTCTCCAAAACATAACCATGCTATCATGGACAGTGGCGATGGATGGGCCCAACTTTTTATGAGAAATGAAATTAATAGTAAGAATACAGTTAAAAAAAGTTTCGTCAAAACCAAATTTTATGTTTTCAATGACTTAGCCCCTACACTTTCAAAAATGCTCTGATGTCCCTAGCTGTACTGCAAATTTGAATTCTTAATTTGCTCCTGATTGGGCTATTGTTAACTGTGACCTACTGTAAATCCATGCTGTACACTTTCATCTGCTCTAATTAAATACATCAGTGGCTTTAATTCAATGCAAGCCTCTAAAATAATCTGACATATGAAGAACACATAAAGCCCCTTAATTGATACAGTTTACTGATGACTAACTTGTTGGATGTCTTCCACTGAGGCAAATTTAAGTTATAGCCTAGTCATTTTTGTCCAGATTTAAGCACAAAGCAGATTAATAGGGGTATTAGGGATAACTTAGACAGAAATCAGGAATAAGCTCTTTTAATAGATTACACAAAGACAGGCTCAAGTAATGTAGGCATGTGGAGGAATAAGAATTTAAACAATGTAAAGCAGTAATTGGGTGTTTTTATCAACGCTGAAAGGTAATGATCAAAGGGCATTAACTAGAGGTGTACCTTTCAACTGAACCCTTGGTACAAACTATATTTAGCTCTCACATGTGAATGGTACTGTGGTATATATAGGCCATGGGTTGTGGCTGTATCATGCAAAAATTAGCCATCCAACTTGACCTTAATTCATGGAAACATTTCAGCTGGCTTTTGTAAAAAGAACATGAATTATCTCAAAGCCAAAATGTCTTTGTTTTGAGTATCTCAATGAAAGTGCCAGTGGGGGGTGTACAAAAGGTTGGTAATGAAATTACAGAAACTTATTATACAAGATCCATAAGTGCCTGCATGATTCTACAATGTTAAAATCAGGGAAATATCTTTCATCGAAGTTATTGGATGAATTATGGGAAAGTATTTGAACACTTTATAAGAACAGGTATTTATTATTACATTTCGTGTGCGGTTGCAAAAAATGCTCCAATCTTTTCCAATTGTTTGATATCTCGCAATCAGTTAGCCAATCAAATCGCGGTGAAAATGTTTCAATTCGGAAAAGACAAAAGCGATAACACGTTCAATGTTATACTGCATGATAACCTAATTACAGACGAAAATTTAATTACATTACAAATTTTAATTATTAGTTCTAATACTAAGCGTAACTAGGCACTTCAAAATTCAATTTCGAAGCGAAAATTAGCGTTGGGAAGGCAGAGCAACGAAATTTTGAATATTTCTGCAAACGTTATCAAGGGACTTAATCGCTGAAGTACACAGTCATGTTATATGTGCTGTCATCAAATGTCGGTCTTTTCTTCGTCAAGATTAGGAAGAACACGTTTTATACATTTATTTATCGTTATTTTACTGCCCTTGCCAGCGTGAAAACATTAATATGAGAAAGCCATAGCAATGTTGTTGATAAAATCTACAAAGAAGAAAGGTGCAACAGTGCAAGCAGATAATTAGCAAAACTTTTTTTACTAAAAACATCAACCTAAAACCATCAATACTATATTCCTTTAAAAATGCACACAAAGAGAAATTTAACTTTTAATAGAGCAACAACATTTCTAGACCAAATTTCATGATAATTAAAAAATGCTTTCAAATAGAGATGTCCATGGATGCAAAGATGTTTTATAATCAATTGAATTCGAACAAAACCTCCAGGGTTGCTGAAGACTCTAAGCGGTTTATTTTAGCATCGTTTCCGAGAAAGCTAATCGCTTCAAATGTGAAATCTTACTTTGATCCGAGAGGAAACTGTGGCTTCGGAAGATAATAACTTTAGCGTGTTTACACAGCCTTGGGAGCAAAAAATGCCGACATGATCATTGATATGAAATCACTTAGGAGTTTGATTAATTTTCCGTGTTTTGCTTTACATTTTCCAACAGAAATTACATAATACAGACGAACACTTATAAAGTGTTTTAAAATAGAATAAAAGACAATATATTCAATAGGAAGTTCTTTATATTCTGGAAGAATGAAGCTAATCTACTACAGCTTACCCATGAGTACGGCCGATGAGGTATACAGCCAAGAAACCAACGACCAACACAAACACAAATAGACCAACAAAGACACAAATTCGTGGACCTTTACGGCCTCTAGTTTCGTCGAAAGTCACAATAACTTCTCCTTCTTCGCTATGTTTGGGTATCATCGGATGTTCGTCACGATCAGCAGCGTCCATGTTGGAATCCTCGCTCGATTCCGATAGCAACTTCGGCTTGTCGCCCTTGATTTCTGGCTTGACCATGTCGCTTGAAAGCGGGTAAAACAATAGGGAGGATTTTCTAGCAACACTTTAGCGACGACTGGTATCAGATGAGAGATCGGTTGGACTGATTTCGTTTAAAACTGTACCATATAATACTAAAGATCCTGGCAGTAGTTATTTGATCTCGCTGTTGTTGATTTCATTTGTGGACTGTCAATAGCTTTGATTGTTATCAACTTGACAGTGAGGCTTTCAAGGAACCAATCAAATCCCACCGGAAGAGGAAATAGCGTTTGGCAAAGAAAATACCAAATCGATGCATTTTATCTTGAACAAAAAGAAAATATCTTGGATAATTAGCTCTCCTTGAAGTCTACCAAAACATGTGGGCGGCAAGACATCTAAGATAAGTTCAGAAATGCGCCGAATTTTTTTCTTGCTAAAAATAATACGGAAAAAAATACTTGAAAAAGGAATCAGAAATACGATCATATTACTCCTCGTACATATCAACAAATCCTTTCTTTTGGGTTTTATCTTTTTAATACGATGTGAAAGCGCGATCACTATGGCTCAAGGAATGATCCTGGGGATGTTCTTGATGGTTTCTCGTAGGTTGGAATGCAAAAGGAGTTGCCCTTTTTACAAAGTTTACTCAGAAAACGATCTTTGCTTAGAGTAAACGACCAAAATGTCACCTTAAACAAAGATCTAAATATCATCGCTTTTATCTTGCAGAAATGTTATCATTCTAATACATCCACAAAGGAAATCATAAAATTATCGCAATTTGCCACAACCACACAAACAATCTTTTTACTGATCTCATCAGAAAATTCAGGTAAAAGAAGTCGCAAAAAGATTTTTAAAGTAACACACAAAGCACTTAACTTTGCTTATCAGATATCGTTTATTCAACAAGCCATAAGCAACGCTGTTTTGAAGTAGATCGTGTATAGTTCTCTTATCGAATTTATCAGGAATTCTGTTGGAATTTTGATCTTTGCGATCATTCTACTTGAACTTGAACTCATGATCAGAGCAGTAGTGTCAGTCCCCTCACAAGAATTGTAGTTCAGTACTTAGTTTGCGGTGATTCAGTACTGCGTAAGTTTCTCTCTTGTGACAATTTTTCTTAGGAGTTTGTTCTTTCTTCTCAGCCCAGATCATCCGTTCAATGATAGTTCGCTCTTGATCATTTCTTCCCTTTCTTTCGAATTCTTTCCGTCGAATTCATTCTTTCGAATTCTCATTCCATTCTTTCGAGCTCCTTTTGAACTTTAATTCAATAATTTTCTTTCTTTCTTTCTTTCTTTCTTTCTTTCTTTCTTTCTTTCTTTCTTTCTTTCTTTCTTTCTTTCTTTCTTTCTTTCTTTCTTTCTTTCTTTCTTTCTTTCTTTCTTTTTTATTTCTTTCTTTCTTTGCTTGTTCGTTCGTTTGTTTCTTTGTTTTTTTTTCGCTCAATTTTTCCTACTCATCTTTGTCCCTGCTTTCCTTTTTACTTCTTTTTACTAAAGAAGCTTGTCTTGACATTTTACTTTGCATTCGTTCTCATGTAAAATTTGGCACCATCCCGCGTGCCTATGCTAGTTTTACGTAAGTTAACTAAATCTTTTGTAAACTAAATTTCCGATTTTAACTAATTATAAGTTAAAATCGGAAATACAACATACTTTCCCATCTTTACTGTGTTGGGGGTTCCATCTTATTAACCATGCCAAACCACTGAGTAAATACAACATTTGTCGAACTAAAGATAAAGAAAACATATCTTGTTTCGAACAAAACGCTATTCATAGTTATTTTCAGTCGCATTTGTTACAGACGAAATGAAACCAATTTTGATACTTACAGTCAATCATTGCTGTTGATATGATCCATTCCTTAATTGAGGTCCTTCCACCCGACCAAATTTTTATGACAAATGGAATTGCCCCCGTCTATACAAACGCATTTGTGATATAAATTTGGTAAAAACAAAAAATACTTGTCGAGAAAATTTGTCATAGAACTACGTGTGGAAAGCCTTTATTCCGTGAAAGAATTTTCCGGCATGCAGTCAATGCGGTAATACTGCACAGCGGGCTTACCACCGACATTGTGACTATGCCACATCGCATGTGCTACCGGCTTTGAGTGAAATTAGTCTTATTTGTATAATTGAGGACAGACGGTGGAATTAATTTCCATACTCAATAATCCGTAAATTGGCTACTGTTATCGAGGACAGCATCAGCCCTTTATCATTCTAAGCGACGGTACGTGCTTCTACATTTTTAGACCAATGAGAATCGAGGACAGCCCTCCTCCTTTATCTTTCCCCTAATGGTTGGTCGATGACCCAAAGTTAAGATGTCGATTTCTTAGAATTACTTTGAAGATATTCACCGCCCTGGCTGTTCATATATTCCGTATCAGGACAGCTGATCAAATAATGCGTGTAAGTAATTTTTAAAACTTTTTTGTGTGATTCCTTACCAACAGATCGATTATTAGACACACATTGTCCGTCTGGCTCCATATGAACACTCGATGTGATGATTAATCACTAAAAAGCTAAATTCTCAGTGCAGGCATAATAGACCGTTCTAACGTAGGTTGCGCACGCAACTTCAATTCAGTCTTAGCCTCGCCTTAAACCCAGATTTCAAGCTTCAATGGGCAATAAATCCAGATTGAAACAATATGTTTATAATAAACGACAAAAATCGCTTTAATCGCTAAAATACAATAAAAATACAAATATTGCTAAATTCGCTACACGGTTCTACAATTTTTTACTGGATAACGAGTTTTAATAGGATTAAAACTTTTAAAATTAGTGGCTTCTTAGTTGGCACGCGCTTGAATATTGCCAATTAATTAATGGAATGTGAGCTTGATAAACAAGATCTCCTAACAAGACCTAAACATCATAAAGAAACTCATGCATTTGGAATTGTCAACTCGACAGACCTCTTTTAAAGATGCCTAAATCGCGTGGTTGTCATCTATGCCTAGACTTTTCTTGTTCTTCACTCAGGTTCTTTACTGACTATAAGAATTAGTTTCCTTCGCATAACGCATGCGCAATCGTTCCTTGGGCGTGGAACTCTTTCGTCCTCCCACAAGGTAAGCGTTTCGTGACTTTTGTAAAAACGGCCCGCGCAGGAAATTGAAATCCTGACTAAAACCCTGACGAACGCTTCCAACAAAACCCAACATTGTTAGATGGCTATTCAAACGGACTCAACATTGTGTGTTAAACTTTAGTGATAGACTAACAAATGAAACATTGGACGTTGCTGGCTCAACGGAGGTATTCAAACGCATCCAATATGTTAGAGCCAGTAATATTTAGAGATTATTAAGCATTTTGGCAACATCGTGACAAGACGCACTAGCCAATTGCCACACCCTAAATTGTGTACTTCCTTATAACACACTATGATATAATCCAATAGTCGAATATCACGAGTTCTACAGTTCTTGTTCTGGTGAAGCAGTGTTGAAAAGCATATCGTAGCTAATCAAAACCAAATGACATGGTATGAGAAGCTGATATACTAAAAGCACGAAGTAATATACCTAGACTCAGAATATTTTTTGCTTTGCTTATTAGCAGTGCAGTATCAACTCGCACACCTATAACAACAATGGAGTATTGTGAGTGTAAGAAAATTTCATGTGCAATTGAGCGCTTCCGTGACGGCAATTGCCACTGCGAGCTATACTGATGAAGGCTTGCGTCAGTGAGTTAATGAGCGTGATGCGGTTTGGAGTGATGTTTGTGGTCAGGGTCACAAGTCTAACCAATACGTTGACCATTAATTAAGCATCGCGGTTTGTAAAACTTCTGAGCTCCCTTCCTCTCTCCCAATATGGATATATCGGGTGCATTTTTGTTATATCTTTGGTCCCTACTAAGAGGTTTTGAAACCTTAAAAGGTTTAATCCTGGGACTGATTGGTAGTAATCTATGTTGGATATTTGTCTTTCTTGTTGGCGAGGTTTTGATAAAAGGTTCCATTACAAAAGTCCATTTAAGAATTACCCTTTGGAATTGCAAAGTTTTTGCAAACCGCTGAATGCGTGCGCTATTAAATACGATATACACCTATTTCAAAAACCGTCGGTGAAAGGTCAATAGCCTGCGCGACTCGCCCAAAGGGCAGTATGTGTAGAAATCACTAAACACAGACAGGGCACACGAATATCAATACGACTATCTCGCTTCTACCTTACACAACAAAGAACTTGAGTTGTTGATGTTAAAAGTCAAGCTCAGAACCAAAACTCGAGTGAGGTTTTGAAACTACTTATACCCCTTTTTGTTCTATAGTCGCGTGTCGCTTCTCGTACGACAACCTTTTTTGAAACAGGTGTATACCTAGAGTCAATTTCGTAAGACTTTGAAAACGGTATCGCACGGTCACGGCACGGTTATGGCAAGAATTTCGAACGTTTTCATAGACAACACGGCACTGACACAGTCATGACACGGCGCGGTCCGTTTCAAACTCATACGAAACTGCTCTATACCCTTAAGCCTGATTCACCTAACCGACGCAAATACACACGCAAGCCGATGTACGTGTGGACTTTAGCAACGCAAGTGCAAGCACAAGTGCAAATAAAAACGCAAGGAGTGGAAAATGTTTTATTTCCTTGCGCTTGCATTTGCGCTTGAGTTTTTATCGCATTATCGTATTTATTGCGCAAATGCAAATGCAAAATGTATCTTTGTCTTTAAAAACACCTTAATTGCGCATGCGTATCTTCTTGCATTTACATTCATGTGTGAACAATGGTTGCGCTTGCATTTGTATTTGCGTTTGCATTCTTCGAGTGAACCAGGCTTTAGAGTTCATTCAGTGTGAAGGTCAAGTGGCTTTCGTTTGTTTAAAGTTGAAATTAAGAGGCTATACATTCTTGCTTTGCAAGCATTCCCCGGAAAATGTATAGACGAAAGAAAAGATCAACATGTCTGTCATGTCTTTTGTTCGATTCGCTCTCTTGGAATAGTTGCAAACAAATAAATGAGGAATTGCCAGAGTGTTTATTAATCTGAAAGTCACCGTTGCTCGAGGCAAAATTCTGATTTGTTATTCTATTCGATTATAATAATGAGATGATACTCGATATGATTTCCCATAGACCATTGGTGTGGTTTTTAAGATAGGGCGTCCATAAGAAAAAACATATATTCATGAGCAACCGTATGTTACCGTATTACCAAATCCACGCAGAGTGCCTTTATTACGTTTGCGCAAAGACATCAGTGAAAATCGTCTGCGCATGCGTGCATATTACGATGTTTTCTTAAGAAATGTGTGAGTTTTAGCTTGAACTGAAATCCTTGTGTTCTCGGTGAATACCTAAAATTTCTCTTGTATACTTTTGTGAAACAAAGATATTGCATTAATGAAGACATTAGGTTTCCTAGGTTTCAAGAATTGGGCTTAAGTTTTGACATTTTGTGACTGAAACTATTGTTTCGTTGAAGGCAAGCGTAATTTACATAAGTTTACAAAAGTATGAAGACGTGACTACGAGCACGCGCAGATGTACGTTTTTCACTCATGTCAATTAGGCCCGCTTCCCACTAGCGACACAAGCATAAGTGGATCTATTATTCTGCCAGTCCTGTGCCGGGTGCCTGCCAGTTTTTTGGCCGAGAAAAAAATCCTGTTATGCTTGAAACTTCCTTATAACCCTCGAATGTTCACTGTTTCGCCATGAAGTACTCGGACCCTGTGTGCGCAACACAGTCTGGTTCTCATTGCAGTGCGCAACCACAGTCTGTTTTTTATTGCGGTAAAATTAATCAGACTTTTGAGCCAAGAAAGAATTGGATTATCGACTATTACCGCGTCCAATTAATAGTAAACCGGATTGCAGCTGGACATCATTGATTGAGGACATGAAGCATTTTTTGTTTCTTTAGTGTGCCGGTCATGTTTTATCCATCGAAGCCTAGGAAAATCACAGCCGCTATTTTGTCCGCTAACCCCTGGAATGCCCCTGCCCCTAGTCTACCCCGGGCATTTCACTAAAGACCTAGCGGGGAGGAGAAGGGGGGGGGGGGGGGGGAGAAAGTAGCTGTGCGCGACTGTTCGCAGGCTACTATCATGGGCACCATTACGGTGAATTTAACCTTGGGCTTGTTTAAAATTTGTACAAAATTTCATACATGCATGTCTGCGTCTAGGTATATTTAAGACGTATATTATTCGGCAGACATTGCCGACCGAGTCACAAAATTCAGGGTTTTTTCATTGTCGTCGTCCATCACAAAATGATGAAAGGTCTCTACAGCGCATGCTCATGCAGCTGATAAGGGTTAAAAGCCAAGTGAACGCTCAAACGAACATACTACAATTTCCTCGAATCTTATTGGACTGTCCTATTTTAGCACTGATTGGACAGTTGTAATCCAACAGTTGTCAGAGCCAATCAGATTACGCATTTTGAGCGCGCGCTGTAACGTAATCGTTACGCCATTGAGTGCGCGCTCAAGAGATTTTTCACAAACTTTCCCAGGTTATCACTCCTTGAACACAACTCTTTCATTTTAGTTGGTCCAATTTTGTTTATCCCTCGTATGATTACAAACCGAATTAGACTCCACTCAGTCCTATTACCATTATAAACTCTCCTTCCCTCGAGCAACTACAACCATCTGACCTTTCAACGTTACCACATCAGTTTAACACATGTTCCGGTTTACTCGACTTTGTTAGCTATTTCGCAGTTGTTCAAGGTCATTAAAGTCTTTAAATGCTGGCTGAACGTAGATAAGTTTAATTGCATACTGAAAGTCTTTAATTTTGGACAATTTGTTAGTCGTTTACAAGCTTAACCTTGCTGGAAGGAGATCTACTCTTTCCTGAATACAGCGCGAAAGGAATGGCGGCGGGGATTCGACCTTTTCCTGTGGGTTCGCATCTTCCTGGTGAGCTGAATCGGTTCTGAGTGCCAGCAAACGTTTTCTGGTTTTTATTTTGTTAAATCTTTTCCGACTGGAAACATCTGACCAAATTATAACCACAGATAGTGGAATGTTCCCGAATTACATAGCTCAATTTTCACTTGTACTCTTCATCTTTGTCCAGCCCATTAACTGTTCAGTATTTTGGTAGAAATTGTTTGCAACGGTTAAGCTTTCCCGACATATGCCAAGTTAATGTGTTCTAGATCAGTCGGCCAGCACCAGTTAACTCTGAATCTCGACCATAATTTTTGGGGACCTTTCGAGGGCTATTTTACATTGTATACGTGATGGGGCGCAATTTCGATGCGTAGACGCAGTCATGGATTTTGTTTTCATTTTTTCCGAAAGATAGGATACCTCAAATTTGTAGTTTTATTCTTGTTTTGAACTTTTTCCTGTCTTTTTAGAGGATCTTCATCAGTCATTTGCCTTAAATAATACTTTAAGTAGTTTATAATTCGTTTGTTCTTGCACTTTAAGATTTTACTGAATAGCTAGAGGCGATTGTTCTGAGCTTTTAGACATTTGAAGATTAAAAGCACATAAAAAAGCCGACCGATTCCCAGCCGCACCCAAACTTTACTAAAAGATTAAAAGCAACAAGCCTATCCCGCACTACACTTACCTCGGATAGTGATATTAGTTAAGGAATTCGAGGAAAAATTTTTAGGTTTCAAGTCAATTGACCTCGAGGTTTCATGTATTTCGTGGTTTTCATTCCTCTTTAAAGGGCAATTCATGAAAATCGGTCAAAATTGGAAATGAGTTGAAACTTGTTTGAAGTTATCTATAGGACCTAAATACTGGTCTGTGGCAAATGTTTGGGGGACTGAGAACGAGTGCTTTGATTGGTCACTTCCGGTCACTTCAGAATTGTGATGTTGTTTTGTTTTTGTTGGGAAGAGAATGAAGAAATTTGTGCAAAAATAGACGTGTAAATTTTAAATTTGGCATTCCATTCTACATTATTTGTATTTTTCATGGTTTGGAGACATTGCTTACGAAGGCTGAAGCGTTTTACTGTGATTTTTGTGGATGTAGAGGATCGTGAACTTTGTAAGCCGACTAACGCGACATGGCGCGTACGAACTAACAAACTCCAACTATCAAAACTTTCACGAAATTTTTCAACTTACCTGAATGTGAGAACTCTTCCATTCAGTCCCAGTAAGTACTACCAGCCAGTCCTACGTGGCTTAGGCAGGATATATTCTAGTTCTCATAAAAACCACACAAGATTTTTGCACTTTTTCGGATAATTGTCTTTGAAACTTTGTCAAACTTACGATTGATTTACGGCAAACTACAGTTGAGTAAATTGTCCCATTTTTGGTTCAATACACGGATATGACTTCAGTTTTGGGAAAAATAATAATAATAAGTTCATATGATTTTTGTTATAGTAATGTGAAAAGTTTCTTATTATCCGTCGCGATTTTTTTCCTCTGTAAATACGAATCAACAAAGTTTGAAGTTTTGATTTTGCATGTGCTTCATTCACCAACCAAAGTTTTTCAAAACGCCGTTCTCCGGCCATGTACCCTGAATCTCGATATGGGTATATAAAGTATGTCGCTCAACAATTGTTGTGTGGCTTAGGCTATATATTATATCCTCAGGAATAAAAGTTTACGAGTAGGATCGCCATAAAATATCGTCGGCGGTCGTCTTTGATCTTGTTTCTTCGTCATTTCGAGCAACGGCTTACAAAGTTCACGATCCTCTAAATCCACAATAATCACAGAAAAACGCTTCAGCCTTCGTAGGCAATGTCTCCAAACCATGGAAAATACAAATACTGTAGAATGGAATGCCAAATTTAAAATTTACACGTCTTTTTTTGCACAAATTTCTTCATTCCCTTCCCAAAATCACTAAACAAAATATTTTCATATTTTTTCAAAAGAGAAGGGTAAAACATTTAAAAAACATAATATCAGATTTTGGCATCTGAATTGGAAGCAGATGATGTCATCTACTCATGATCAACCAATTATTCCTATTACTTTTAAACCATACTTTCTTGGCAATAATTAATGTAAAATCCAGTATTTAACGAGAATAAAATCATTGTTTTGGACGCGTAAGAAAGTTCTACAGACGTGCTGAACGTTCTGACAAGAACGTCACGAAGACGACTGCGCTCACGACCTTTCTGCGACTCCTCCACTATAGAAGGATTTATTACTATTACAATACATGTTGATGGTTTGTGAGAATGACTGTTTGTCCAAGTTTTTTAACTGGTTTGCAATTTATAGAACATTAGGTCCATTTGTACGAACGAAAATAAGACACGTCTCATCTGAGGCGCGACGTAAATAAGGCACGAACCTCTCCGTATAAACGGCTAGACTTTAGAGGAGATTTCGTATGAGTGTGAAACGGATCGCACTGTTACGTGTCCGTGTCAGTGCCGTGTTGTCTATAAAAACACTCGAAATTCCTGCCGTAACCGTGCGGTGCCGTTTTCACAGTCTAAGACGCGCCTTACTGAGGTACAGCATTCTGATCTGTACATCGATAAGGCCCGAATAAATTTTAGTCTTAGACTAAAAGTGCCGTTTATCCGCAGAGATTCGCGTCTTATGTAAGGTGCGTCTTATCGTCCTATTTGGTCTCATGGCCTTATTGTCTCGTTTTCACTTTCTTCGACCAAAGGCTAAACAAACTGAATTTACAACCACACTCACGTGCTTGAAATGAAAACCAGCATAAAATGCTAAACCTACGCGCTCGGCGTTAATGTAGTTTTTAATGGTCTCTTATCTACTTGACTTTACCACCCCTGAGGACATCAATAGAGAAGTAATATCCCTGATCCCTCTTGCTTTCATATTGTTTTGTAATTTAGCCCTACTTTAATGCTATACATGAAAGTCGGCGCCTCAGGCCCATTTTCACCTCCATCTTCGTGAGCCAGTGTATAAGTATATTGTAATTTATGGGCGCGCAAAGAATTTGTCAGTTTTTAACGTTTTTACTCTGGCGAGCGTCTCAACCTAGAAATATTCCGGAAAATGAATGGATCGTCTCCTCCAGGATTTCAGTGAAAGCAAATTATCTCGACGCACTAAGGGCTATAGATCCTAGGAGCTGGTCTCCGCTTGAAAGTGTGCTTTTAATTCCCTTTCCATACGTTTTTCCATTCATTTGCTGTGGGAGTTTAAGTAACTAAATTTGACACTAAAGCGATTTTGGCATTGCCGCATAATGTAATAACATACCTTGTCCAAGTCGTGAAAGTTGTAGAAGCAAATACAACCTGTTTTACAAATGATGATTGCGACGCAGCTCTTTTGCCGAAACAAACCTACAGCATGTGAGTTGCCAGACTTATTCAGCCATGAGATAGACATGTGGATAAAGCGGCGGCGTATGGAGGCCTTAATAGGAAGCCAGTTAACCCCTCAATGGGTCGTACGAGAAATGGCTCCACGGCATGTAGCCTCCTTCGTATCATGCTGTGAGAGAGACTACGCGACATGACTTATCGGACCAAATCATGCCCCGCGATATACTCACAAGAGAAGGTGTCGCGGGCACACAAAATCATCAATGCAAGCGCAAATGCTGTGTCAAAGCAGTCTGACTCAAGCGGGAATTTCAGTTGCTGTTTTTAATGCAATACGGATGTCATCATCATCATCATCATCATCTTCATCATCGGTCGTGTTGTCAAGAGCGTGTCCTCCTGTCATACACGCTCCATAGGCTTTGCCACTGCTGCCTATCTGACATAAGTCTCCTCAGCTCCTCCTCTGTTGCGCCAGAGTTCTGACAACGAAAGTGTCTTGTCGCATGAATTCAAATCACGTCTCGATTCGAAGCTTAATTTCTATACGCCAATATGGTTAATGAATTAAGTTTAATATATGGATCGTCTGCATGGCGATCGTCAATGACCCACAAGCATGAAAACAATTACTTGAAACTCTAGAACACGTGTGGTTGTTTGATTGTAGTGATTTAGCATTAATTAAAAAATAGAAACATAGAGCAATTGCACATTGAATCCAATAAGTCGCGACCATAAAGTTAGGCAGCATGGCCGAGTGGTCAGAGCGTTGGTCTCGCAATCTGGCGGTCCCAGGTTCGATTCCCGCTCTGGCCACTAGCTGAAACTGAATTTGTTCCGATTTCGATTAGTTCAAATTCAGTTTCTCGACCATGCTTGTAATATAGCCGACTGGTTTGCCTTCCTTGCCAGTTGGGATTCTTAATCCATTTATGTTTGATTTATATGATTTAGTTAGGATTTGAGCTGAAAAGCCCTGTTGAGGAAGTCTCAATCATGCATATAGGTATGTATGTATAGGCAATGTGCTGCATAGTTGCGCACAGTAGATAAATTGAATCATCTCATTACACTAACTGTGTTATCTAAATTTAGACTCTCGGCTTCGCCCGTCCTTTCCGTCCTTCGATTTTGTTCTCTTGTGCCTGTTTCAAGACCTTATTTCAATAATTGTGAGTAAAGTTTTACACAACATAGTCAGTCAGGGGATGTTGGTTTTAAGGCTCCACTTAGTTGCGTCCACCTGCACGCTCTACTGATGGCTAACCAACCAACAAATAAACAAACAAACAAACAAACAAACAAACAAACAAACAAACAAACAAACAAACAAACAAACAAGCAAACGAACAAACAAACAAATAAATAAATAAATAAATAAATAAATAAATAGATAGATAGATAGATAGATAGATACACTGTAAATTTTAGAGAGTTGTTTTTACTCTTACGGTAGAGTAAAAAGTACTCTGCCAAGGAGAGTAATTTGAAAGGAGTAAAAGTGACTCCAAAGAAGGAGTAAAATCTACTCCTCTGAACAGGAACTAGAGTTGTTTTTACTCCAGTTCTGGAGTTGTGAAAAGTGGAGTAAAATCAACTCCATTTAGAGTGGAGTAGTTGGAGGAAACAGGGGAGTTAAAATAACTCTACTTTGATTTTAGCCAATGAAAACACCGGAAAAACAATGAAATTGAATTTTCACCAATCAGCACGCAACGTTTCATCTAGCGCCAAAGCTAAGTTAGACAATAGAGCAGTTTTGAGAAACAAAATGGTGGACAGAGGTGTTGAACAAAATCACTCTATAAGGTACTTCCTAATAATTTCTTATCTTTCATCTGATATCTCAGACTGCCAAAAAAATTCTATGATTGCTTTGGTATAATTTTTTAGACGATTGAGATCTTTTTTGTTGGATTTTTGCTCTTTGAAGTTATCGTATTGACAAGCCCTTCGTAAGCTTTCACATTAAGTGTTCTGGGACAACTTTGTCAATTAAAAACTCGCTCTTTAGAGTAGAATATATAGTAAATAAATTATGTTTTGTTAAAGGTTTTGTGTTTTTTCTTTGTTACAACTGTTTTTAGGAAGAAAAACGACTCTTTATAGGTTGTGATTCAAAGTTTTCTTTTGAATCAGGCTTTGACACTGCAGAATTGGTGAGTTAACTCAACTTCGCTTTCATAAAAACTAAACAATGTCATCTATCTTCTTGACACTTAATGTATGAAACAAAAACGAAAATTTCAACCTGGAATTCATGATCATCATAAAAATTTCTTTATTTTTAAAGATTGATTTGTTTTCCGTTTAGTATTTGCCGTTGGGTTTGTGATGGCGTGCGTTCGCGTGATTGTTATTTCCATCAGTTGGAGAAAAATCCAGAAAAAGTCAGGCTTATCGATCTTTTGATTCTGATATCTAAAATTGTTCTAGATTAGACAATTTTCCTTGACCTTTTCTATCTTTTTTTCACGCAAGGGAATTCAAGTAAAGACTTTTTTAGTCTTTTGTAGAATGGGGACTTTCTATTTCAGTTTCTTTGTGTAAGAAAGCTTTTTGTTGTTTTTGAAAATGAAATTTATATTAATCGATCAATCCCCGACTCCAAATTTCGGGTAATTTTGTCACAAAACCTGGCCTATTTAACTACAAATTGAGAGAAGTTCTTATCATCCTATAATATGGGTACTGAGTTGATTTTACTCGAAATGCAGAGTAATAACCACCCCGAAAGAGTCAATTTTACTCCAAATGCAGAGTACTTTTTTTACTCCTCACATGGAGTTATTTTAACTCCCTCCACAGTGGAGTAATTTTAACTCCGAAATCGGGGGCATTCTGTCACCGTTTTGCTACTCGATTTTCGGAGTAAAAACTACTCTTTAAAATTTACAGTGTAGATAGATAGATAGATAGATAGATAGATAGATAGATAGATAGATAGATAGATAGATAGATAGATAGATAGATAGATAAATAAATAAAGGAAGGAAGGAAGGAAGGAAGGAAGGAAGGAAGGAAGGAAGGAAGGAAGGAAGGAAGGAAGGAAGGAAGGAAGGAAGGAAGGAAGGAATGAATAAATAAATAAATAAAAGTCTGCTCAGCCACATGCTTAGCCTCATACAAAAAACGTGATGACACGGCAAAGGGTTTTTATAAGAGCAAATATATAGGTCCTAGGGGTGGGGGGATATTGTCGACAGGAAGCTATTGTCGAACAGCATGCAGTCACCGTTGTCCAGCGGCGGTAGCTAAGAGAGGTAGTTATTGTCGAAAGTTGATTGTTGTCGAGAGTTGGTTGTTGTCGAGAGTTGGCTGTGGTCGAGAGTTGGTTGTTGTCGAGAGTTGGTTGTTGTCGAGATTTGGTTGTAGTCGACAGTTGGTTGTTGTCGAGATTTTATTGTTGTCGAGATTTGGTTGTTGTCGAGATTTCGTTGTCGTCGACAGTTGGTTTTTGTCGAGAGTTGGCTGTGGTCGAGAGTTGGCTGTGGTTCGAGAGTTGGTTGTTGTCGAGAGTTGCTTGTCGTTAAGTTGGTTGTTCACTTGAGATTTGTTGCTGTACTAGATGGCCATTAAAGTACGCAGTACATGCAAAGATACATCGTGCAGCCTATCATATATTTGATTGTTGCGCTGCAAGTTGCAGAGCAAATGTTTCTCGCATTACCACGCCAGGCCGTCCGCAACAAATTGTCTTTGTTTCAAAGAGAAGAGAGGCTTCAACTTCAAATCACGAACTGATAAAGTTTGTTGCGCGCCGAATCAGGTATCTTGATTTTGCTTCATACTTTGAATGCGCGCAACACTGCTGCGAGATTCTGTTGCCAATACCTTTTAAATCGACAGATACATCTCAGGACCTTTAAAAGGGGTTGTTGTTTTCAGCATCGTTAAAGCGTCCATTTAACATTGTAACCTCGGAGAAGACGTCCCGAATGTATGGGACAAAATCGTTAATGATAAATGATACTACAGCTGCTGCTGATTCACAACTATTACGAGTTGCAGTATGAAAGACAACATATTTTTAGAAAGTAATAATCCAGAGGAACATTACTAGGGAAATAAAAACGAGGAAATTAACTTCATGGTATATTGATATAAGACGTAGAAATGGGCATATGGTTTAACTAAAAATAGAATAATCTAAAAGTTGTGAATAATCAAATAGAATAATCAAAAGATGTGTATTTTTTACGTTTTGATGATATTTCGATCGATTTCCATCTGTAATTGATTATCGATCAATGGAGATCGATCGAAATATAAAAAAGTAAAATGTTTACACAAATCTCGTAATCCTTTAAATAATCGTATATATTACTTTTTCAGTTGCAAGAGAGAAAACATAATTATTACGCCCTTGCAGATTATTTCAACTCGTCTTTCATTGAAAAATGTTTTTCACTCGGAGCCGAAACCGGTATTCTTTATACTAACACATAGAAGTTCATTGTTTCTTTCCCGTCGGCGCGCGAAACTTGCCTGGTTTTTCGTAATACATCATTCATTGACAGTGATTATAGATAATTGTTATTTATCGATGTCTAGATTGGATTTTATTGTTTTTCTATTGTAATTAATCCAATTCTCTTGTCCTGTAATTTGCAATAGAATCTACATGTTTCCGACAAATGTCTTATATGATAACTTAATTGCATGTTTGGAAATAAAAAAAGTTTTATTTCCTTTTAAATTTGATTCAAAATGTAAAGTCCTGATATTCTCTCCTAGCAAAACAAAGAACTCTTAAAAATGCAATTTGTTATGAAACCCAGACTTATTATTTGTCGAAATAATCGTTTTTTAAATGTCAACCGGTACCGAAATGATCAAAAGATGACCAGTTTTACGATTTCTTGACACCTGTACGCCCTTGCTCGTGATTACCGGCTAACTTTTCATGGTATTAAAACCTTACTCTAGAGAGTTAAAAATGCCCTGAGGGACTTGTAAAATCCTTCTTGACTGCAACTTAAGGATCTAATTAAATAAAGAATCAACTTTGTTATATTGTTCGAGCACCTTTGTACTGAAAAAGGTATGTTTGAATTTTTTGCTACACGGAAAAATGTTCTTAATTTTAGTGCAAATGAAGTTTTGGTCCATGTTTGTTTCCGTCGTCTTTTCAATCTCGACCGTATGCGTCTGGGATTTTCTTCCCCTCAAACGGCCAATTAAGGCGAATAAAGCTTATATATGGAAAATGTTTTTCTTTTCGTTTTTTTTTTCTTTTTCAAAACATTTGTACACTTTTTGGAGCTTTTATATGTCACAATTCAATAAAAGCTTCAATGTCTAGTGAGTGACATTGTCAAGCTGGAAGCCATTATAGCAGCCTCAACGCTGACAACCTTTATCGTTTATAGTTTTAATTAATACTTTTCATTATAACTGTCCTGTTAGTTAGGCTCGTATTATTAGATTCCCCATATATGTCAATTATATTGCTAAGTAACGTAGACTGATACATGAATATTGTTCATTTGGCTTATTAGACAAAATCGTTGGGTTAAGATTGATGGCACGTGATAATATGTTGCTATGGTGATCGATCCCTTCCGGCAGTGAATGCGAATATGATTTTCTGAAATTTTAGTTCATTTGTGTCGTAAGCGTTTCCGTATTGAGTATGATAAGGATGTTTAATCGTTAAAGTGAAGTAAAGCGTTGTGTGTATATCTTTTCGAGGTGTTGGTCGCCGGCCATGTTTGGGAGCATGGTCCACTGACGCGTCACGGTACTGTGTGTTCGATGCGGTAACAACTCCCAAGACAATAGCGCGAGCTTTGAATAAATACTGTAGTTACATTGGGTTCTTAAAGTAGATTTATCTCTAACACAGCCAGACGTGATATATTTTGTACTGCGTTTAAACAGCACCTTCTGAGACAATATATTGTCTTATTGTATACTATATGTAAACAGCTCTGGTTTGTCATTTCAACTAGCCCATATCAACTAATTAAACCACCCAATTTTAACATCAGTGCTTGGCAAAAGATACGAACCAACATAATGGGGGATTTACGGCCTACTTTTGACTGTAATCCCACTTTTATAATTCAGAAACGAAAACTAGACGAACTAAGCCGGTAATCTCAAGGAAAAGGATACGTTTCTATGGCGATCAAAATCTGGTGTAATGAATGGCTTTCATATCGAAGTCGTTCGTTTTTGTTTTTAAGTTTAGTGAATGATCGCACTTGAAAATTAATCTACGATTAAGCCTCTTGGAAAGTATTAATATTTTTCGTGTTTATCTACCAGGAGAACATCCGTGGGTATTAAGCCTGATGGATTTTTGATATAAAGACGTTTGAGTGCACGGAGAGTCATTACTTTTTTCCACGAGGTTTCTAATTCGAGGTGGCCGCCCCACTGCGACAACATCTTCAAAACTTGACTTTTTGGCTCTTAAATTCTTAGACAGTCAAAAGCAACGATAATGGTTAACTCAACAAAGATGTAACCCAAATCTTTATTTCGCTGCTGTGTTGTTTTAAGTTTAATTTCCAAGGGGAGATTCTATCTCGATTGATCAATGTAATACAAATACAGACTCCGAATAATCACCATTTTGAAAATATTGACATTTAAATGAATTACAGCACAATAATACAAGCTAAAAAAATGACAGCTTTTCTTTATAAGGAACAATGCAAAATTCGAAGCAGAGTTTCAACTGATTAATTAAAAAATTGCTAAGACAAAAGAGTGAGAAAATTCAGTTATGTAAACAGAACGACTTGAACCTCAAAAAAAGGCGACATGAGATTCATTGTTCACTTAAATGACACCACCATCAAATTTTCGTTAAATTTCACCCAAAAAGTGAACTCTGAGCTCGAAAATACCCCCCCTAACATGACAAAGCATGCCTTCTTATTCATGTTCTTTGAATTAAAGATGAATTTTTCTCGCATAAAATGTAACGCACTGACCAAATCTATCTATATGTGATTAGAACCGTTAAGTTTCAATTTTCGATGAATTATTTATCTCACTAATAGGTACACACCAAGGCGGGTGGCTCCATTCACGGAGCCTGAATATTAACGGGCCTCTACTTTTTGACGTCTTGACTATAAAAAAAATCGGTAATTATAATAGATTCTGGTCGTTACCCCGCAATTATAGAGAACGGGGCTCCAGTACAGAATTCCACGTTCATGTTCGCGTCATTCCATGTCATTCAACGACTCAAAGTCAGTACTTTATGGACGTAAAATCCAAAGCTCAGAATTATTTCAGTTCTTCCGCATATGATGAAAGAAATGGACGTTTTTTGTCGGTCTTAGAGACACATCGCCAAAGGTAGGCCCTTAATCAAGTTAAATACTTATAGTTATGTTCTATTAAGCACAGCATATTAGGAGTCGAATCCGCTAATTTAAGTTTTTCATTACAACATAGATTTTTTGTCTTAACGCTAAATTACACTCGTCAATAAAACACTCTAACGGTCAGTTTGAAGGCTAATTGAAATCACAAAGTGTGGGAATCTGGATTTTGAAGGGATTTTGGGCTGAGTCTATCAGTTGAAAAAATGGGAATTAGAACAGAGTCACAGGCATCTGTTTTTTAGTAGGACTTTGGTATTGGTCTTTCTCCCTACACGTGGTCGGGTCGGATTATTGATTATAAGAGCAACACAACAACTGTGATATCTATTTGAAAACCCGAAATTGAAAAATGTACCACCCGTAACTGACATAGGTATTGCGGTGTTGTACATGCCGAGATGCAATATTTCTTTCTGTTTGTTTGATATCCATATAGAGAATTTACCCAGCGAGGGGCTTATTTACGCAAAAACAATTTCCAACGTCCGAACATCAAATACGAAAACAAAAGTAAACGATTGAATAAAAGTGAACGATTCCAGCAGGTTAAAATTGACATTGTTTTCCGATGAAATGAACATGAAATTTGGAGAGCTTTCAGAAAAATCATCGAAATGAAATTTCCTCTATTTATTGAAGAATTGTTTTATTGGAATTTTTTTCATCGCGGTTATATAAATGATAATTACTGGTTGGTTTAATTCATTTCATTCCATTGTCTACTTATCAACAGATTGAATTTTAATCATTGCCTTCGTAACGTTATGTTTACAAAAAGTTTTCGGCGCACAGATTAATTAAATTTGTCAAACAGGTTTTCGTGGCAATATGTATTGTTTTTACCACTATGATACGGGTCATATATACGGTCTTATTATTTCTGTTGAAACTAGACAAAAAATAAAGAATAAAAGTCGCCTGAACTCTCTTGTTTTGACTATGTGAGAACGACATCCAACCAACTTGACTTCAATTAATTTTTTCCTAGAATAAGTTTTTAACATTTCATTCTTAGAGTCTTTTTAGCTCAAAGTTCCAATTAAGCTTTTATTTGTTTCTTATTTCCCAGAGTCAGTAAGTCATTTTTATCAATTCAAAAGATCCCGACAATTAAAATGTATCCAGGAAACTCAATTGGCACTTTTTATATCTCAAGATACAAAGATCTATATCACACAGTTTTGTTATTTGACAATCCAGTCAAACATGCGCTCAATATTATCCCTGGACGAGCAGTTTTGTCATCTACCCTGGTTGGAGTTCAATTTGTTTTCACTCGTACAACGTTCTGACATTCACTTCAGTTTTTATTACAGGCATTTCTATGACACAGGTTTCCCCAAAGCCACTGTTATTGACCGGTTTGTATTTGATCAATTTCAGTATTTTTATTTGTTTATTGGGCTCTCGGGTGATTTAAAAATCACCTAATTTAGCGATACACCTCTATGGCTTCGCTCAATATCCATTTGATTAGATTACAAACCAATTTGGACTTTTTCTAAGAGGAAACAGCGCCTGTATTTTCTTGCCAAACTGATTTTAAAATGTAAATTTACCGTTGATATCAGGGCCTTGAAGATGTTCACGAGCGATAACTCGCTCTCCTGCTCGTTCAAACCGTTATCCGAAAGTTTACTCCCACATCGAGTCGATGCAACTCTCCCGCGTCAAAGGCCAACAGGTAAGCACTAATTCAGACGAAGCCACAACTATTTATCTCGGCTAATTTTGTTTAGACTCGGGCATTACCGCGAAAAAAAAGAAGTCAAAATTACCTGGAATCGAATTTCACTGTCGCTGGCATTTTTTGAGTTTCAATTCGGGGACTGATTAGTTTCGTTATGTTAAGGAGTAAAGTCATGCATTCATTTCTATCTGTTAATTCCGTTTTGTCCCGGCCGAAGTACAAATGAAAGTATCCCTATTTGTTATGACTGGGTCGAATAGAGTACGAGTGTATACGTAGTCCTTGGAGATAGCACATTTCGCTTTTATTTTGTCTTAATTTTATATCTAACGCGCGAATGTCCGTCAAATTTAAGAGACATATATTGATTTCGTGTCTGTTTTCCGTTGATACCAAATTAAAAAGTTGATATTGTGTCCGTGACAAGAAGTATATCAGCTCGAACATAATCGAACGAATAAATACGAATTTTTCCGTCTAGCTCAGAAAGGACACACTAAGGACAAGTAGAAACTTTACAGTTATTCCCGATGAATTGGCTATTCTAAAATTCTGCTTGGCTTCGTTTTGGAACTAAAATTGATTAAATTTTTAACCGCGGTTTTTTGATAAAAGTAAATTGTTTGGGATTTGAAATTGAAATGTATCATTTCCGATGTTTTGAAAATTTCAGGTTTGCTAAAAATTTTGTAGCTTTTACTACGTAAACTACAAAAAAGGTAATTTTACCCGGAGGAATAAATTTAAGAGAGAATTAAATAAGTTACCAACAGCTTCATACGTGATTTGGACTAGTATTTACATGCTTCGAGTTCAATCTTTCGAAATTTTTATTAATTACGAATTTCTATTACTTCGACAACAAAATCATCGACTATGAAATAGGAAAAACTTCTTCACCATGGGAGGGTGTATGATTATTCATTGATCGCTCTGGCTCTCAAAATTTACTGAGTTGCTCCCCGAGCGCACAGTGCAGGCGTAATGCTCATTACCTCAATAAGAAATACCAATTACGAGAGGTTATGAAAATATCAGCCGATCTAGGACTTCCGATAGAGGGAAGCTCTCGTTCCTCTGGAGTTCTAGCTATCCCGTAGGAATCGGCAAGTTTGTGTTTACGGACATGGATATAGATGAAATTAGCGAGTGAAAAAGGCCTTCTAAACTTGATAAAGCCTAGCTGATATAGGGGTTAAATTAATTAGTAGATTTTACCAGAATTGATTACGTAGCAGCTGGATGCTCGATCCATTTTCTTATTAAATCATTAGTAATAACACTGTTACCTTCGTCATGAATTAATTGTTGGAAAAAAGATTTGTGAAAAATGATTTTCCGGCATCACCAAACAAACAAGATGAAAAATTGTATCAGGGCTTTAACTTCGCCGAAATCGACGCTTTTTTTCTATTTTAAGTGCTGTCACAAATCTCTTTGTAGCAAAGTAATTTTAGTCAATGTATGGCAAATGTATCTATAACAATTCTTCACGTTTAGTCAGGTCTATAGTTCTATTGTTTTCGCAATATATATGTGGGCGTAAGAATTAGGAATTGTGCGCCCCACTGCATCTTTCCCTTTCGAATTCTTGCGTTGGAAATTCCTGATTTCTGCTCTTGGAATCGTGAATAAATTGAAACTAAATCGTAAGTCTAAAGTGGAATTAGTTTTCGATTTCGATAAGCGTTTTGGGCTTGGGATTTAGCCGACCAAATTAATCGTAACCTCGATAATATGAAATCACTGATTAAATCCTTCCCAATAAATAAAACGCTTGTCACGTGATTCAATTTAATTGTTTTTCTCGGGATTGATTAATTAACCGAATGTCATTGGCTGATTAAAACTTAATAGAATCACGTTTGTGATTGGTGGATATGTCACCGGATCTTGGAAACAAAAAAGTACAAATTTATCGGGGAAGCGAGTGATTTTCAAAAGGAAAGGTAATGAGAATTGTACTTTGCTCCTAATTGTCTAAACTTTGTAATATCACTGGGATTTTTTTTGGATATTTCTTTGAGCTTGAGCTTTGTTTTTGTTTACCAATGAGATCGCGCGTTCTTTAGCATAGAGCCTTGTGTGTCGGATATTTGCACCGCGCATGTCTTGATTGTTGATCTCAATGGAATGCCCCATCAAGTTGTGTCACTCGACATTTGAACCCCAACTGGGCTAAGTTATGCCTCAGTCCACGGAATACATACCGCCAACGTCAACTTGGTTTTATTTAATTCTTGCAAGGTTTTAAGAGAAAAATCGGTCCCAACTGTACAAAGTCTCGCGATGGAAAAGGGGGCCACAGAGCCGGAACACGGCAGTGTAAGTTCGCTCATTCAAGTTCCACTGATTTGCATTTTCATTTGATAGCCGGCCTAATCTATTGATTAATCAAAATGGAGAGAGTGTATGGCTTATAGCCTCGGGTCGCCGGAGCTTTTCTCGTAGTATTTTTCTTAACACTATGGCTGTTTTTTCAGACTGGAGAGAAGGATGGCTCAAAGGCTCTCTTAGAAAGAGATCGTCAAGCTAGCAACCGTAGCTTTGCAATAGTAGAGAGCAGAATGGCCGAACTAGATGACATACAGCGCTCAATGGAAGAGAGTGAAGATGTGAGTTTTGAGGAGCAAAAATACCGGCCTAGGAAGACTATGAGCTATGATGATGACGGAGATAAACACTGCGATCCTCCAAGCTTCGTCCAGAACACTCGAATCCCAAAACAAGAGTCCCCTTCGGAATCAGACCACGGTAGCTATCTTAATTCAAGTCCGAATGTAGACAGAATTTCATCTCATGAATGGACATTTGAGGAGCAATTCAAACAGGTATATACCTATGATAGTTTTACATGGAACTTTAACCTTTGGGTCGAGAATTCCTTCAATGTGAACCCTGGTATGAGAATTACAGAGCCATATATAAATACTTACATTAGTACAGGGCGACCCTCAAGTTTACTAGCTAAAGCTACGCAAAAAAAAAATTGATCTGCGGTTCTCAAAATCACTTTATCCTGAACGTGAAAAAAATCATTTACTAGTTTTATGAGATCGTAATAATTCGGTTGGATGTTGATAGCTTTATGACGCTTAAATAGCGAAGCCACTGTGAATACTCGCATTCATCGACATTCACCCTATGTATTATTGTGCGTATAGAGCTTTCAAAATCACCCTCGCATTATTAATATCAAAACCCATTGACACAGTAGTCATCAAAACGCCGGTATTTCTGGCGGCCATCCTTTTAAAAAGGGCAAAATATTTAAATGTATTATGGAAGTCTTGGAGGGAATCAGTTTTTGTTCTTTCAAGGGTGTAGGGGGCCCGTTCAATACTAATCAAAGAAAGTGTTTTATTGCGCTGGAGTTTCTCTTGTTATTGTTTCAAATCATGTTCTACAAGGTTTGTATTGTTGAAATTAAGAGGTTTCTCATTTGCATATTAGGTTTTGTGAGATCAAAGCTGTATAATTCAAAGCTACGTTTTTAATTCTTTAAAAATATTACCAAGGTTTGTTCCCCACTTGCCTGTGTTTACATGTGTAACATTGACACTAAAATTGATTCTTTTTGATCCATGATTCACACACACACACACACGCACAATTTTTTAATGTATTTTGGTGATTATTTATATTTTATAAAGATATTTTCCAATAGTAATATCCATATGTAAAGCATACATCAATATAAAAACTAATGGCAAGATCTCTCGTATTAATCTTTAATCAATTGGGATTCAGTTAATATTAGCCAACCTTAGATGAACACACAAAAAATAGCCAATGCAGTTACGTTTAGATACAGGGTAATAACAATTGTCAGTCAAACATCTGAATTGACATCTTTTTCCAAAGATTTTTCAACGATTGTATTTTATTAATCAAAGCTTCTATTGGTGTTTACATAGGCTAATGCTATTCCATGTTACCCTTGTTTGCTCATGGTTTCTATGTTTGAGGTCAAATAAGATCTTACAATCATGCCAGCTGATTTGTACATCGTAGAAGTGGATATTCAAACCCAGATGGTTCTTGAATCAATAACAGTTTTCAACCCCATTGTCAGTTGGTAACCTGAACTTTTTCTTTTTCTAAAAAAAATACTGCTGTTTTTATGTCTTCTATCATCAACATCTTCAGTTGTTATTCAATATTATTTCATATTTGTATTTATATATGGTTGGCTATCAACTGTCAGCCAGTAAACTGTCCCCAAATCTTTGCCAGCTTTAAGGTAAACTTGATGAAAGGGTGCATATGGCCTACTTGAACTAATATAGCCGACTTTTTAGCGTTCAACCATTGGCATACCAACATTATAATTACTTCTGCTGAACATGGTATTTTTTCTGGTTTTTAATTAAGATACATTTGATTTCTTCCAGCCATCAATGAATCTTTCCACAGATAAGACAAGAAAGAAGGAGCCTCAATCTATTATAAATTAAAATCTAAAAATTAATTCCAACATTGGTTATAGGCAAAATATTTCCCAAACATTTGACCTAAAAATATCAATTAGCCCTTTTTTGTCATTTCAATTGTTTTGTAGCAATGTTTTTATGCTCTAAAAGATATTGTAATTTACATTTCTTTTCTAAATGTTCTTTAAAATAAAATTTAAGCCTTATTAATAATAACTTCCAGTTTAAGCATTTAATTAAAAATAGTCTCGTGTAAGATCACTGAACTTGATATTTGACTCAAATAATATGTATAGCTTTGGTAAGTTTTTCAATTAGGCTTTCATTCCCCCAAAAAATAATCTTGCTTCAATCATCATGAATATACAATTCCAATTCGAGATCTAATCAAACTAAATCTCTAAATTCAGTGCATACTTCCTGTTCATTAGCAATGTTATCTAGATCATAAAGTAAATGTCGCACTATTAGCAATAAGACGAATAACTCCTAGTTGATTGGATAACTTCTCTATCTAATTCATTTAGGAAGTTTTAAGCAAAATAATATAATTTTCCGTAAATTCTAATTCCACACTGAAGTTCCTGTCTCTTTTTATTGTAATTATAAACAAAAGTGTGTTTTCTTATTTCTTTTTGTGTTGCAATTCCTCAGATATTAGTTTTTGGTTTTAGAGAGGTACACTGTATCACTTAACAATTTTTTGGCTACATCTACTTCAGTGTTTAGTAATAAAATTTGCTTATCTGTGCAATATAGAGTTGTTTTGATTGAGTTTAGTTATAGTTAGGTAAAAAATACATAGGTATGCTTCATAGAACAGACCTTATCTCTTATATTAATGGCATGGCTTTTATATTGCTTTTATTTAGCGATAAACAAAGTGCTGAATGTGCCACAAATTGTAATCTTCATTGCTTGAGTAAATAGAATTTTTCTGTATTTTGATAATGAACCAAATTTCCTATGTATAAGTTCACTGTTTATTTTTCCTAATCATTAAAAAAGAAAGGTACTTTTTAACTCTTTATAATGGTTATATCTTTTAATCTTGGCCGATGGAGTCTTTAATTGCAATTTTCTGTAGTTTTTATTTCATACTAGCTTATAAATTTAGACATTCCAATTTCCTGGCATTCCTCTGGAGTTTCTATAAGCTTAATGTGAATGGTGTAATTCACTGCTTTATTGTCTGCGAATGTATAATTTACCTTTCTTTATTGCATTTTAAAATAATTGAACAAGTACATGTATCTTCTATATAAAATCTTTGTTTGGATCAGCTTTTCAATTTGTAAAATTAATGTGCTGCCACAATATTGGGTGACTTTTTTTCTCAGAAATGTTTCTTTTTACAATCAAACTCAACATTGTGATAGTGTACGGGATTATTCAAATTTTTCCTTCAAGTATCTCTTGTACTTCTTAGGGAGTTAATGCTTTTAAACATGACCCAAAAGATTACTTAAAATGTATTATCACATCCAGTAATCAAGTTTCGAGCTATGGATGCAATGCTAATGTGTAGCTTGAGTAGATGGATGTCAAATTTATACTAAATTTCTTTTGAATGGATACCAAGCAGAATATGATCTCATTGACTTAGCAGAAGTGCTCTTTTTAAGCAGCTTATAGAGCTCATGTTAGGAGCTTTGCTCTGTGATAGGAGGTTAAGCTCAATTTACTTGGCTAATACTTTTATCTATTAAATGTTTTGATTTGTAGAGATATGTGAAATTCAGTCTAGGATTTATCCTGTTCCTTGGGTTTAGGAAGGTTTTCTTTGTCTAACATCAAAATATTTTCTGAGATTAATTTGGCCTTGAGTTTCCATAGTCGATTTTTGGTCAAAATATGTCTGATTCTAAATTGTATAATTACTCAAGGATAATTGTTATTTGTCACGATTCTAAGTTGATATTTTGAGTTCTCATTTTTCATTTTTTTTATAGTTAAAAGTAATCAATTACTAAAAGTCTCCATTCATCATCTGTCTTCATCTCATAGAAATTAATAATGCCATTCTTAATCTCTTGGCTCTCATTTTCATGCCCTTAATAAATTGGAAAGCTATAAATACGTAGAAGACTAGAATATAACAATAATATTTTTTATAATGAATCCAAAATATTTGGCACAAGGCAATAAAAAAATTATATGCCTATATTACTTTTTCGGAAATTAATGTTATTATTTTTTTATTTTCGTAAAAAATGTGACATTTTCCTTAGCTTCGTAGAGGATTAATTCAACACACTCAGTTCAATGTATGATATTAATTCGTTGCTTTCAAAATTGTTTCAGAAATGATTAAATATTGTGTCCAAATTGACGAAATGATTTTTTTTGCAAACCTCTAGTTGTGCAATTATTTTTTCTTTTAGAATATTTGGTAAACTAGTTGTATTTTTTGGACATTCTAAGCTGAAATTTATTGTTCAAGGAATTATCAAAATCACCTTCATCTTATATTAATGATGTTACTGCCAGAAATAAAAAAAATTCTCTGAGTTTTAATTCATAATTCATGGACTATTTCAAGATGTTTTTTGTTATCAAAAAATTGGTTATAATCCCTCGAGATGTGTTTGCTTCGAGAATAAATTCCCCAAAATTTATATCGTCGTTTGTAAAGTCCTTTTCCTTAATTAACGTCAAAAGTATGATTTATTTATTGTAGAAGTGTCGGCTCCGTCTACCCTGTGACATTGCAGATATTTTGACCATTAAGAGCTTTAGAAATTCAAAAGAAGAATCGATAAAAGATAGATTTTATTTGTTTTTGAGTTTGATAGCGTTGTGGATAAAATTGTCCTGTAAAATAACTTGAAGCGAGAGTTTATTTAACTTCAAAATCTGTCAAGCTTGTGTGGTGGTTTTTGGTGCTGAATTGGACATATTTGGCCTTAATTATTTGTGAAGAAGCCTATTAATAATACTATGTTTCCTGTGTGTACAGATCTTGTTAGTTTCCTTGTGTCAGTTTTTGTTAATTTAGATTTTTTTGTTTATCGATTTTAATTGAAATGCGGCTGTTTAAACACACACATCACGCTTTAATCTCGAATAAAAATTAAGGAAATCATAAAAGAATATATCAAAAGAGGTCTAAAATATGTCCAAAATACGTTGAACAAATTCGGAACAAAAGCAAATGTAGTAAGGTTTCACAATTGATACAGAGAGGAAAATTAACCAAAATTGTCACTTTGTACTTTATGTAAACAAAACAGTGAATGTAGCTGAAAATCCAATCCAAAGTTCCTTAATGAACACATTTTTAAAAGCTGAAAACGATATTAATGTTTTTGTAACTTTTCTCTCGTAAAGCATGGTTTTCAAAGCTTGCTAGTCTGATTTACTCCAGTTTGGGAAAAATCTGGCGCTGCTGTCTCTTTTTTAGCGACAACATGGCTGTATTTTCTTTGCTTAAAAAACGCGAATTTCCAGTCTAAATGGCTGTAGAAAAGTGACAGGGTATATATTTAAATTAACTGCGAATCTCGTAAATATAAATTTTGTAGTTAAGAAATAAAGAGAAGTCTAAGAAGAAGAAGACAACATTGTCGGGCACCGAAAACGAAGAAAAAAGAATGATAATTAATTCAGGATTTAAAATCTTGATTTGTCAAAACTAACGGCTTCCACAGTGTTTCGAAGAAGAATGAATATTGAAGTTTTTGAGGGTGAGAGAAAAAAACGAGATTTTTATCAAAACCACAATCACGTCTTTGTTTTTTACTAAGTTTAATAGTTTTATGCTTTGGTTCACCTTCAAAGCCACACGAAGAATCTCAAAAACCTTGCATCCCATCTCTATATATAGCTTCTCTAGCCGTATTTTTTTACTGTTTTTGAATTAAATGGTTCAACCAAATTGGTAACGAACTATGATACCAATCTTATAGGCCAGATAAGTTCATACTTCAAGATAGAGTTCAAAACATGAAATAAAAAAAGTAGTCTTGGGGCATTCAATGAAACAAAAAATCCAAAATCCTCGGAAATTATTTCTCGAAGTACGTCAATTAATTCTCGCTTTCAGCTGGCTCTTCTTTGATTTTAATAATGTACCAGATTTTATAATTACATATTGAAATTACCATATAGCTTACTGTTTTGTGAGCAATAAAAAATTGTGACACACTTCGGTACAAAGTTGGAGAAATAATCAACTTTTGACATCTTTCGGGAAATTACAACCGAAAACTTCCCGTAACATCAATTCTCTAAAAGTATAGTTTTGCTGAAACCGGATTGAGCGCTGGCTTGCTGTAATTAATATTGCCAAAGACAGCTTTTTTCATTTTGTTTGTTAATCAGCCGGGCGGGGTGCAAAAAGGGCGTCAACTTTATATTAAAATAATTACTCATCACACTTAGAATTCTGCCATTTTTTGCTCAAAGTTACCATCTCTTTGTACTTGGATATCGTGATAGTTTACGGGTTATTTTCAGTAGCTGCTGCACGCAACAAATGGAACTGTTTTTTTTGGCCTCAATCGCCGAAGATGTCGATGCAATTGATTAATTATTTATAGTCAAATATCTCCACGTAGCTCAATAATGAATCTTTATTATCAACTGGTTTTTCTTATCGGAACTGAAGAGTATTTTAAGATGGTTTTGAAATTACTTTATTTTGCTCAAAGCCGTACTCACATAATCATTCAGTCATGTACGCGTTTTGTACTCAAATCATTTTGAAGGCACTTTTCCTTTGAGATTTGGTTCAATTATTTTTACATTAATTCATCGATTAATTTTCGACTTAGGGGCGCCCTTTTTAAGAATTTAATCTCAAATATCTTCCATCTGCTCAGTTTTCCTTTCTTCCCTGGATTTTAGAATCACTATTTAAACCTCTAAACGAGTTCACGAATCTATTAGCGATTTTTCGAGTGCTTTGAAATTTCTTCTAAAGTGGAGGCTTTCCATAAATATCAGTTGATCATTAACAGCTGAATGAATGAGCTGGTTGGCAGAAAAACCGCTTTTTCTAGAACGAGATCGAATAATCCCCCCTTTTAACGTTTGTTCTCTATGCAAGCAGTTCACTTGAGAAAACCAGGCAATTTTATTATGATATACATGATGAAAGATTTACTTCGATGAAATTAAATTTTCTGTTTGCAAAGGGCGTTGTTCTGTATTATGGTGGTTCTGAGGACCTTCAAAGAGATCCATTGCTGCTAGTTGGATTTCGTTTTGAACGTCTTATTTGTGAAAAAAGTACAAACGCTAGCTATTTAACCTGTCTTTATGTACAATCATTGTTGGTATCGAGCGATTAATTGATTGATGATCAACTTTGACGTATGGATAGAGCAATTTTTATGATATAAAATACAGAGCAGCGAGCATCTATAGGAATGTCAGGCTACGTAACTCTCACTAATCGGGATAAATGTAACTTGCACCAGTTTTTGTGCTAAAATTATGGCCTTCTGTCCAAACTAAAACGGTCAAAGAAAACGCCTTGTCATTGCAGATAACGAAAAATGAAGAATAATGATGCGTTTTGAAGTTTTTACGGATTAACGTGCCCTCAGTCTACCGTGTTCGCGCTATCAACTGAGGTGGTGCCGGCATGGCGGTCTGTCTCTCCAATTAATCAACTAGTTATTTAAAATTCTACTACTAAAACTCGATGTGATAGCCGAGAAGGCTGAGCTTGGGCCTTGTCTCGCATGGTTTGAGCAGTGTTCATCCAGCTGAGTTTTCCAGATGCTCCCTTGACGCAAAAAACCTAACTTTTAGACCATCAATTATATTATCGCTAAACAACTTTAAAATGATAGATGCGCAGCAACCTCGTAAAAGATTCAAATAAACTACTGTATTAGAAAATATTAGTTAACTTCAGGTTCAATTTGCACTTAGTATCCTTCTTTAAACCCTAATCCAGTGGATAGAATGATAGCGTTTTCCATTAACAAATTATACAGTGAATGCGAATTTGTTCTGCAAATAGCGCTATTCACCCTTGGCTTGATACTGGGTCTTGTTGTGTACTTATTTTGACGTTCGTTTATGTTTCGTGGATGTTTGATTTGTTTTTGCACATCATTCTACAATTATTATACTCGAGTGATCTAGTTTTTCGATTTTTGGATTCGTGTTTGATTTAATATTGGGACGAACCCGTTTTTTGCACCGTTTAAAAGCTTACAAACTAGAATTGTTTATTTTGTTATTGTCACAAATCTATGCATTGTATGTTTTTGTGTTCTAAGCCTACAAAATTCTTTAACTCATTGTCCGCAAAAAAACAAGTTCTTCCTCACGAGAACTGGACATTTAATCAAATTTTGTATATCATTTTTAATCTACCCTAATTTATTAGACCAAGAATCATATCCTTCGATAATTCTAAAGTTCAAAAGTTGTTTCTGTCTTCGTGTTTCAAAAAATCAACAAAAAATTAAAAAATTAAAAAATCAAAATCAAAAAGCCATCCAACTGCAACCATTGGCCTAAAGTGCATTTAATCCCAGAGTTTTCGTATGTATTTTTGTCTATGTTTTCCCCTAATCCTTGCAGATTAATCTTCTGTTTTGCTTTCCAATGCTTTGAAAATGCTTTCAATTTACAAACATGAACATTGTTTTCGAAGGAAACAATCTTCCTTTTTTATTTTCTACGTGATTAGGCTAGTATTGTTTGTCAAAGTAAACGACATGCTTTTCAAATGGCAAATTAAAAACGTTTCTAGGCAATTATGGTTGTTTCTTTATTTTTATTATTATTTTTCAATGAGGAAGACTCTTACGGGGCGGGTTTGGTATTCCCTGCTAACCATGGAATTCTTCGTCTCTTGCAAATAATTGAAGAACTCATTAAAAATAGACAGTTTAAGCGCTATTAAAGAGGCTACTATTGTGGTTTTTCTTCAAGTTTGATAATGACTTTTGCGTTTTCGGCTGAAAATCTGTGCCTTTTTGATAAAACCTTATTGTGGTGTATACTTTATTCTTGTATTTAATCTTGTTTTCTTTTCTAGCTTTACGAATTGGGCGACGAAAGCGACCGAAAAGTATTCCTAGACGATTTATTTACATTTATGCAAAAAAGAGGTGAGCGAAACTTTGAAGTTTCATCATGTATCAAACATTGTGGATAAATAGTTTCACCGACATTGACAATGGAAAACCTCAAATCCATTGATACATTGTTTGCTTTCGGAGTTTCTCAAATGAACAATAGTTTGTGATAAGGTTGATCATTACGCTTGCAGTTTTTTTTGGTTAAAAACGAATTTAACTGATTTCGGAACCGCAGGATAAACCGCACGTTCATTCATACGTCTTTGAACACCAGAGTTGTGCGTAAATGTTTAAATCTGTAGTAAAGTAATTCAGGTTTAGCAGTGGTGATTCGTCTTCAATTCACCGCAAAATAAGCCACAACTCCATTCATCCCCATTGATAAATCGGCACACTAAAAGTTGTAGTCGTCTCATTCTAAAAAACGTGTGTATAATGGGAAAGATCGCTACGTAATCTGTAGGTTTGCTGATACCGAGATATGTAGTGCGAAGTCTATCTAAATGAAATAACGCAAGCCGCTAGAATGTTTGTCTCCTATCAAGCTTTCTTTCTTTCTTTCTTTCTTGCTTTCTTTCTTTCTTTCTTGCTTTCTTGCTTGCTTGCTTGCTTTCTTTCTTTCTTTCTTTCTTGCTTGCTTGCTTGCTTGCTTGCTTGCTTGCTTTCTTTCTTTCTTTCTTTCTTTCTTTCTTTCTTTCTTTCTTTCTTTCTTTCTTTCTTTCTTTCTTTCTTTCTTTCTTTCTTTCTTTCTTTCTTTCTTTCTTTCTTTCTTTCTTTCTTTCTTTCTTCCTTCCTTCCTTTCTTTCTTTCTGTTTTATTCTTTCTCTTTCCTGTTTTCTTTATTTTATATTTATTCATTAATTCATTCTTTTTTCAATCCTTTATAGCTCATTCTTCCTTTCTTGCATTAACCGCAAGTGTTTTTGCAACACAGGCAACTTTTGCCGAACTCTTATTGCGAGTTGCAAAAAAGAACCTTAACTCAAGCTACAAAAATTCACGACAATTTGAGTGCGCTTTTGAAATAAAATACGACTGTAAAAACCCCATAAACCCCTTCTAAAAAGATGGGTGAACCTGTAATGCTCTTTTTTTTATGCGGAGCGGATTCATGGCATCAAACCATAAACTGTGCAATCAAACCACAAGCCCTGCTTCCTGTCTCCTGTGTTCTCCCGTAGTGATTGTAGAGATTTATTGAATCACAGTTAGCTAAAACAGGATTGTATGTTATTCCATTATAAAGATACCAAATTGTACCCACTGGACGCATCGAAAACCCACAAGAAAACCGCATTTTATTTATGCATTTACACACGTTTGCTTATGAATGAAGTTGTAAAAACGCCAAGACCAAGTACACAAGGTCAAATCCACAGTTTGGAATAGTAGAGCTGCTCGAGTTCATATTTTGGCATGTTATTATTTGAAATAGAATTTGATATAACTCTCGTCTTTGTCAAATGAACAGTCTTCAGTGAAAAGACTAGATTTTGGTGTCATAATCGATGGCCCAGGTTGTTATTATAGAACGAAATATTTTTATACGCGAAACTGAGAACGTCACGAAAGGGCGCGTCCAGCAAAGTGAATTCATCTTTCGAGATTTTCCCATTTGTCTCAAAGGAAGAAACTATGTTGCTTTTTATTTCAAGTGAATAAATTTGGTAAACATTTCCCCAAATGGCGTAAAATTACGTACTATAAATGAAACTTGGAATTTTTTCCCTTCGTTGGATTCGAACTGACTTTGCGTGTCGTTTTCAGAAGCAAGTATTTAATTAACTTGCATTTGTTCTTTTTTGTCGAGTTTAATAGTGAATATTACCCTTTACTGTACAATAAAAATGTGTGTTAAATGTTTCTTTATATATTGTTTCAATGTGTGTTTAACGTTTCTTCGTATATTACATATCTTGTGATCTCAGTTGCTACACATGAATGCGTGCCAGGTCGTGCCTCTTTTTCCCGCCTTTTTTATCTTCCGCACGCGCGCGCGCGATTTCTGTTTCCCGCCATTTTTTATTTACGCTTGTTGGTTCCATTTCTTTCGCTTGTTTATGGGAACTACAGCACATTTTTCGAATGTTTATAAACTATATTTTTCATTGATAAAATTTAATTTTTAAGTAAAACGTTGATCTAAATATTGTTTTGTTTCAGGAACACCAGTGAATCGAGTACCTATAATGGCTAAACAAACCTTAGATTTATATAAATTATTCCGTCTCGTGGTTGATAAAGGAGGTTTAGTTGAGGTATGGTTTTTTAATTTATTGGCTTTAGTTTTTTGCAAGGAAAAATTGTGTCGGGCAATGGCCTACCGAGATAAGACTGAATAAGGCCATGTTTTTATAAAAGCCCGGTTTTCCGTCTCAAATTATGAATTCAGCTATTATATTTGTTTCTCTTGCAAGCTCGATGGTGTAGGTTCTACTGTAATCAAATGTACCTATTTTCACTCTTGCAGGTTATAAATAAAAAGATATGGCGTGAAATTATTAAAGGTTTAAACCTACCCGCCTCTGTAACGAGTGCTGCATTTACGTTACGAACTCAGTAAGTTTTCTCCTTTTGACAACGAAAGGGTTCTTTAATAGCGACTCGATAAACTGTTTGGCGTGCGCTTTTTAATGGTTTCTTTATGTACGACTTTGAAATGGTTTTCTCAATGACGCGACAAACGTGCACCCTTTGAATAGTATCCTTTGCATTTCAGTGGCTTCGTTAGTTATGGAAACCTTTCAGGTGTAAATTAAAGCATTTTAATGGATTCCGTACCCGTATCATATCTTTTATATTTTCTCAAAAACAAACGCAAACTGAAAAAAGTTAGTCTAAAAAATGATATAGAAGCTTTCTTCCCTTCCTTTTCTTTCCTTCCTTCCTTTGTCTGTCTTTCTTTCTTTCCTTTTTTTTTGTTTTTTTTTTGTTTTGACGTTTATAGAATAACCCCGTCTATAAATGAAGCTATGGACCGTGAGATGATCATTTTTAAGGCAGCAAACTCTAACACAATTGCTTTCTTCTAGATATATGAAATATCTGTACCCTTATGAATGTTTCAAAAGAAAACTTTCCTCGCCGTCGGAGCTGCAATCAGCAATCGACGGAAATAGAAGAGATAGTCGAAGAACCTATGGGACATTTGGAACCCCACCTTTAGATTCTGGCTACAGTAGAGGAAGCCCGCCATCTACCATGGCATATTCTAGTAATCACTCGCCTGGGCTTAGACCAAGCCCGGGACCATCACCCACAGGAGAAGAGGTATGTAGTTAGATCATCGTTCTTGGAGGGTTCCGCAATTCTCATACCTCGTCCGTTCGTGTCTTTGTTTGAATTTCCATATTAGACCCCGATGGAGCACCGATAGAGAGGGAGGGGGAGGGTCGGGAAGAGAGGATGCACCTTCTTTCCTATGGAAGATCGTTTCCATAAATGGGACGTGACGGATACCGCTGCCGTGTACAAATTACATGGTCGATTGATAGTCGAGACGATCATCGACGACCATCTTTTCTTTTCATCCATAAATTGAATTTGAAATCCTTTTATTTTAGAGTCACGTCTCTCCAGTAGTTCACGGAAATAATGGAGTCTCGTTGCTTCATTCTCCTAACGTAGTCCACAGACCTTCTTCCGATAACTCCGGAAAACGGTCGCTCAGTCCCGACATGGAACGACGTATTTCCGCCTCCGACTCGTCACCGTCGACCTCACCCGTCAAAAAATTCGCCAGCGGAAGTGAACGGGACGTTAGACCACATCACAATGTTCCGTGGACTCACATCAAGATACAAACTCCACCAAAAGGTACAGTGACGTCAAATCACGTGCGGCGCCGTTTGACAAAAACGATCATTGCGATCTCGCTCATAATATCAAGCGTATTCTCCCTTCACTGTCGTTTTTAGAGAATTTGTACGTGTATCGTTTTTTCCCTAACTTTGGGGCTGCTTCTCGAATTTTTTTCCGATTTCAAAACGTTTTGCGTTAATACAAAGCGATGTTGCGTCCGTTGATATGTTAGGGTAAGATTTTATCGAACCCTTTTAAGTGTTTCGCGCCTTTACGTTGCATGCTTGACGCCTTGCACGCACAATTGATATATGCACATACGAAGTGAACGAGCTTTCCAATAAAAACCCAGCGTATTAAAACCATAAAATAAAAGCTTATATCCCAATTAAGTCCTATCTTTCTAATTTTGTTCTTGACATTTTGTTTCTGTTCCATTTTATGGGAAATGCCATTGTCAAGCTTTTGGTAGATTTATGGAAAAAATCCATTGCATTGGTGCAAGTACCATACACCATTTTTATATCGCAAAGTTCCTGCTAGACTGACCACAATTTTATTCCATTGGGTGTGACTTTTGCTATGGGAATGCTGACTCTGTTTTACTGTTCCTTCCATTGCAGGATTTTCTCTTTCCAGTCAAGGACATTACCAAGAACCTGGTTCACCAAGGAGCCGCGAAACTCGGCAACTCCCACTTACCTTACTGGACCAAGTAAGTGATAATTCACTACTTGTGTCGGTTGAACTCAATGGTGTGGCTTACCAAGGAGTCTTATTTGCTCGTCAAGGGCGTGGTTCTTCGTCATCAGATCAATAGCACTGTGGAGCTTTAGATTAGTGTATTTAGAGTTGTGCTTAGTTCATCTTGTGACAGTGTAATGAAACGGGCACAGACATACCCAGACTCAGTGTCTATAAAACCAACAAGAGTAGATTTCCTACAGACTATAAAAAAATTGAAGACTATAAAAACATTGTGATATTGGCCTTACTGATGTTATCTCCATATGATATATCAGAACATTCAACATACCATTATGAATGCCATAATTGCAGTATGGTTTTTCACATTTATATAGAATTAACTCCGATATGAGTTAAGGTGGCATTTCAAAGTCATTGGAATCAGCTCTAAGGAGATGAATAATGCACTACTGAGTCTGCATGTTAGTTTTGCTTGGAACAGTTTTTGTATGAATATGAAAAGTCCCTGCCCTGCTATGCTATGTGTTGACTCAATATTTTGATTGCTGAATGCTTTCATCTTGGACAGTGAAAACAGCACAGCATGGCAAAGACTTTTTCATAGTCATATAAACTGCTCTGTGTCATAAGTATGAATGAGGCTTAATTAGTTGCAAGGTATTATATTATACCCTATGCTGTAGCAATTTAGTTCAAGACATTTAACAAAATGAAATATCATATTTTGCTTCCAAACGCGCTCTCTCTCCCATTCGTTACAAATCTTTCTATTTCCAAAATTCTTCCGCATTTTGCCAAAACTTTATTTATCCAAAATTTGCTAGATATATTTTTATGAATATGAATTGGAAACAACTGCATGAAGGAATGCATCACTGAATGAAGCACTTAACTCTCAGAATCTCTCATGACTCTGGAGTCACATTAAAAGAAACGTTACTGTTTCTGGAAGACAGATTTGCATAAAATTTGCCTTTGTCTTTCTCTCTTTTTCTCAGTGCAAACTTTGTGAGTTTGGTTACAGTATGCATGTATTTAAAGTAAAAAACAATATTACTGGGTTCTGGAACAAAGACATATTTGCTAAAAAGCATTGACATCTAATTTTTTCCTATCCAATTTCAGTATTCGAGTGGCACAATCATTTCCCAGGAACTCAAGGGTTGTGTAATAATGTAAAACATTCCTGATGATAATTCCCAAATGTCTTTGAACAGTTCTTTAAAAGTTTACTGCAGTTTTCAAAATCATGTGAACTCAGACAGGCAAACAGACTGCTGCAGTTTGTTGATTCCACTTCCATCAATCGAAAGTATAATCAAAATAGCAAAGAATACAGAACATAATTATTATCTGAGGTACAATATATTATCTAAAGATCATATTATTTGATCATTTGGTAGGTATTTAGTCTTGAGATCAATGTTTGTTATTGTGATATTGTAATTGACAGAAAAATCAACAAAATTCAGCAGAGTGTTGAATGTCTGAGTTTGCATGACTTTTGAATATTGCAGTAGACAACATTTCGTATATTTATTGTGCTCTTTGTCCCTGACACTGTTGACGTAAGAGTCACTGACTGAAGGGAAATTTCCTGACACACCAATGCATCCTGTAAAACCAAACTCAATCACCAAGTTTGCCATGGGACACATTTTTAAATAACAATTCGCAAACTATTTTCAAGCATACATAATTATGCTTTCAATTTGAACATGATTATTTATTGTACTGAATCTTAAGGACCGAACACATTTGCAATGCTTCTGCTGGTTCTTTTGTAAAAAAAAGCTCTCAAAATCCTTAATATAAATGTGTATATATATCACTTGATTGGAGATGGTTGTTGTTTTGTGAAATATGTATTATTATTATTTTGGTTTATGCCACCTAGTTAAGTCTTTTCTTTAGACATCAAAATATCCATAAAATAGCATAAGAGGAAACTTTTGTTGAAGTTGTGCAGTTTGGCTGTTAATTTGTTACATTGAGTTGACAGAATTTTAACAGTTTTTAATATTATTAGTAAAAGGAATAAATTATTGAATATTTTAGATCATTTGTGGTAATTGCCAATCTAGAGTGCATAATAATGAAGGGTTTTTGAATGAGAAAAGTTGTCATTTCTCATTGTTTTGTACTCAAAATTGGAAATCACTGCAAATGGGAATTGTGCACCGTTAATTCTGAACAACACTTTATTAAAGTTTAAAACCTATACAAAGGCTAGCCCTTAATTGCAACATAAGGAGTGAGGTGCGCGATTGCGGAAAAAGTAAGTACAGTAATATATTAACTAACTGTGTGCTTAATTTGCATACATTTGCATAAAATTTCTGCAATCGCGCACCTTAGTGAACATAAGCTAACATGGTGGAGTGATTTACATAGCCTACCAAACTTTTTGGTCCAGCATACATTTAGTGTGTATGTTTTCATTTTCTTTTTTACTTTTTCTTCTTCTTCTTTTACATTTAATGGGTTATGTACAATCATTCGGATGATTTGTTTTTAAACTAGTCCAAGATTTTCCTTTTATATCAGTTGCTATTTATTTTGCAATCCCCAGAGCTGTCATGATTATCTCTTACCCTGAATGTTCATAAGCTAATGCATGGGGAGTGAGTGGGGATTCTATGTGATCGCTGGAGTCACTGAAATAAGCTTAATGATCCATGGCAATACATACTATACTGTTCATCATGTGGAAAAAATGTATGCAATATTGTGACACAAATCATAGCTTTTGTGCTTATGTTGCTACTAGTGAGGGCTAGCTCTTTGGGCTTGGACACCCCATTTAACCTTTTCTGCAACACAGCAAGTTCAACAGCAGTTGCAACATGTACATCCCTGCAATTGGTGCACCCAAAAGATAGAACTTGATTCTATAATCCTACACCACCGGTGCTACATCATTGCTTTTAATGTTGCCTGCAACTGTTGAATGGGTTGAACACAGACTACATCACCAGTCTGCTGCAGCAAATGTTGCATTCTGGGGACTGTTAAAGCAGTTAAATATCAAAAGATGTCAGTTTGTCCTGTATTATTTGAGTTCAAACAGTCTTGGCACAACTCTGCTGTAATGTGTGCACTGTGGCAGAAAAAAGATTGCAGAAAATGTTACATATTGTGTCCAGGTCTTTACAGATTTATTATATTTATATTGTTTTCAATTATCATCCAGTTCTTACCATTTCAAACTACAAAACTCTTACTAGTATTACCTATGATAATACTACACTGTACATTTATCTTCTATTTAGTTTTCAAAATTGCAACAAAGTTGAAGTTACCATATATTTGAATAATGTATTATATGGATGCATTATGAAAAGCTTTTATATTCTATGAAATGCAACAATTTTTAAACAAGAAATACTAACTTATTACTGTTTGAGGACATTATATGATTTGACACAAAAACTAAATGATTTGCAAAATTTATCGTTAAGTCTGAAATTATTGTGGAAATATTATGCAAATTGATGCAAACCAGGAAAAGCATTTTGTCATTTTCTAATGATATGTATTAGTTTGCATAATAAATATTAATGCAGTTACAAAATTTAATTTAGTAGTTATTATATCCATTTGGAAAGCAAGTCACCATAAAATTAAATTGTGAGGTTGAGCTCAAACCTGGGTTTTGATTCATTAGCTGGCAGTAAACTTACCAGGAAATTTAACTATTTATCTCACTCTAAAGGCCGAGTTACTCACTATGATTTGTTGGCCAGATTTGACTTCTACTGTTTTTGGCATTTCAATTCATTTGATTTCATTTCCAAAAAAATCAGCCCAACACGAAAAAAAAAAATGTTGCAGTGCAACAGATTTTTGTGAATCATGCTACTTTTTTTCTTTACCCAAATGAAGCTTATCAAAAATGGGGGTGACATATCATAGTGTGTAACTTGGCCTTAACTATGGTTGTCAACATTGCAACCATTGTCGAAGGGAGTTAACTATTGTTAAATGTTCTGATGATACCAGCGACCATTGTGGGCATCAGAGCATAATATTTATTATGGTCTTCGCCTGCATAGTAGGCATTTTCATGTAGGAAAATAAACCACAAATTCCTACACAGGAATGCCTGGCTTCACAGACTCACAGACTATGACAGCCTTGGTGAAGTCATAACCACCATTTTGGATGAACTTCAACAAGAGATTTCTCAATTAGCATTTGTTGTTTGTTCATCCAACAGGCATCCACAATTTTTGTTTGGGAATGATGAGAACCCAACAATACAACATTTCATTAATCAGCTTGACTTGTCTATTTTATTGATATAATGACTACTACAGCAATAGATTTTTTAGCATCTACCTCATTTTTACCATGAAAATGTATCAGAAGCTTTATAAAAATCAGGCACAACTCTGACTATAATTTCTTCAAGTGACACATTAAACAAAATACAAGAACATACTGCATTTTCTTTATTGCGGGGAAGGGACCATGGATATGTATGGGAACTCTCACACAACATCAACTTATAGTACAAAGCCCAAAAGTATGACCAGCTATTAATAATAATGTATTTGCATGCTTTCGACTGAGTAATCATCCAGTCAGGATTTGAAGATTCTTTGATTTAAACACTAATTGGAGGATGGCAAGACAAAAAGTATGCAAATATATTAACAGTGATCACAGTTTTGAGCTGTGGTTTCTCCAGAATCAGCTCCAGGATCCATGACAAAACCTGGGCAAGTTGTGAGATTTGCAATTTCAAAAAAACAGGAGCTGCTTGATGTAATATTATTATTGCACCAAAATTTGTTATGTATACATGATTAAGCCAACATTCAGTTGTGTATCATGTATGATTGGTACTCCCCTTTACCTACAGGATATCATGTTTGTGCCAACATTAAACATCACAGTCTGTTGACAGTTTTGAACAATTTATTTTTGGAAACACTTTCATTTTTTACTGTGACCATAATGTACATTGTAGACTGGATTCCCTGTTAAAAAGAGTCCACTTTTCTTTTCATGTATTCACTAAACTGACATACAGGAAAAGAGGCCTCTGTCCTTCTTTCTTTGTTAACCACAAGTAAGCAAACAGAGAAGAGGCCACTTTTCCTTTACCTGTTGGTTTAGGTAAAGGAAACCTGCCTAGCACGGAGTTTACTAATGTCAGTGGAATCACTATTGCCTTAAAATATATAACACATTTATTCACTAAGGGAGCATTCATTTTTTAGGAGGGGGGGTGGGGGGGGGGGGGGGGTGGGCCGGAGGAATTGAGGGGTGGGCCAAAAGAAATTTAATCTATGGAAGTGGGGTGGGTCATCAATATAGTTCAATTCCTTACCGTGGGGGCTTGCAATCTTTTGTATTTGATTCCTGCAATTCCTCCTGCCCCACCCCCCCCCCCCTCCTAAAAAATGAATGCTCCCTAATATTATTGATAAATCTAGTTAAAACTATGATGTCAACATGGAGGCCAACCTAGTTGGCGACCTCCAAGAACATGAAAATGAAGATGATATACAGACTGACAGCCATGTCTGCCATTGTTGATAACTACCCTATAGCCATCTTCACTAATGCCTTTCCTCTCGGCAACTTTCTTGGCTACAATTAGACAGTGACCTAAGATCTGAAATGAAACGAAATCATTTTAAATGCATGCCCTTCCATGGGAGATTATGTTTCCAACATCCCAAGGGATTTACTCTGTATCAAGTAGGTTACCCAAGCTAATTGCCAAACTGTGTCTGCTGGGCTGCCAGAGGTTTCATTCATTGGCAGTTACTGGTGGTTTACCGCTGGCTACAGTACCTCACAGTACTTTACCTCATTGCTGGCTATTTCATTTTTACAAACAGACTTCTATATTTCCAGCCAGCCTATTATACAAAAATTAATTACTGAAACCATGATGGACTACCATATATATGGGGCGGTTCTGCCCAAAAGGGGAACATTTTCCATCTGGATTCTATAGTTGACTCCCAATAACTTGAACCTACTACAAGGGGAATAAAAAGCTTTGAGGTACTGGCACTAAATGTATGGTGCATATCCACAAGTGGGAAAGCAGTTTTGCTTCTAGCTACTAAGGGGTTTGGAGTTACCTTTTTCTAAAAAATGATATAGAAGGTTTTGGATCTTATATAGCAGTATATAGGGTGGAGCCCCCTGTCAGGCTCAGTGATAGTTTGGTTGAGTACCTTCCCCCTCCCCTATCAATTATGGTGTTTGGTAAGGTCAATTTTGCTTACATCTACATCATTTTCAGCTGCTGTTGATAGTTTGGTGACAGGCTTCTTAGGAATGACCAGAAAATGGACTGGAGCTTGTGGGTTGATGTCATCAATAGCTACACACTATAAATTAAAGTAAATATTTATATAAAATGATGTATGAGTGCCCCCCCCTTGCCACCCTTTGACAAGGTGCACATGAAGTAGCAGTACCACAAAAAAGCTGCCAAAAATTAATGATAATATCACACAATCTGTGGCATGTGTGCATCATGACTGACCTTTGGTTTACCAAAGCTCAAAATCAAACAAGTTGGAATCTAACAAGTTTTTCAAATTAAGGTAAATTATATTACAGGGACAAAATTCAATTGAAGATGTTTTAACTGCATTGTTTCTAGCGATGACTATTTCATAAATGGAAACCCTGCAATTGTTGAAAGCCTTGAGGTTGGCCATGAGGTACCAAATATATGTTTAAAGTTGCAGGGGATCACAGACACCCTAGCATGTCACATCCTTGCCACACCCCTTCAGGTGCAACAGACATGACAGATTCTTTCATTTTGCAGGGTTTTCATTTATGAAAATATCCTAGTTCAAAACATAGCCCAACCTGCATTCATATCGTATTATAGACATAATAGAACTCAATTGAAATAATAGAACTTGAAGTATGATTTGTAAATGTATAAAACGGTGTGAAATAATCCAAAGGAAGAAACACACCAGCTGTTTTGTGAGCTAAGGAATCTTTTCTCCTGCATTTCTCGAAGAAGTAAGCTCAGTGGAGGGTACATTACCTTTTCATCTTCATATAGAAACTTTGCAGGAATTTCGTGTCTTATAATTCGTGCAAAGACCGTATCTCCTCTATGAGGTGTTCTTGCTGCTTTTTCTGCCAGTTCCCGTTCGGACGCCATGTTTTCAAACAAGTCCCGTCTAGGGGTTCCTGTGGTTCAATCACACAGGAAGCCCATAAAACAATAAATGGACCACCCAAAAAGTCAAGAAGGCGAGGTGAGTGAGGTGGTTGCCTACCTGAGTTACACCACAGGAGTCTCCATGAAAGTAGCATACATATTTATTGTACAAAGATATTGTACATTTCTTCAACCATTAATGGGCTTTTGGCAGGTCTTGCGTGACATTTTAAATTTTAATCCAACAAAAACAAAAATATAATATTTGAAAAGAACACATCAAAATTAGTAAAAGTTGAGATTTTGAAGTAGTTTCAATGAATAGCGCCAAAGTTATGGGCGGCCGAAGTTGGTTCTTTTTCTATACTGACAAACGTTCGGTGGTGGGCCACCAACGAACGTAATTTCTATAGAAATAAAGCAAAGTTTGGCCGCCCATAACTTTGGCGCTATTCATTGAAACTACTTCAAAATCTCAACTTTTACTAATTTTGATGTGTTCTTTTCAAATATTATATTTTTGTTTTTGTTGGATTAAAATTTAAAATGTCATGCAAGACCTGCCAAAAGCCCATTGGGTTAACAACATTTATTTGATATATGACAACAAATTGTGGAGCTTGCGTGGTGAGAAAAAGGATTATGTACCATGTGGTTGCTTGCAAGAGTGACAAATTTTCAGCTTCAAAAGTGGGCACGGTTGCTTCTGGGAGGTGTGAAAATATATAGTATATAATTTGTAAGGGAAACTTTATCAGAAGAGGTGGTGACATTATATGAGGTAGTTGAAAGTGATAGTTTGACTGTATTCTTAGACTATGTGTTTTAACCCTAATCTGACTCCTTCAGGAAATGCAAACATTTAATTATTATACATGAATCAAGTCATTATTGTAGAATTAATTGTGAAGCTTAAAATTTTCAACAACTTTATTCTAAACCGAAAACTTTTAGTTTTACAGTACACTCTGAATTTGTTAATCTAATTAGTTCCTATTCTTGTGCAGTAATGCTCATCAGGTCCAGTATGTTTCTGTTGAAAAGGAATGAGAAAATTAGGCATACAGTAGAACAGTTCTTGTACGACTGTGAAAATGGCACAGTCATAGCATGTCAAGAATTTCAAATATTATCAGACATCATAGCACTGAAATGGTCACCACAAGGCACAGTTTGTTTCACACTCTTGCAAACACTACTCTAAAGTTGTCACACAAAAGAGGTTGTTTGTATTGGACTAGACTGTAGTTGGTGGCTACAAATAGACCTCCTAAATTTTCTTGAATGATCATGGAAAAGTAGATAATTAAGGTTTTCAAAATTGAGTCATTGTATGGATTTGAAAACCCCAGTCACCCCCAGCCTCAACTTGAATCTGTTGTTACATGGTCAGTAATGCAAATTTAGGAAAGGTCTATTGTGAGTCTTCATCAGATAATATAATTATTCTTCACTAGCTAATATAATGAAGATTTGAAGTTTGTAGTTGTAATTTTACAGTCGACAAAAACAAAAAATAAAACAACAACAACAAAACAACAACAACAAAAAAACAAATAGATTCAACTTGAATCTATTTAAATTGTCAATAATACTATATAGGAAAGGTCTATTGTGAGTCGTCACCAGACAACATTATTCTTTGCCAACTTATATGAGGATTTGAAGTTTGTGGATGTTATTTTACAGTCCACAAAAAAATCAAATAAGCAAACCTGTTTAGTATTTATAATCCTTTCCATCAGAAAGAGAATCATACAGTAAAACAAGTGAACAAATATTCACCTGAGGAGCTACAAGAAATGCCAATGGTTAGCCTGGTGGCCATTTCATTTGCCTTCCACCAAGAAGATGTACATGAATATGAAAGACCTCTTGTCCACCACTTTTGCCATCATTGATGACAAGACGGAAACCATCCCCAAGTGACAACTGGCTGGCAACTTTTTTGGCAACAATCAGAAGATGACCAAGAAGCTGTAAATGGTGAAAAGATTGATATGTTTGGTTGAGACCAGAGAGACTGTCACGCTCAGTAATAGTTCAAACTATCGGTGTTCTCTGGAAAATGTTTAGGTGCATGCAGAGAACAAAGTAATGCATGTCCCAGGGAGGTAAGGGGAGAATGCATAAAGGGGGTAGCTATAGGGGAGAGGGAGGGGCGGGGGAGGGGAGAGGGAGGGGCCGGGGAGAAGCAGTAATAGTTAGGGGGAGGGGGAAGAGCAAGCCTCCAATTCTTTGGATTGAAATGTCACTTGTCGGCCAGAAACTCAAGCACTTTTGTTGGATTGAATAACATCTACAATATTTTACAAATATTCTATTCAGCTAAACCGACTTGCTCAGGACCTCACTTTCACTTTCATTTTCATTTTGCATTTTTTCAAACGACATTTGCATCCACTAGACAATTTGAATACATTCCCTATGTATACCTGCTCGTCTTCATCGCTAGCTTTTGATAGCTGGGGAATGGGTTTCTTAGGGACTACAAGCACGTGTGTAGGAGCTTGAGGGTTGATGTCCTTGAATGCAACACACTTAAAAACAGGTTCACAAACGGGAAGTTAGCATGAAATGCAATACAAATATATCACAATTGAGAGAGGAAAAGTTATTTTTATGGAATTGAATCACCTGATCATCTTCGTAAACGAAATCGGAAGGAATTTCTTTGCGAATGATCTTCGCAAAAATCGTGTCTCCTTCCGCCATCTTGGATGAACGAGTGACTGACGCACCCTACCCTCCACCCTCCACCTATCCCTGGCCTATCCAACGCTCTTTTATCACTTAGCGGGGAGGGGTAAAATGGCAAAAACAATTAAAGTTTATTATAAAAAAAATCTTTGTAAAATATGTATTCAAACTTTAGGGTTATTTAACATCTAGACTTTAACTGCTTTTCAGAGCCCAATTATAAAATTATCTATTTGTTACGACTTTCCCTTCTCTCGCTAGAAGGCGTATAAAATATACCTTTTAAAAAGGTATTTGCTCCCATTTTATACGCCTTCTATCACGCAAATAGAGACATTTAGTCAGTGAAATTCATTTAAAATGAACAAGAAATAGAAATTATTTTATGGGATTAAAAAGCTTAAAAAAATGGGACGCACTTTTTTGTTTCAAGCTGGAAAAAAGGTGACCCCTCATCTTTGACCCACAAAATTTATCACGTTTCAGTTTTTGAGAACAACTAGTTTCGTCTTCTCGACCTTTTCAACGAAACTAACAAAGTCTTTTTTTGGAATCTAAGCGAAGAGAAGCCAACCTGAGGATATCAATTTTAAAACATAACTGCAGGGGGTAGGGTGGGTCTGTCTTTGTTCTGATCTGGTTGGTCGAGAAACTGTCACGAAATCGCTGACTGGTGCCGGTTTGAAGGAGCGTGGGAGGAAGGTTCCAAACTTGCCCGGGATATTTTCATTCATTCCCTTTGCTTTGCATTTCTTTCTGCTTTGATTTTGCTAAGCTTTTCGTTTAACGCTGCTTATATATGTAAGCCCTTCTAAAAAGAGGCCAGATCGCTGAAGAAACTCATCCAAGGTAGCAAGCAATCAAAACTCACCTTTGCCCGAAATCGACAGCTTTGTACCGTTGTCAAACACCGAGGCTGAACTCTTTCAGTTACAATGCCGGTCCCTGGATTAACTAGACAAACGTCTTCTGTGGCAGCTCTTATAGAGCAAGAAAGAAGCCTTTCCGGGGAAAGCAGAGGTAGCGAGAAGACTCAAGACAAATCTGAAGAAGAACAAACACAACCGCGGCAACCAACCTCTGCTGCACCAGAGAACCAAGGAGGTGATACAGATGTAGAAGGAGGCGATACCGACATTGAGGGAGGCGATACAGACACCGAAGATGCTCCTCCAGTTTCTCTTGAGCAAGCTCTTTCCAGAGAAAAGACTGTTATCTTAAAAGAGGATCAAATTCAGGAGGCCTCTTCGAAACCACCTCTTAGAATGTCCAGTAGGTTGATGTCAATGAAGCGAAGAGGAAAGATTGTTTTGTTGAAAGAGTTGACAAACGAGTTTGAGTTCAATGCCGGCGATATTCTAACTGTTCGTGGAGAGGAAGATGATTTTTATGTGTGCAGAATCTTGGAGGATGTTCCAGTGATGGCAAACAATTTTCTTGTGGCATGGTATAATCGTGTTGGGCCAAATCTATACGAGGTAGGTCAAGATGTAGAGGGATTAGGAGGGAGGGGTGCTATGATTGTAAGGCAGAAGTGAAAAATTATATGGAAAAGACCAAAACTATTATGTTGGGTTTGTATGTGGGTAACTAATCTGTTTGTTTGTAAGCCTTTCTCTTCATTCATCCGTTCATCCGTTCATTCCTTTGTTCCTTCCTTCTTTTCATTATACATAACATACATTCATTCATCTATTCATTCATTCATTCATTCATTCATTCATTCATTCATTCATTCATTCACTCTCATTCACTTAGTCGTGTTTGGCTTCCTTCTTTCCTTCCTTCTACACTTTTTATCATTCATTCATTCACTTTTTGCATCCATCGATCCATCTATTTATCCATCCATCCATCCATCCATCCATCCATTTATTCATTCATTCATTCATTCACATTTTTTTCATTTACTCTCATTAATTTATAAGTATCTATTCCTATATGTGTTGCACACTTGTATTAAGATTATGATCCCACTTCTTAGGCATCTTTTGATGATATCTGTGACATGAAATGTGTTATCACTCGTGTTAAACTTGATGAAAAAGAAGGCAAATTCAGTCTTCCTCTAAAGTGCATCAAGCAGACCAAGAGACTTCTACGAGAGGCTCTTGCTGAGGAAAGAGGAGAACAGCTCGAGGAGGAAGAAGAAGCCATGGAGGAAGGTATGTCTGTGCAAGAATCAACTGAAAGCAATAAGGATATTGACTGAGATAAGGATATAGTAAAAGCCTAGTTCATACAAGTGACACAAAGCAAATGCAAAAGCAAGCATTGTTCATGAGTGCAAATGCAATGATTAAGTAAATAGGCATGCATATGAAAGTGTGTTTACAAGGACAAAGATACAAAGGTTTGTATTTGCATTTGCACAAACCCTGATTAACACAATAAAACTCATTGCAAGCACAAGTACAACCCAAGTGCAAGAAAGTGAAAAATTTCCATTCCTTGAATTTGCATTAATTTTGCACTTGTGGTATGCTGCACTTGAGTTTCTCAAGTTTGCACATACACTGACTTGCACTTGCAATTGTGTTACTCTTGTGAACCAGCCTAAAGTCTTTATACTATGACTGTGTGCTGTGTTGACTGTTGTAAGCTGATTTTTTTCACTTCTGATACCCCTGTGATTTCTTCATAAGATGAAGAGGAGGATGAAGAGGAGGATGAAGAAGATGAAGGAGAGCAGCCACCAGCCAAGCGAACACGCAGCTCTAGCAGCACCTCAACACCATCACCAAGAAAAGGCAGGAAAGGAAAAGCTTCAACTCCAAAAAAGACCCCACAACCTAAAAAGGGAAGAGCTCAAAAACACAAAACCCCAACTCCTAAGAAACCCAAGAAAGAGAAACCTGCAAAAAAGAAAGGACGAAGACCTGGTGTTTTAATTCCCAATGATGACATTGAATTGATTGATGAGGACCCAACATTTGGTTCAGAAAGGTGGGTATGCATGTACTCAGACATATTTACAGTGTAATTTTAGAACTTATTCAAGGGCTGATGGGAGTGGCTATTGATGAAGAGCCAATTATTGCTTATTAGTACAGGAAAGGATTACCAGGAGACAGCTCGATGTGCCTCATATGATGTGATGTGCTGCCCTCATTCTGACTATTTTTAGATCATTCATTTGTGGTGCTGAAAAAGCTCATTAAACACTTTTAATTATTACTTTGAATTCTCTTCTTAGGGAAGACCTTGGCTTGATACCATACAAAAAGCCCATACGGGCTGTGCTTCTCAATGACATGGATTTACTGACAGAATGCATTGAAAATGTTAAACAGATACATACAGTAAGTGTCTTTGTGAGTTTTGTATTTTTTAATCCAAATGTTGTATTTATTTTAAGTACAATATTAAATATTAAATTTTGTAATGAATTCTAGAGCATATTTTTGTATGAGTGGGAAATATACTGCAAAATGCCACGGGCATGCCAGTGCCATGTGATCTATAAAAACACAAAGTTTCTGCCATAACTTACTTACCTTACTGTGCATTGGCATTAATTTTTTTCACAGTAATGTGAAATCCCCTGAGGAAGTGGGGGGGGGGCATTTCCTGGTATCTTTAAGGATATCAAAAGAGCCCATTGCTTTTCGTATTTTATAATTGTGCATAAGGGGTTTAGGAGCTTTAATATGGTAAGTACTCAGAATAATACTTTTGTGAGGTACCTCTTAGGGGTTAAAAAAACATCCAGCCACACTCTTCTTAAAAGACGGCCAGTATATATCTTGGGTATTTTTTGAAAATTTCCAAAGTCTGTTCTAGTATATGAGGTCACTATATTTGAGGGTGTGACCAGATTTATTGTCTCCACTCATCATATAATTTAAGGTGGTTCAACTACAAAAGTGAATTGGTGAACAATTATCCTGACCATTAGAGGAAATTGAATAATCATTAATAATGATAATTTTCAGTAGTCTTCTTCCTTTGTTTCGTTAGAATATATTTGAATTTAATAGACCAAATTAATTGGCTAACGTGTTGCTATGTACATTTCTACCCAATTCAAAACCTCTGGGAATAAGAACTTTTGTTCCAAAAATTTCCACGAGATAAAAGACAAAGAATCTTATTCCCTGAGGTTTTGAATTGGGTGGAAACGTACATGTAGTACATAGCAACATATTAATTTTTAATATAAATTACTTTGACAGATCGAGTAAATTTTTTGTAATATGTAAAGCGCCTTAGAGCCTGGTATAAGGCGCTTCAGAAATCTAAATTATTATTATTATTATTATTATTATTATTAGCTGATAAGGTCTATTTCTTGGCTTGACAATGCTGTCAATCTTTTTCTCACTAGGTTCACTGGTTTCGAAGTCCAGATATTTCTAGAAATGCTCTTCAATATTCACTTCTAATGAATAACAAAGAAGCTGTTGACCGACTGATAGATGATTTCAGTGAACCAAAGAAGGATCGATGTGGCCGGCCTAATATTAGTCTTGATGAAATGGATACAGGGTCGTAAGTATTGACCAAATCATTTCATTAAATAGCTTCCATAAAGTAATTAGTATTGACTAATCAATTGTTATTCTAAATTAATTAAAATCCCAGTCCTGAGAATACAAATGAAGCCCTGGCTGCTTGTGAAAAGGACCAAAGTGACTTTTTTCATTGATATAAAATCAATTAACTTTCCTATGCCTAATTTTGGACATCCATCGAATAGTCACTTTAATAGGTCAATTTCATGGGCAACACTTCATTCATTAACCCTTCAAGTTTGGTACCTTGACTGTTATTTTTTCTCGTTTGTTTTCCTAATGTAGGTATAATTTCAAAACATTTGGACATGCTGTAAGACGGATCTATGCTAGCAGAGGGTCCAGAGAAGGAAACAATGCCTTTCTAAAGGTGTGGAGATTTACCTTTTAGTTAATTAAGATATCTTATGATTGAAGGATGAATAGAAATTTGTAACACCATATTAAAAGAGGGGTAATGTATCTGATGTTGGGAGCCTTGGCCCTTTATTGGATGACAAAGGAGTCGCCAAGGCTTGAAATGTCAGTATTAAAAGTTCTCTGACTCCCTTTTTAAATGTATATGGTGTTAAGAAGCTCCATTCATCCCTTGTTACATTTTACACACTGATGCAGCCCAAACTAGTTTGTTAGTCTTCTTTTGTTTTGAATTAAAATGCAACCATGAATTAATTTTACAATAATAATTTACACTTTTAGGAGAAGGACTCATATCTGTCTGCTGAGAATTACCTTGAGTTCTGCCTAAAAAATGAAGATATTCCATTGGATATGGTGGAGTTTGTTCTTGACAAGTTTATTAAAAAGAAAGAGTGCAGTTTAAGTGTGAGTGACTATCATTATAAAACAGTTTTTAATGTGCAACTGTTCAGAGTTTAAGAATCGTTTTCAGTGCGCATGTGATTTTATCCCGAATTTCTCACTTACTTTTAATTATTTGTTTAAACCTTCTTTTAATCAAACAAAAGAAGGTGAGACATTCGGGATAAAATTGCATGTGCATTAGAAATGATTCAGGCTTATAGCATTAAACACCCACGGGACAGAGCTGTTATATATATGTATCACCCTTTATACCTTTACTATTTATTTTTAGACGTCAATATTTCATTTTTTCATGTAGGATGCTATTGAACAAGTTTGGATGGCTATTCGTGCTGGTAACAGAAAAGTTGCAGGTTACTTTGTGAAGAAAGCCATTGAAAAAGAGGGCTTTGGATTTAACTTTTTGCACAAAGAGGTTGGTTCTATTAGAAAATATTATTATTAATAGTTGCTAGTGAGTTTTGGTTGCACTTTCATTACTAACAGAGAGAAAATAATTGGTAAAAGGTAATTAGTAATTATTACCTAAAAACTTGCTACTTATCGGTTGTGAGGGTTGGTAAAAAATGCATGCCTTTTTTAGATCCAGTCCACATTTAATGACTACATAATTATATTTCCAGGACTCCATTATTATAACTTATGACAGTTTACTTTATTCCAAATGTCAAAATTCAGGTGCTGTTGAATGAGAAAGAACCATTGTCAAAATTCCGTGCTCCATCAGTTAAGAAGAAACCCTATATGTGTCAAAATGTAAGTAAATACATGTATGTGTTTTGTATAGAGCAACTTTTCTACTGTCTGTTTGGAAGAGGTTTTCAAATTTCTCTCCTCTATGATAGTTCTGCTAACAGGTAGCATACAAAATTTGTGGACAAGAAATTAAACATTTAAACTGTCTTGAAATCTATTGCTACTTTACTCATCTCACTCCTACCAATGACAACATATCAACTACTGTAGTATTCTTGTCATTCATCCAGATTACGTGATCATTGGTTTTGACATGGTTTTCTGTACGTGACAAGCATGCATACTCATGCAACAGAATATCAAACATTAATACTTGCAGAGGTTTCAATTTCCTTAGCTTCTCATGCAAGTAGAGGAGAGAACAAAGGAAAGTTCTACTAAGCATCATAAATAATGTTGTGTGCAACAAGATCATATTTTTTTGGGAAAATATGCAACATGGTATTATTATCAATTTTTCTCAGTTTATAATACTTCATTTATTTGTTCATTTTCTTTTGCTCTCATTTTATCAGATTCTTCCACTTCATGCTGCCTGCATCAATCCTAATGCCCAGTACCTCAAAGATCTTCTCAATGTTGTCCCAGAATATAACCTCCCGGATGAAAAAGGCTACAAATTAATTCATTATGCTTGTGCCTGTGAAGGCCCTGGGCCTCTTAAGGTGTTGCTGTCAAGGTAACAATCAATGTCATTGGGACAATTCACATTTCAAACTTATTAAAGCCTGGATTCACAATGTAGTGATGGAAGCTAAGCATAAGTACATGTATAAGCAACAAATACAGACTCAATAGTTTGCTGCTCTTTAGAAGTGACAGACAGACAAGACTGACTGACTGATATAGTAGGTAGACAGACAGACAGACAGAAACAACACTACTAACAGTATATGGACTCTCAGTAACTGGACAAAACTTTCAGTAACTGACACAAAACAAGGAAACAAACTTGAAGATACAGTCAGTCAGTCAGTCAGACAGACAGACAGACAGACAGACAGACAGACAGACAGACAGACAGACAGACAGACAGACAGACAGACAGACAGATAGATACCCAGCCAGCCAGCCAGCCAGCCAGACTGTACATGTAGACAGACAGACAGACAGACAGAAACAACACTATATGCAGTCAGTAATTGGACACACCTTATGTGTATTTATATTCCGTCCATTGTAAATAGTTACAAAAAATATATATGTGGAGCTGCAAAACAGTTTTTGAAAACTTGGTATAGAGTTACAAATTGAAATGGCCTGTAAATAAAAATGACATAATTATGTGATGTTCAATGTTTTCAAAAATCACCAAACACTGATATTTGACTTAGAAAGAAAGGCTATTGATGCCAATTTTGACTGTTTGAGTAAACTTTGTCAGCAAAGTCACTTAGGCCATTTTTCATCAGAAGCCCTTCAGTTGAACATTGGTACACATTATGTAACTCTTTAGTTTATGCTTTGTTTAACAGGGGGGTTGACGTCAATGACCTTGCCCAAAAAGGTAAAACTCCTCTTATGATTGCTGCAAAATATGGTCGCGAGAAGAATGTTGAAGCTCTGCTAGCAACACAGAATACCACAGAAGACGTACATGCAGAAGAAGAAGATGATGATGAAGTGTTTGGACCAAGAATTGTAGTTGATGCCAAGTCCAAGACTACCAAGGCAGCAATTCATTATGCGGCTAAACGTGGTCATGTGGTAAGAGCAGGACAAAGTTCTTTTTGTGGTGAATACATTATTTCAACTTGTGTCTCCTTATATCATTCTATAATTTTGTACACAACCACAAACAATGCAGATGCAAGTGACAGTGTCAGAGACTGGAGACTATTTTCACATGGAGCATCATTATTGCTGCGAGCGAAGCGAGTAGCCTCCTATTCGGAACACAGTGTAATCTGTGGATGTCACTAGATGAACATGCGATACATACGATCAGCGGTTCAAGTCCATACCGTATCGAGAGTCGATTCAAGGATGTCACTAGACGAACACGCGATACATACGATCAGCGATTCACATCTTTTCCTAAATAAACTAGCTTTATAAAATCAGTTAGTTTTATAATCATTGCCAATGCTAGCCGTTTGTGATTGTTTTGAAAATTGCTTTACTCAAAGTGCTAAATAATTTTGAACTGTGTGTGTCCGACACCAATCCTGGAGAATTATGTTTTGTAGTTCAATATTGAAGGTCAACTAGCAGTGTTCGTTACACAACGCACAGGAGATAGACAAGAAACATTTGATATATCAGAGAAAGCGATGTACTTTCGTGAGTTTTAGGGGGACCAGCTGTTTTCTACTCGCAGCACTTCACTTTCTATTAGAAATAGCTAGTCAAATAGATTATTTGAGATCTTTGGTATGATCTATTCCAAGAAACACCATCTGAAGAAATGTGTACTGTTACAAGTCCATTCCTTGCCTCAAAGTAAAGCCGATTTACATGGTATTGACAACCCATTTATGGCAAGGCATCCCTACATGTAAATCTTGGCATACAGACCAATTATAATTTTTGTGTATGGCACCTCATCAGGCCAATAAACGTTCTGTTCACATGATGATAATAACTGTATGGTTGCCATGGCAAAATTAATAAGCCTGCATGCCCAGAATTAATGATACTGTACTTGCCATAAACAGGTTGTTGTTTAATTGAGTTTAAGCTAAAAGCCCATGGTACATGCTTTAATCTGTTGCTCCTCCCATTCTTTTCAGAATATAATTAAAATGCTTGTACAGCATGGTTCCAACATTAATCTACAAACTGGCAGTGGTAAAGCAAATGTAACTCCATTGATGCTGGGTGCAATTAAGGGCAATTTAGACGTTGTCAAAACTTGTGTTGAGCTTGGTGGTGGTGCAGACACAAGAGGTACATAATGTAATTTATGGCACTGCAGTTTAGAAAAATTACAAACATGATCATTGCTTTTTGGCCAAAGAAAAGTGAGAGAAACCCCAGTGAGAAACATCCTTGTAAGAGTAAAATACCTCAAACCTTGGCTTTTATCCAATATATTTCCCTCAGGTTCATAGCCCTCAGGATGTATATGCTCGGATAAAAGCTGAGGCTTGAAGTATTTATGATATATCTGTGTGATTGAGGAGGTTTTCACATAAAAACAGTCCCAAATGATGTCAAAGATCTGATCATTGTTATTGAATTCCCAGAAGGAAATCTTAATAATATAAATATTATAATTGCTTTTCATGTTCCTATTCATAGTAATGTTAATGAACTGCATCATAACAGACATTGATTTAAGTGCTTTTTGTTGATAGGATTTCGTCAATCAACTCTGTCAGTAGTATTAATAGTACGTAGAACTATTCTAATAAATTCTAAATTGATTTTTCTTTTCTTCAGGAAAATGGAAGATGACAGCATTGATGCATGCAGCCAAGAATGGTCACTCCCTCTGTAGTTGCATACCTGCTTCGTCTTGGTGTAGATCCAAATGCTGCTGACACATCAGGGAACACCTCAGTTCACTATGCCTCAGCTTATGGATGGCTTCATTGCTTGCAGCTCTTAATTAAAGCTGGTGCCAACCCCAATACTGCCAACCAGTGGAAGGTACATGAGCAGTAGATTAATGATGATGATGGAGATGATGATGATGATGATGATGATGTTAATAATAAATTTGAGATTAGACCATTATGAATACATGATTGTATGATTACAACAGTGGGTGATGATGATGATGATGATGATGATGATGATATTAATAAGGAATTGGAGAATAGACCATTATGAATGTGATTACAAATTTAAGTGGACATCTGATGATGATGATGATGATGATGATGATTTTGAGAATAGACCATTATTGATATGATTCAGGGGTTTCATTAACATAGCAATGATGTGACAGAATTGGGTAAACAACTTGATATTACATACAAACTTGCTACAAATCATCCACACTTATCAAAATCATCTTCCATTTCAGACCACAGCACTTGCACTTTCCATGATGAAAGAGCACATAGGAATTACTGACTATCTGCTGTCACTCAAAGACTGTGATGTGAACTTCAAAGATGACAATGGACAAACATTGTTAGCCCAGACAATTAGGAAGCGCAAAGTGGATGATACATTAAAATCCAGAGTGGAATATCTAGTGAAAGAGAAAGGAGCAGATGTCAAGGAGCCTGACACACAAGAATGGACTCCAGTAAGATAATCAAATGAGTGCTATTTTCTACTTTCACAATCATACCATATACTGTCTTTGTTTGTTTGTTTGTTGTTTTTCTTTTGGGGGGTAATCATTGTCAGTAGTTGCATACATTTACAAAATGGTATTAATGACAAAACAGCTTCCAAAATAATTATAAATTGAGCAGAAACTTAAGTCTGAAAAGAAGTCAATGGACCATTTTCAATTGACTATACATGTATGTATGTATTTTAAATAGACTATTAACAAAAACAAACAAATGTCAAATAAACAAACATCAAACAAACAAACAAACAAACAAAACAACAACGACAAAATGCTGGCTTACCCCCAAAGTACAGGGCATTGTGGGTGCTTTGGACAGTTTTATTTATTTTATATTTTTCATTTTTTTGTACTTAGTTAATAATTATTGTAAATGTTGTTTTTCTTGTCCACCCAGCTTCACCATCTTGCTGCTAATTCAATCTACATACCACCAAGATATGTAAGTACAACTATACTAATAAATAAAAGGAGGTATCAAGCTGTCAGGATCAATAAAAAACAACAACAAAATCAATAAAACCTCTCATTTTCTGTTTTGATGGGTAGATGAAAATATAATGTACTGACAGAGTTGAACTGTTGCAGGTAGGCAGTGTCATTCACCAGAGATTTTGTTGGCTGAGTCAAGATTAGATAGATGTAAGGTAGTTAGCAAGCTCAGTGTGCAGGTCTAGTCTGTATGGAGGCTAAGTCAAAGCTGTGCATCTGGGAGAGAGGGGGAGGGGGGATTCAGAGCACCAACTTGACATGGCTCATCTATAAATTTTTAATGCTTGTCTAATAAAAAGGTAGCCCAATGATACACACCAAACCCTAATCTGATACCAGCATCTTACCAAAGGTAAAGAAGCTAGAAGGTACCAAATCCTGTGATTTTGACCCTAAAAGGTAATGGTATCATCTTTGCCTAAAATATATGGGAGTCCTCCCTCTACCCTATTACTGCCCACTATTAACAAAAGGGCAAGATCTTGTTGAATCAATGAGACATCAATTAGACTATTCTCTAATATCCAATAGTATTGAGAAATGGTCAGTTTGGCAAAGCTACCCACAAGTTAGCCTGATTATCAAAATAATTAACCAAAATAATATTCAAATAGTACTGCTTAACCACTGAAGTGTTCAGCAGTTGGGCCATTCTGTCTGATTATTAGGCTACCCCCATGAGTTCAAACATGAAAAAAAAAATATATGTTGATGCTAGAAATGGTCTAAAGAAGGTCTTCAAAAAAGCACAATGGACTAGAAATTACCAATATTACATTTATTTAGACTACTGAGAGCGAATGGCTTGATATTCCAAGGAAAGAGCAAGATACAAGCCAAACAACTCCAACAAGTGATGAGGAAGAAGAGAATGAAAGTCAAGACATGGATATCCAGGAGGATGACCAATCTCAAGAAATTGATGATGCAGACAATGATGATGATGCAAATGATGATGATGCAGACAATGATGATGATGAAGACATGGATGACCAAGCAAGTGAAAAAAGTGGAGCTACCCCAATGAGCAATTTTGGTTTTCAAACGGTAACTTTCCAGAGCTCATATCATTAAAATCACTTCCCGGAGATATTTCCTGCTGCTGTTCTGCTTTTAAAGAACACATTTAATATTCAGTTGATTTCCTTGGGTCCATCTATCTATGGATCCATTGGTGATATCCAACCCAACCTTATCTTTCATCTATCCCAGGGGGGAGGGGGGTCATCAAGATTTTGAATTTGGGGGGCATTTGGCTGTGACACTAGGGCAAGAGATAGAGATACTTGTTACCAATTAATGTTACCATAGTTGTCCAAGACAGCTGGGCAAAACCCACCATATTCATCTCTACAGCCAGTCAATTTGCCCAGTGTCCGGCCTGATGAACCCCCTTCTATCCATCCATTGCCAAGGCTCAGTACTCTAACAGTGTCTGGAAGCCTGAGGTGACTGACATTTTGCTCTTGGGTGACTAAAAATAAAGACGATGTGGTATAGTATGGTAGGGTGTCTGATGGGCCCTCAAGGCTCCCTGATATTTGAATTTAGAGAACAGTAAGTTCAGGGGCGTATCCAGGGGGGTCCCAGGGTGCCCGTGACCCCCCCTTTGAAAACAAAAAGATGATAGAAATAAAAGAATCTGACTGGAGAAAGATTGAAAAATTGGAAGTGTGACCCCCCTTTGGTGGAAAATGGAAAGTGTGACCCCCCTTTGAAATATTCTGGATACGCCCCCCTGAAGTTGTGCATTACTCCATCCTTTGAACCTCCATTCATCCCACCATCTATTTGGCCACCCTTATGGAACCATTGTTAAGTATTATTTAATTTTTATTTAAGTTATAAGGAGTTCTTTATGTATAGTATAAAGAACGAGAGAGAGTGTTTTATCGGATATAAAGATCCGAGCCGTAGGCGAGGATCTTTATACCGATAAAACACGATCTCGAGTTCTTTATACGGCTTAAAAAACTCCAACACATATTAGAGTTGTTCTCTAAAAGAAAATCGAAAATATCTTCATTTATCTTGGAGAAAATCGAGGTTAAAGTTGATGTAAATTAGGCCGAATCTTTATCAGATATAAAGACACTCGTCACGGTGGCGATTTTCATTGTGTTTGCCTTATGAATTATTAATGAGTTTTTTAAATCTTGTATACAGTTCCACTCAACCTTTGAGAGACGTCTTGAAACCCCACCAAAGCTAAACAAGTCAAGTGCAGAAATATCTTGCTACATAGCAGAAATGCTCTTTAAAGCTGGTGCCGATCTTGATGCTGTTGATGCAAAGGGTCAAACACCTCTGATGATAGCATTATTACAGGTGAGAAGAACCACTGATTGGTTTGTATGAACAGATAAATACTTGAGGTAGTGAGGGGAGGGGTGAGTTGGGTTTGTGTTTGTCAGTGTAGTGGATTTATAACCTGGAGCAAGGATGGCACAGTTGGTTAGTGCACAGCTTTTGGTGCGAGAGGTCCCGAGTTTCGATCCTCAGTGACCCCACATCCTTGTTTCGACTTCTTTCCTTTCCATATAGGTAGCTCATGGATTGAGCTACATTGAACTAGCTTTAAGTAGCTTTAAATACCCATAAAATGGAGCACTGATGGAGAGAGGCCAGGTAGAATGAGCACACCGTCGGCTTCCTGGAAGACCAGCTTCTAGCTTTGCTTCTAGCTGAAGGAGCTTCTGATGTTACAGTGTAAATATAATTCTTTACCTTTACTGTTGTCACATCCCAGGGATATTATTTTGTTGCTCCTTTTTCACTCTTGTTATCATACATTTTACACATGATTATTATAGTCTTTTTACATGTATAATTTCAGCATAATTATCCACTGATTCGCAAACTTATTGACCTTGGTGCTAAACCATCAGTTGGAAAGAATGAGGAGGGTCAAGCAAATGATTCACCTTCAAGCGAAAGAGAAAGACAAATTGGATTTAAGGGAAATGTACCCAGATATCAAGGAGGTGTGTAATAATCAAGCAATAAGAATTGTAAGAGGTGGCCATAGAAAAGGCTTGTAATGAGTGCCTTTTTCATGTTGAGGCATTGAATAGATGTTTTGGGAGAGTAAAGTTTGTTTCATTCTATCATTTTAGACCATTCTGGAAAACTTGAAACATTTTTAGAATAGTAGACATTTTTTATGGGCATCTCTCTTAATTGTTTTTCTCTCCATCTGTTGTACATGTGGCCCTAAATTATTACCTTTGAGGCATTTATTCATGAATAGAGATCAAGCATAAGCAAGCACCCACGCATTTCAAGTAGCACAAGAGATCTTTCTAAGAAAGTTTTACTTATTATAAATTATATTTTTCAATGTGTCATAATACAGCCGCAACTAGAAGGAACAATCAAAGAGCAACTAGAAGCACGAGATAAATTTCTGGAGAAGCTTGTGCAACCAAACTAACACAGAGATGTTGAAATTGTTTATTGCTGGTGATGCAGAAATAAGTGCCACAGACAACTTTGGCCTCACTCCCTTGATGGTTGCTTTTACCAAAGTATGTAAGAATTTATATTCAACTGTATTTTGAATATATCTTTTACAATTGAAAAAAGGGGGCCAGAACAGTTGGACAAGAATGAAAAAAGTGAATCAACATTTTTAACTATGAGACCGCTACCTGTACCTGTTGACCACTTACTAATGCAACCACCTATCAACCATATACTGGCCACTTTTTGACCACTTTTAAAATGACCACTTATGGTACAGTGCAGATTGTTCACTATTACCAACTGATATAAATTTATCTAGAGGAGATTCAGGGTGGGCAACACAGCCTCCCCATAACTGTACCAGAGAGAGAGAGAGAGGGGGGGGGGGGGGGTGAACAGGGTTTGTGAACTTTTGATGGTGTCTACACTAAGAAGTTGCATGTCTGATGTTTGTTTTGTAAGTCCTTACTAACACTGATGTTTCAAATAGATGCCATGTACTTACATTGTCTTTGATGGCGGTGTCATTTCACTTTTTATCACTTACTTTAATTTACATGTAAGTAATTTGTATTATTTAACTGTTGAACAGAGCAATGTGGATATGATTGAGGTCCTTCTTGATAACAATGCTGACCCATCCATTGGTCTACAAGACACTGGTCATAACATTCTCCACTTGTTAAACTGTGTTCCTCTCAAATCCAGGGGTTACTTTGTCCTCAAGAATGGCCAAATTGGTAAGCTCTCCAAGTCATTAGATTTGCATTTCTATACTGTTGTTTTCAAGGAATAAATGGAAATCTGTATCACTGTATAAAATAGTCTTAATACATTACTGATATTTTGAGGATGATGAAAGACCATGTAGCACTGAGATAGAATGAAGTGGAAATTGCATCTTCACTCGAACTTTTACTTCATTTTATCTCAGGGTTATGCAGTCTTTCATCACATAATTTATTCCCACATTCTAACACCAGGTTCCAACATGCAACAACACCTTGTTGCTCAGTTGGTAGAGTATTAGCATACAAATGCAGGGGTCATGGGTTTGTATCCCATCGAGGTCAGATAATTGTTTCTGTGCTTTGTTAGAGCAACAGACCATATGGTCATAGTTTGCAAAGTTTCCTAGGTAGGATTCCTCTTATAGCACTGCATCTTTTACTCAAATTTCCACTTCGTGATATTTCGAGCCTTAGCCCTTGTTGCTAATTTAGAAAAATGCTGATTGCAGATCCCAGATGAATTCAATCGTCTGAAGCTTGGCAATGCTGTGGATAATAATGGATTTACTCCTTTGCTACATGCATGTGAAATGTATGCCTGTAATTGTTCAAGTGTAAGTTTCTCAGAAATTGATGGATAAATGGTGAAGATGATGAAATTGATTATAATTAAGACCCAGATACACCAGCAACTTTTATGGGTAGTAAGGGTGTCTGAGTGGCTAAAAGTGTGATCCCTGGTTTGATTCCCAGATGGGGCATCGCATGTGGCTTCAGTTTGTTGATTCATTCTCTCCCTTGCTTCAAGGGTTTTGTCTACAATCGGCGCCTTTTTGAATGACACATTTGTGGAAGAAAAGGACCTATCTTACTAAAATGCTCCTCACTGGCAACTAAGTTTGTTTTATTCAGTCATTCCCCCCTCCCCCTATTCAATGTTGAAGTGAGAAAAGTCTCATCTGACCAGTGGACAACATTGCTTAGGGGGTGAGGGGGAAAAAGTCACAATTCATAAACTTAGAATTTTGACCATTTTTTCGCAAGTGTGTCAATTCAAAAAGGCACCGGTTGTAGGTCCTCTAGATCTGGTATTCCTCCCTCAGTAAAAACGAACTAGTGAGATGAGAGTTGTATGCATAGAATTGATATGTAGTGGTAGTGTGTGTGTGAGAGTACAGTGTTCCCCAATTAGTGTACAAGCACTAGAGGAAATCATTGGGCACTTATTTAAAATAAAAAGTTTAAAAAATGATGATAATGGATGATGACAATGATGATGTTGATGATAAGGTGTTTGATTGATTGAAGGAAGAAGATATAGAAAAGACTTGGAGTGAATACATTCAGGTATGTATTATTTGTTTTATGTTAGCCAAAAATCCTATGACGTAGAATGAGTTTACTATTCACCAGTCTGGGTTTTAAGGTGGACAGAAGAAAGCATAAGAATTTCTTAGTTTTCTCTTCCTATCAGAAATCTTTACCATTTTACCTTACTTCCATTTACTGTATCTCTCCCATCCTGTTTCCCTACTAGTCTTTGCCATCCATCTCTGTTCTTTCTCACTCTTTCAATCCCTCATCAATTTCTTTTGTATTTCTCAACATTCTTGAATGCCTCAGTTCCCAGAAATTGAATAATAACAGTACTAATATCCTTTGTATACATGTCTTTATCCTTCCTCTCTCCACTTATGGGTTTTCTTGTGCAAGGTACAAACTCTAACCATGAAGCACATTTTGGGTACATTGGGTACTCTTCACTTTGACCAAGTGCTTTGTCTGGGAGCAGAATATCAAACCAAATTATAATTAATAATATAAATATGACTTTTGCAGACTCTAATTAAAGACTTTGGTTGTGATGCTACTGCTTTTGTGGGGAAGATCAAAACAGGAGACAAAGTACATGTAAGACTATTGTAAACATTTTGATCTTTTTACAGTAAATTACATAATGCTACTTTAGACATCCAGATATTTTTGGTCCCTTACTTGATCAATGTTCAAACCTTAGCTGAGATCTATCTATTGCCTGAAATGGTAGAAGAACAATGGTTAAGACTAACACCGCTTAAATAATGGTCCCTTTATCTTTTACTACTGCCAATTGTCTGAACTGAAATACATGTCAGTAGTCATTGGTTTATTAAAGTGCCCCTAACCCCTAAATTGAAATTTTGATAATCGTTTCTTCATGAATATTAGAAAAGCCCTATGTTTAAATATTTCAGGATAAAATCATCTCCTTTCTAAGGATTAAACATTTGAAATCTGAAAATGCAAATAATTAAGATGACGTAGAAAAAGGACTACTTAAATATACAAAAACACTAGAGATGAATTTTATACTATTTTTTCAATTGCAAAACATTTTCATTGCTAAAGTACAAAGTTTGGTGAATGTTTTTGCCACCGAACTCATACAATCAATCAAATTCCTTTTTTACGTCATCTCATTTGCATTTCCAGACTTAAAATGCTTAATGCTCCAAAAGGAAATGATTTTATCCGGAGATATTTCACCATTAAACATTTCCATTCATGAAGAAATTAACGATTCTCAGAATTTCAATTTAGGGGTTAGGGGCACTTTAACTATGGTTTGAGTTGCTACAAAAGGATGTCTAAAAATCTGTTCTGTTCCATGTTTCTATTACTTCTGTGTTATGGATGCTTCTTTACAAGGACTGGAAGTTTTTTTTACAGAGAGCCAACGTCGAGTCTTTAGGACTAACGGCTTACTGAGAAGGAATCTGGTTACGTAGTCACAGGTAACAAAATGTACAAATTAATGAAAAAATAGTCAGATGAATAAATGAACGAAAGAATGAATGAATGAAGAATTTGACAAAATTTCCGATTAGCGTAATGACCAACAAGGAAATCCAGTTCTCTCATCTTGTAACGCTTGATTGCAATGCATTGTGTATCATTTGTCCTGAACCTTATTCATTGGTACCTCTATTAATTTCAGACCTCAGGTCGTGAAATTTGTTTCAAAAGTGTCTGCTTCATAGAGATACCATTGTATGTCTTTGTGGCAGACACACCTTTGAAACGTGTATAATACATATGACAAAGAAATGGTTCACGCCTAGCAGTGGGTCCGTCGTGAAATGAATGCACGCAGGAGGTGCTAAGCACGAAAGAAGCGTAAGAGTCGCCTAGCAACCTGCCGCGTGTATCCATTTCACGGTGGACGCACGCTAAGCGTGAACCACATTCTTTATGAGAGAGCATTGGCCCGGTTGCTCGAAGGCAGGACAGCACTAACCCAGGTTTAACATGAAGGTTTTCTTTGGATTTACATTATGCGCTAACCCGCCTTCAAACATTCAACCCTACCCAGTCAAAGAGTGTCAACACCTTATTTCCTAATGTTGAAAACATTGTTAATCTTTCAGGAAAGTTCTCATGTTTACACTTTCTTGTCTACCGAACCTTTGAAACTACAACCCTGAAGGCACTCTTAAAACATCTCCATGGTAACAGTGATGTCATAAATTCACGTGACCTTTATGGTCGTACACCTCTTCATTTTGCTGTTTTGCGCAACAACTCTAAGGCTGTCCAAGAACTGGTTAGTTACACATCAATTTAAGATTCAAAGCCTTTGTTAAATAACTAGACAGGCTATGCCTGCCGGGTAATTGACTCTTATCACGCTGGAGCGTATTCAAAAAATATCGGATTTATCGAAAAATGGAACTTAAAATCGAATTTGTCGTGTCAAAAATAGTAAAATTGCAAAGTTTCGTAAAGATTGCCCTTAAACTGACGAAGATGTAAATTTTTAAAGTAAGCATTTGGTGAAAATTTTTGCAAAGAAATGTATGTGGTCTAGCCTGATAACGAGGCTGGGCGTGCATGCGATGCACGTCCACAGTACATTTCTTTGTAAAATTGCTGACTTTCAAAAAATCATACTCTCCGTTTAAGAACAATATTGTCGAAACTTGGCAGTTTTACTATTTTCGGTATGGTGAATTTGATTTTGAATTCCATTTTCGATAAATCTGATATTTTTTGAATTCACTCCGGCGTGATAAGAGTCAATTATGATAAAGGGACTGCCTCGACTAGAAGGTTCAAAGAACGGGCCTTGAAAATCAGTCTTGTTTTTTAACTTGTTCTTACACTTATCTCCTGCAGTTAAAGAGTTGTGCTGACGTGAATGCCATTGCAGATGAAAGAGATTACTTTTCAACTCCACTAATTCTGGCCTGCAGGTAAGGATTTGTTATTATGCTTCTATTACGCGTGCTCTGATTGGTTGAGAACCATGTGTTATTACATTATAGACGCATAGGTCTGTTTATGAGCAGCGAAGCTAGTAATTTTATAATCAGCACAACATTTGATAATCTTAACTTTAATTTTAACTTTGTCGGTTTATTTAGAACATAGACGCATAGATGTTGTCACAGAATCTTACACGCGCGCTCTGATCGGTTAAAATATTTCGATGAATATTATATAAAACAAATAGATTCCATTTTCCCTGGGACTGTACTCTAACAGATGCACAGAAGACGTCAAAATTTGGTGAGAACAACAGTCTCGACTTCGTCTCGTGACATGCATTTTTGTTCTCACTACATTTTGACATCTAGAGTACATACGCATGGCCGAAAAAAAGGAATTTATTTGTTAAATCATGTTTTAGCAATGCTGTTAGTGAAATAAAGGTTCCAGGATAAACAACTAAACATCGTTTAAAGTTCTGATAGTTAGATATGGTGGTGGTGGTGGTGGTGGTGGTGGCTGTTGTTTATGGTAGAATAAAATTACACGACTATAGTAAAATTTTGTTCCAGTTGTATTAATGATACAAATGACATTATGGTGGTGATAAAAATGTGTTATTACTATGATTCATTTAAAATTTGTTCTTAATGTAGACCAACCCTTGAACTGGACATTGCTAATTCACTGCTAAAATGGAAGGCCAATCCAAACTTGTTGGACAAATATGGTCGTAGTGCTTTATCGTATGCTGTCACCAACGAACCAGGTATGAATGACCAACTTACTGGTATGGTACTTTAGACTGAACACTTCTTTTGGGACAACTGTACAAGACGTACTGATTCTCCACATGATGATACAAATTTATAATTTATAATGGCAAGACTTTTAGTAAAGAAGTGAAGTGGGTCCTCAAAGCCTCTCCCGATCAGATCCCAATCCAATTTTTTTGCGATGTTGTGTTTCGTTGTGTTGTTTGTTTGTTCGTTGGTTCGTTGGTTCGTTGGTTCGTTGGTTCGTTGGTTCGTTTGTTGGTCCGTTCGTTTGTTCGTTGGTTCGTTCGTTTGTTGGTTTGTTTGTTTGTTGGTTGGTTGGTTGGTTTGTGTTTCTTTGGATGGCAGGCTTCCTGATAAAGTGCTGTCCTTTTGATGGAGTTGTGCACAGTGTTCCCTGTACATTTTTTACTGAAGAAACATCTACATAAAGTAGATTTCAGTATTTCAAAGATAGTCTATTTATAATACATTCTTCTCTTTTATTCACAGACAGTGATGGATCTTCAAGGAAGTTAGTCCATGCTCTCCTAGAAGCTGGTGCAGATGTGAATTCTGCTGACCACAAGAGTCGTACAATACTTCACTATGCAATAAATACCACTACAGGAGGCTTTGAAGCACTGACTGATGTCGAGGATCTGCTGTTACAACATGGAGCAGATACAACAAAGACAGACTGTACAGGGAGAATACCTTTGCATTACGCTTTTGTCAGCATGGGAAAGTATGTCGTTATTGAGCCCCAGTAGAGCAGATTTCGTATGAGTGGAACGGACCTGCGCTGTGCCGTGGTCGTGTCAGTGCCGTGATGTCTATAAAAACATTCGAAATTCTTGCCGTGACCGTGCGGTGCCATTTTCACAGTCATACGAAATCTGCTCTAAAACGAGCATCAGTACTAAAGAGCCCCAGTAGATTCAAACAAATGAAGGGATGTTCGTCATCCTTGTATTGTCCCTTGATAACACGTACGGGTTCTTATTTTTATTATATTACGAAAAATCCTTTTAGTTTAGGTCTTTATTACTTACCCTCCCCTCGGTCATCAGTATTGCGGGACTCAACCATGCTTTTGAGCATCAAAATATTAAGAACTGGTTGGCCTGTTATGAACAAACAACAGACTAAAACGTGAAGTCTTCCGTTAAAGTTCATCGAAGATGGCTTGCATTTCTATAGTTATGGAACCTTTGTACTTCGAACAGCCCTTTTTTGTGCAATCTCTTGTTACTGACCCTCAATAATTCGGGCATCTCACAGAATCCCCCTGTAATACGAACACTCCTCTTTTATCTCTCCTTTTACCATAGATTTCATTTCGTAATGCCACGTTGAGATGCCCTTGGTAAGAGCAATTATTATTTAACATCTGAGGGTTTTTTTTCTTTTTCTGCAGTGATTCAGATGGCAGTCTTTCCGACCCAGTATCTATCTCCAGTGTTATCGCAGATGCCATGGTGGAACAAACTCAGGACGTGACAACTTTGATAAACCATACTGATAACTTTGGACAGACAGTGTTACACAGGGCAGCGATTAGGGGAGCTACTTTGTGTATTCTACACCTAGTTAAGGTGGGTGTGGTGTAATGACGTAGTTTCCAGCATAGGTGTGTGGGTGTGGGTTGGTGTCTGTCAGTCTGTCTGTATGTCTACCTGTTTTCGTTTGTTTATTTGTTTGTTTGTTTTTGTTTGTCTGTCTGTTTGTCTGTTAGTTTGTCCGTTTGCCTGCCCGTCTGTCTATCTGTCTGTCTGTCTGTCTCTATGTCAGGCTGTCTGTTGTCTGTCTGTCTGTGTTTGTTTGTTTTCTACCTGTCTGTTCGCCTATTTCTATCTGTCTGTCTGTTTGTTTGTTTTTTTGTTTAGAAGGGTTGTGGCTTCAGGTGTCTCAAGTACCAGCTACTTTATTCTGACTTTCTGGACACCACTGATTATTGTCGATGTTACATTCATCGTTATCATCATAATCATAATCATCATCATCAGGCATCGGCACCTTCATTATTATTATTATTATTATTATTATTATTATTATTATCATCATCATCATCATCATCATCATCATCATCACTATCATCATCATCATCATCACCACCACTTAAAATATTATTAATCGATCGATATTTGATTGCAGAAAGGAGCCAACGTGGACTTAAAAGACAACGATGAAAACACTGCTCTCTCATTGGCTTTGCGAGAGGGCCATAACAGGTATTGTACACTGAATCATCTTATGAAATCTTTACGCTGATGTCGTAATTGCATAGAATAGTTGATAATAGAGATGATTTTGTATGACTGTGAAAACGGCACAGTCACGGTAAGGCGTGACTCGTCACGCAATGTCTCTCGCTAATAAAGTGTTGCGTGACAAGCCTTGGAAGGGCTGCGAAGGAGACAAGGTAAGACGCCGTCCGTTTCAATCATCCGAAAACCGCTCTTTGTAACAGAACGCGCGGTTTTCGGAGGAGATCGTGCCATAAGGCTGTGCCATGTGTTTTTCTACAATCTCATGGCTTACGAAAATTGCTTGAATAACTTGTAACAATTCTCGATATGGTAAATTTTGTACACAGTGATTGGACTTTAATGATGAGAGATGGAACCACTAATCAAACAGGGTATCAACAAGGTATATAGTTTTTTCAGTGATCCCGATCCCAGGGCTAAAAATCTGATCCTTGATCCCCAAAATAAGGACAATTTTGATCACTGATCCCGTAAAAAGTGATCCCTGAAAAATGGTGATCCCGATTCCAAAGACAGTGATCCCGATCCCAAGGCTAAAAATCTGATCCCTGAGACCAAAAAATAACGTTCATGTGATCCCTGAGCCCCAAAATAACGCTGATCCCTGATCCCATATACCTAGTTACTACCCTGAATCAAAGGAATCGTAGGAATTGGATATCATATATGTGTTCGGACTCTACTGACCTAGAAATACATTTGTTTCTTACATGGTTGTATTTTTGTTCTTTCTAGCTGTGCTATGTCGTTAATTCAGCTGGGTGCCAACCCTGATTGTAAACTGATTAAACCTGTCAGCGAACAACAGCTTAAGGATTACGAAAAAGAGTATGTACTTGTGATGAACACTCATTTTTTAACAACCTTGGTTAGAAAAAAATAATGCCCCAATCCACACGATGAGACCGCCTGTGAGTTTTACACCTATTTCAAGAAACGTTGTCGGTATCAAGCCTATGCGACTCACCCGAAAGGGAGTATGGGAAGACATTACTAAGGTTATAAAAGCCACAAAAATCCCACACAATTCCTCAAATTCAGCTTGCTCTGACCTTATACATTCAAGAACTTCACTTGCTGATGCTTAAGTCAATACCAAAGCGGAAAAGAAGGGAAAGTTGTGCTACTACCCATACTCCTTTTCGGATTAGTCGCGTGGGCTTAAGGGCAATCGTACGGTAACCTTTTGTGAAATAGGTGTATATGCAGCGGTATGATAATCTCCGAACCGCACTGTACTTGTATTCCTAGCGTTGAAATCTGATGTGCTCAAAAAACCTCTGTATTCAGGTTTCTCTCATATACGAAATTCACTCAAATGGGTGTTTACATTTGTTAACAAAACCTAGTTTGGAGTTATGAGAACACAATGTGCTTAGTTTACAAGCTTACAACAATAATCCAGTGCCTGTCCCATTACTAATTTCTATCAACAGTTCAGCATATAAACCTTAATAAATTGTACGTTCCAAAATGATTTCTAGGAAAAAGCGAGCAATGTGGGTATGGAATGAGATCAACAATCTTCAAGTCCCTAAACCAGTCATCAAGGCGGCATTCCATGCTGTTGTGGAACGAAACTGGCAGGGCGTGGCTTACCTGATGCTTGATGTGGCTGGTCTTGACTTTATTGTGGCACTGAGGGTAAGATACGTCTTTATTTCATAACAGAGCGGTTTTCGTATGAGTGTGAAACGCACCGCGCCGTGCCGTGACCGTGTCAGTGACGTGATGTCTATAAAAACATTCGGAAAAAACTGCTGCAACGGTGCCGTGCCCATGCTGTTTTCACAGTCATACGAAATGTGCTCTATAATGTAGCGCAATGCTGAATTAAAGTAAAAACCAATGGAACAAGTTATCGGCGCTAATCCCAGTTTTCCTCAGGGAAAATGCGTCAACCACAGGTAACCCAAACGTCCACAACTGGCCACCCTCCTCACATAAATACCAGTAACTGAGGCTATCAATAGTTTAGTTAAGAACCAGAACCTGGAAAGGAGTTTATTTACTTGAGTTAATTACTTCTATTTGTTTTTCTTCTCCATAGGCTGTACTATGTGCCAAGAAGGTCGACCTGGCTTGGACTCTGATTAGAAAACAAAAGAAAGACGTATCTGTACAAGGTGTTGATGATAAAGGAAGAAACGTACTACATCTTCTGGCTCTCCATATCGCTGGAGAGAATGATGTCGTAGAAAAGGTATAATTATCTAATCATCTATCAATATTTATGTAGGTTTGACATCGTGACGAGGATATGTATGCGATTTGTTCAACATCCTTGTTTGTCTCCTTCGCAGCCGTTATTTGGGTCGGGTTCCCTGTGGTAAACCCGACCCAAATAACGTCTGCGAAGGAGACTACATCCTTGTACACTTTCTTCAATTCAGTGTATTTCCTTTAAAGATTGCTGTCCATGTTCTTCAAAGAGGTGTCTCTCCATCATCGTTGGACAAGGAAGGTGCTATTCCCCTGCATTATGCTGCATGTAATGGAAACAAGAGACTCTGTGAACTCTTGTTACGTAAGTAGAAACTGTCTCGTGTTGTAGGGAACGCGGTCACAATGGGACTGGGGTGTTTTAAAACTAGCCACGCCCTAGGGGCTGTTCAATGACTCGGATGACATGCCACTCGGGCTAGGGATCCAGTCTTGGTTTCACATATTTATCTTTGAAATATTTTTGTCTTGTGCGGTTTGGTTTATACTCTTATGGTTGTGTAAGGCCTCGTTGACACTACTCTGTTTTCGTTTGAAAACGTGCACGTTTAATGGCTTTTGGGATTCCCTCCACTTGTAGCTTTCCTTGCGGTGACATAAGCTTTTGTCATTCATGTGCCAACCAGAGATTGATTGATTGATTGTTTGAATAGAGCAACTTGTGAAAAGTTATTGTGAAAATGGTTGGCATATTAGCATAACAAAGTGTTTGTTAAAAAACGTTCTTCCTTTTGTCTGAGGTACGAAAAACAGATGCGTTTTCAAATTTTGCAGACTGACTCAGCCTAAATCACTGTTGTGATATTGTCTTGCTAGGTTACAACCCGTCTACAATAAATGTTGCTCATCCATCTGGTATGACACCATTTGCTGGCTGTTTTGATCCTGTGAACTTGGGAAGCAGACATGAACTAATTGAGTAAGTACTGATGTGGCAACACAGGGTTACCACTAACCTAATATCTTTTACTTGCCCTGGAGCATATATGTTCTATGTGCGTGTTCCATTTAAGATCTGATCTTACATACAAACCCAAGGGCGCGCTTAATTGACCAAGTTATCAAAATCTAGAGATTGAGAACTCTTTTACTGCTTGGCTTGCCTGATGAAATCCATCAAAAGAATGTCCTTGATTTCAATGGAATAAAAAATGTGTTTAAAGTGTATTGAGTGAAGTAAGTTAAAATGCTATTTGATATCTTTGATTTCTTTAGAATGTTTGTAAAAGCCAAACCCAAGACATTAGATGTGTGTTACAAAGTCGGCAGAGCTCTAGAGGATGAGTCGACGCAGGAAACTACAACCCCTTTTATTGAAGCGTGTATGGCGAAAGATGAATGGCTGTTGGATTTGTTACTGAATAACAATGTCAATGTTAATTTTGTTAAGGTAAACTAAACTACCAGATAGATATTTATATGAAAAACGAAAACAAATAAACAAAAAAAATTAAATTTTGTAGTACAGGCATACGACGCAACTTTTCTTGCAACATTGTACGGAACACAGTTACATGGTATGTCCACCCCAGCAACACTGTTTAATATCGAGTTCTGCTTCTGCAAAATTTTCTGCTATTGTGCTCAATATTGTAGGGGATTACACACAGTGCAACTGTGTTTCGCGCAGTGTTGCAGAAACATTAAGGAGCTTAAGCAGGAGACGTTTTTGTCAACGCGGACGCCACCGCAGTGTACGTTCTTCTTCATCCGTTCGCTATCATAGATGATGTGTTCATTTTCGTTAAGCAGAAGGTCAGTTAAGGCTTTTTCATCTTCTACCAAGAACAGCAACTTCATCTATGACGGCGAACGGATGAACGAAAACGCGCGTATGACGTCTGTGTTGACAAAAACATCTCCTGCTTAAGTTCCCTATTTGCACCGTGTGTCCTGCATTTGCAGTAGTTTGATATTTATTGGTTGATTCGTTTCTAGAGCAACGGAAGAACACCGCTGATGGAAGTAGTGCGGGCTAACATGGAAGACATCGTCAAGGTTCTTCTCTATGGAACAGTTGATCGTAGACAATGGAAGGGTGAGAAATCCAAGGTTGACATGTCTGCATGTGACAAAGACGGCAAAAATGTTATCCATCACTGTGTACAGAACAGAGAGGTAGGTTTTCTTGCCCAAGAGACACCTCCATGACGACTGGTACAATTTATTATGTAGTTCCAGAAAATGTCCATACCGCAAGCCTCTTTTTCTAGACCCCACCCTTCACTACCGTACCCTACATCCCCCTCCCTACCCCTGATTGATTGACCACCCTCCGTGGTGGGATATGGATATCTGGAACCACGTATTGTCCCTAGCTTAAAATATTGAAACTATCTGGTCTCGAGTGTGTGAGAGAGACTTTCCGACAATTTTCCAAAGCTCCGTCTGCCTCCAAACAGTTGCAGGGGTGAACAGATGGTACAACTCTGCTGTGGAGACAGTGGGGACTTACATGTTATTCTTGTTTACAGTATGGGTCATCTGAGAATGTAGCACTCCTTCGTCTTCTTGCCAAGTTTGGTGCCCCTTTAAATGTACGCGATAACCAAGACAAAACACCACTAGACTATGCTATGAAACAACAGTCTGGAAAGATGAAGAAAGCCTTGATGGAGCTCTTGAAGGACAACATTGAGGTAAATGTAGAATTATTTGTCAGAGCAGATTTTGTTTAAAGATAAAATGGCGCCCTGAACGAAGCGTCGCGACGTCGTCATGCAATGAAAGGCTGTAAATGTTCGTCATCTCATGTCCCGTTTTTGCGTCACATCGATCGCATTTGCTGAATCTGTCTAATGTTGCGCGCAACGTCGAAGCAGCTTTCAGAGCCTTCATTGTTTGGTTGTTAATTCTAGGATGTCCCTGAAAGTATGGAAACAGATGAAGAACTAGGATTTCAATTCACCACAACTATTGATGAATTCTGGGAGGGTCCTGAACCTGATGTTGATGCTGACTCAGAAGCAATGTTGGCCGAGGCGAAGGACGAGGAGCCTGACTGGGACCCAAGCAAACCACCACCAGTAGACCGTCATGCAAGTGTGGAGAATGGGTACGAATCAATATTGTACCGCCAATGTTTTTATTTGTGACCAACCCTAGAATGCATATTCCATAAGTCGGCCTGTTAGCTCCTCAGTTGGGCTTCCTGTGGAGTGTGAGCGATCTACCAAGGCTACCAGTACAAGAGTGAAAACTACGACTTACTGAATCAGTCTAGTGACCAATCTAACTTCGCTTTATATTTTTGATTTCACATAGCGAAGTGCATGTAGACCCTGATACTGGAGTACCGTACGACATACTAATGACTAAAGTGGATGTCAAGTATGGAATGTTTGGTCTTAATAACTTTTACAAGATGCAGGTAAGAGTCGTCATCATCATCATCATCAGCATTATCATCATCACCATCATATTACTCTGATCATTATAATAATTTGCTTTTCCATATTCCAGGTTGTCCACCACAAAGGCAAGGATCTGTGGGTGTTATTGAATCGCTGGGGTCGTCTTGGTGACTCTGGACAACACCAAAGGACACCCTTTAACGATCCCAGTGAAGCAACCAAAGAATTCCGAAAGATTTTTAGAAGCAAAACAGGAAACCATTGGGAGGATAAAGACAAGTAAGTAACGCCAGGCTTACCTAACGTAATGTCACGTCACGCAAGTCACTCACATCACCGTTGCCATAGTAATCATTGTTACGTCTGAATATCCACACAGGAAGCATCCCCGAGGACCCAGAGTGTCCTTTCCCCCCTCCCCTCCCCCTGATGCTCTGATGGTATCAGGTCTCATCACTTCTTGGTTGCCATGGAGACTTAATACAGTATATCAGTTTTGTTCTTGTAACCATCATCGTTATCATTCTGTTGTCATGGTTATCTTTATTACCATGGATACTGACCGCTATTTTATTTGGTGTTGTATTCATGTTTCTTTGTGGTCACTATAGTAACGGTATAACCATCGTTACCATGGATACTAATTGCCGTTGTCATCTTAGCTTTCAGAAGATGCCGAAGAAGTACGCATTGGTCCTGCCAGAGAGAAATCCAGAGCTAAAGCGTAAGAAGTTCAGGGAGATTCTAAGCCCGATAGACCTTGCGAAATGTCCTCCTTCTAGATTACCAAAAAAGCTGCAAAAGTTAATGAAAAACATTGTAAGTATGATAAAGTTTTTCGTTCATATTACCTATTAGCTGAAGACTTACAAAGCTCTACGGTGCCAAAGCCCTTTTGCGTGACGTGTGACGTGACGAGCTCCAAAACTTTGCGTAATTTGTGACTTTAAAATTAACTGCGTGATACGTGACCGGAATCATACGTGATACGTGATTTCACGATTCTAAAAAGTACCCCACCATATTGAACGGAAACTACAGATGTTTAATGTTTGATAGGAGTCCCGCCACCCCCCTTCCTCCTTCCCCCTCCCAAAATACACACTTTGTCATTGTAATTACCTTATAATTTGCATCATTTTGGCTTACATTTTTAGACGGATGTCCAATTCATGAAACAGACTATGAGCAGCCTTAATATTGACCAGACCTACATGCCATTTGGTCGTCTGTCTAAAGAGACAATTAACAAAGCGCGTGATGTACTCTTGGAAATCAAGTAAGTTGGCCTTGTATTCTATCTAGTTTATATCCGCCGACTCGATAGCTCAGTTGGAGAGCACTGGACATGTATCCCAGGGGTCGTTGGTTTGAGTCCACTTGATTCAGGGATTTTTTCCTGTCTATCGTAGGGCATGCACCCAGGCACTTCAACTGTCCTTATTTCTCATCCTTGTAAATAAGTTGTGAGATCAGACAAAAGAGAGGCACTAAGCCTAATAATAAGCTAGAAGATGACAAATAAAGCTTAAAAGAGAGAAAACGGAGAACGTGAAAGGCATAACTGCAAAGGAATTAAAGAAGTGGAAAATGAGAAAAGTGGGACAAATAGAAAAGAAAGGGAGAAAAAAGAAAGACAAAACTATTTTGCGATATTTGCTACTCGGCTGTTATATAATTCATAAATCTTTATTGCGATCTTTACTCTTACAGGGAAATACTCTCAGGAATTGACAGAGACAATTTGAAAGGAAGTGAAGACAAGTATGAACAGGTGCAACTTCAAAAATCTTTGTTCTATTCAGTTTGAAGGAAGCTTTTTGGACATCCATTTGCAGTATTGATTTTCTCACTCTTTGCAACAGTCCACTTCAGAGATATGCTTCACTTGCCACATGCAAATGAATTAAATCGAGGCTATGTGTTAAAATCTTTGTCTTGTTACAAGTAGCTGAACCTTAATTTCTTCTCTCCCTCCTCCCCTAGCCTCTAGTTTCCCTCAGCTTTCTTGGACCACAGGAAACCCAAAGAATGAGTTGCCTGCAGAGGAGGCTACAAGATTTAAAATCTCACAATTCTTGTGATTATTTCAGGTCTCCGAACTTAGCAATTCTTACTACATGATGATCCCGAGAACCAACTATGCATTTGAGAAGATTAGACCACTGAACGAAATTCGCGAAGTTAACGAACAACTTGAAGCGCTAATTAACTTGACTGAGCTAGCGTTTGTTAGCAAGATATTGCTTGCAGCTCAATATCGAGCCAAAGGTAAAGATAGTAAACCCTTAGAGAAAATACCCCATTATTGAGAAACGCGGTATGATTTGAGCATTAACGTGAAGGAAAGAGATGGGAATGGAAAGGAATGGGAGGGGAGGCAGGGGAAGAAAGGGGAAGAAAGGGAGGGAGGCCGTGACAAAAGAGAATTAGTGAGGGAAGGGGGGTAGGAGGTAAGCTGGATCAGGCGTGGGAAAGAGGGGCGGGCGTCAACAGGAGTTGAACGAAAAGCATTGTCATTCTTTTATCCTCAGTTTGTTTTCAATGTTAGAATAAATCCACAAATCTGTAATAAAATAAGGGCTGAGAGAAATATTTTCTGCACAATTTATATATTGCTCAGAATACCTATCTGGCTAGACTGATTCCTTAAGTCGGTCGGTCCCCTTTTTGGTTGGGCTTCCTGTGGTGGTCGCTCCGACCTACAAGCGCTAAAGAACGAAAACTACGACTTATGGAGTTCGTCTGTCTATCTGAGAAACATTCTTTTCCGAAACCAGTCTACAGAAAATAAGCAATACGGGGTTTGAACCTTCCGTAAGGAGATTCGATGATAGTTTACAAATATTCTTTGGCATTTCTAGAGATCAACCCTTCAGACTACTGCTATCGTGCGTTGGGTACTCACATTGAACTAATAGACAGCAACTCGGACGAGTGTCAGCTGATCCTGGAGTACATCCACAACAGTTCAAGTAAGATCCATATTGAAATTGTTTCCAGCTGGTTGTAGCTCTGTAACGCCCCAGTGTTAATTGTCTGTGCAATGAACTTAATGTTGTTAATTCATCATCGAATCGAGACGAGTGGAGTTGGGTTGATTCGAGCCGAGCCGAGCCGAGCCGAGCCGAGCCGAGCCGAGCCGAGCCGAATCTAGTCCAAAGGGCGTTAATACCTTTCATAATATTTAATGAGGATATTCCATTAACGAGTGATTTTGAGGGAGGTCCTGACAAAAAAGCGATAACAGTATGTATTTCATATAAAATCTAAAACCTAAAATGCCAAAAAATAGATAGATATTTAATATTTACAAATTACAACAGGCATATTGAGGAGGGGGAAGGAAATCTTTTAAAATTTCATTTTCCAATATCAGAGCACACAGAATGTGGTGTCAAAGCCATCTATCGTGTCTCACGGCCCTCCGAGAAGGAACGTATGACGTCATGTGGTGTCCATAGTAACCATCGTCTATTGTGGCATGGAACCAAGACAGCTCATCTCCTTGGTATTCTCAAAGAAGGACTTAGAATTGAACCACCCGAGGTCGTGAGGACAGGCTGGTTGTTAGGAAAGGTATTTCTTCTTCAGCTATTTGCTTTATATTTGGTCTTCCTTCCTTCCCTCCTCTCTCCCTCTCTCCCTCCCTCCCTCTCTCCCTCCCTCCCTTCCTCCCTTCCTCCCTCGCTCCACCCATCCATCGTTGCTTCCTTCCTGGTCATCCGCGTTATTTCTCTTTTTGTATTTAGCAATGTTGATACTGATATGTTCTTGCCTTGTTCCTAGGGTATTTACTTTTCTGACAGCCTCGATAAATCCCTACTCTACACAGATATAGAGACCAATTATTATTACCGCAGACGTTATGAAAAGCCACAAAAGGGATATGCGTTACTGTCACAGGTACGTCCGCAATAGCTACGTAATCCTTGGACAAGAAATCGTAATACAGAGTTCTGCATACATCTCCATACATTCCATAATCCGTCCATTGCAGGAAACTCCCGAGCTCGTTATAATGATGACCCCGATAAAACGAACCTTTTTGTCCTTCACAACGAAAATGTATGAAATGTAACCCCGCTATAACGAACCGATTTTTAAGGCACGGATTTTGCTACGACGTGAGGAAATTGCATGCAATAGTCGCAAAAGTAAGATCGTGTTCCACAATAAGCAATGAGTACGTTTTGTATATATTGAACTTCTGTCACGAGACATCGCAAGGGCTGGACACACGGTGCAAAAGTCACGCTGTATGTCCGTGCTTTTAAAGTTCCTTTTATCGAGGTTTTATTGTTTACTGGGCCCAGTTGTACGAAGGTTGGATAAAGTTATCCACCGGATAAGAGTTATCCACTGTATAGATTTTGTATAGATTTTATCCGCTGGATAAGGATTTATCCGCTGATCAATATCCCTTGGATGTACCCTTTGCCGTTCTCGTAACGTTTTCAAACGATCTAGAGGGCGCGCTTTGCTCGTCTACCGTTGCTTCCCCCTTACTTTCTCCGTTGACTAGTCCGTTATCGCGTATACATATTGTATGGAGAACCTCTCTTTCTTTTTTATGATCAACCAGTTTGAACGCCAGTTTGAACCAGTTTGAACGCCAGTCCCGTTGTACAAAGCGTTCGTAGTATGGCATACTTTAAACAGTTCGAAATCGTTCATCGCTCTTTCCAATATATTCGCCGATATTCTGTATGCAGGGAAGGTGGGGTCCGATTTCCCGGCCGGACCAACATTCAGGAAGGTTGAGAAGGTGCTGCCTTTGTATTTACATCTACATATGGTTAGACCTTGGACGTTACACCATAGGCCCCGTCTTTCCACACTTTACGACTTGCAATGAAGGGACGTTAGAGATCCCACATTACTATTCCAGAGGTTGCCAATACATCAATAACACATCGTTTCTGTTTTAGGTGGCACTTGGAACCCAGCACCAGTGGGGCCCTGAAGATACTGCTACAGGCCTTCCACCAAACCAAGACAGTGTGTGGCAGATGTGTAGACAGATTCCCGAGCCCTCCCTTGACGTTACGACGCCCTATGGAAGCGTTATCCCAGCTGGACCATTCGTCCAAAATCTCCCTTTGATTGAGAAGTACAAAGATAAAAGGCATATGTTTTCAAATCACAATGAGTACGTGGTGTACAACGAAGTGCAAGTTCAACAGAGATATTTGGTTAAATTTAAGAGTAAAAGGAATTAAAAATTTTGGTAGGGGGACAGTATCCCCAAAAACCTGAAAGGTTTGAATTTAGAAAATTCAGTGGTAGGCAACATGGTAGGATAGAATCCCAAAATGGAAAAACATGTACACTTCTGTTTTTTGAATATTAATCCAATTTTTTTGAATAAATTAGATGTACACGATTATATAGACACAGCGATCCCAATGTGTGAATCAAGATTACAAATCTCGATGCGGGAATCCTGTGGTAGAGGAATATTTATTATATGGCTATGATAGTACGCGCGCTCTGATTGGCTGATTTCCGGTCTGATATTTTCCCATCTCGGACCGTTTCCATGGCAATCGGTCTGATATCGGAAGTTCGCTTGATTTTTGTCGATACAGCGAGGAAAATAGCCATATAATAAACAATTTATTAACCGAGCTTGCTCGGTCTGTACGGGAAAATATCAGACCTCGGTCTTTTTTGTACGGACCTCGCCTACGGCTCGGTCCGTACTGTCAAGACCTCGGTCTGATATTTTCCCGTACAGACCTCGCGCTCGGTTAATAACCCTTTAATACTATACGGACTTTTCAGAGCGCGGTGTCTGCTGGCAGATTGCCGATATGTTGATAGGTGTCACCTTTTACCCTCCATGGGATCGTCCCTATCGAGTTTTAATTCATTTATGCGAGGATGTATATTTTCGGGCGCTGTTGTAGGTAAGATAGTTGATAAGGGACTATAGTCTTTGTAGGCATAAGGATATATGTCAAAAGTAAGAGATCAATGTTCTTAAAGTATATATCTAGCGGTATAATGTAATATCTTTACATGAAGTACTTTGGCAGCTTGAATATTTACAATTAAAGGAAAATAAAATAAAATTAGATGAATTTCTAATGAAATTTTCAACGTCAGTAACATAATTCTAACTTATAAATTCTCATGTTTTGGATAAAAATGGTTAAAAAATAACATCTAACTAATTATATTAACGCCCTTCCACACCATCAAATTTTCTATGCAATTTTTTCATGGAAAATGGATTTTCCCTGTCTGCACAAGCAAATTTCATATGACAAACGCATAAATAATCAATACTATCTCCAAGTCTCACTTGTTAATTTTTTCAGTTGCTTGGGCTTCCTGTGTTGTAATTCGGGCACTTCCGGTTACGACACAGGAAGCCCAAGCAACGGAGAATATTAACGAGTGAGACTTGGAGCAAGTGTAAAAGTCTATCAAATCTATAGGGAAAATTGTTAAACTGCTTGAATATCATCAGTCGAACGAGAAAATCATAACTTTAGCTTCTTGACCTTCCCGTTGTTGTTGTTGTTGTTATTGTTGTTGTTGTTTTTAATTGAGGGCCATAATGTAAACTCTCCCTTTCAGTACAGTAGCATAGACTCTGTGCCTCAAGGCTTGAGGACTTTCTTTCCAACCAGCATTCACTCTAGCTCAATGGGTGTGCACGATGTTCATGTTTCTGATCTGACACTCTAGTTTCCATGAGTTGTCTGGAGTTTAAGGAGCAGGATTGTTTGATTCCCTTTTACATCATTCCACTTGGACCAGCTTGGCTAAAGTTGGTGAGAAAAAGACTTGTGTCTTGTTGATTTGGGAGGTTTTGTGCTTCGTTAATTTTTGCTGGAGATACAACGCCAACCCACTAGAGAAAGAGATGAGATTCAAATCAATTTATCACTGTTGGCGATGACATTTATGATGTTGATGATAGTGGTGATGATGATGATGATGTGCGATGTAATTTTCGTATATACATAAATTGGAATCGAGGATTCGTTTTCTTGAGCTTTTTGGCCTCAGCCACTTCCAGTTAAGCAAACTGAACTTTAAACGTCTTCCACTTTCTTGGGTGATTTTTCAATATTGGGGAGTTCAACTTTGTTGGGTTCTATAGCTTTTACTGAGACAAAATTGTACATTTTCATTAACACCCACCTCCGTAAGAGCATGTTCTTGTAATTTTCTAGCTTGCATGTGATCTATGATTACGAAGATAAAGCGAAAAGATAAGTAAGGCCGAGTTCAGACGTCGAACTTTTGCCGTGTCGAATCTAATAGTTGCATTTTCTAGATAAGAAGTGCGGCGTCTGAACCTATTGTATTTGACAGATTTGATTAAGTACTAAATTGAACTATTCAGTTCGAATCAAATTTTTCAAATTTACTTGGTTCAGAAGCCGCACTTCTCATCTACAAACTGCAACTATTAGGTTCGACGCGGCAAAATTCGGCGTAAAATGAAGATAAAAAATGAAACATTTTGGACATTTTTGGCCTGCCGAGTTGAAGGAGAGTAGAAAAATTAATAATCGTGACTTGAAATATGATTAAAGTGTGCTAATTAGAAAACAAGTTAAGGAAAGAAAGAGGAAGACCTCCCTGAACAGATGAGCAAACGAGGAATTGAACAAAAGAGCAAGAAAATGTATGAAAAACGAGATCAAAAACATTCACCGCTTACTTTCTATAAGTTGTTTAGTTACGTTGTGATGTCTTCGAAAACTTTCACTTGCTGAAACTGGGTTACCAAGCATATTATAAAGATCTGAAAGAAGACAAAATTAGACAAATTTTTAAAATTTTATCTTTTATTTATTCAAGAAAGACGAAAAAACGCGCGCGCGTGCCACTGATATTTGAAGGGCTTTTTCCTAACTGCTCAATGGCTTTTTGTTTCTTTCTCGCTGTTTGCTTTAAGGGAGCGTTCATTAATTATGCCTCGGGGTGGGCTGGAGGAAAATTAAGGGGGGCTTCAGAAAAGAATTGCTCAACAAGGGGTGGGCTTCTTAATACTTTTTAGCTGAGAAGGGGGGGGATCGAAAAATAAAATATGGAGTGTAGAGAACGATAACAATTTGATTAATTCACAAGCTATTTTAAAGCCACATTTAACATTGGTATCATGCACTTGTTGCTTCTAAACATAAAGCTCAGCATTAACATAACAATTACGTTTTTATCAAAATCTCCTAATTAAACAATTTCAAAATTTATAAACAAATGTGGGAAAGTAATAAGTATGCATAATACCATGATCACCTCGGGATCTATTGTTTTTGGAGGGACGTTTAATCGCTAACATCCCTAGAAAGAGGGAAAATTAGTTGTAGTATTCCCTCATTAATTATGAATGAGGGACGATTAGAACTAATCGTCCCTCATGTTATTCATGAGTGGTTGTCCCTCATTTAACGCAATCATCGGGACGATCGGGACAACTTTGCATGCTGTTCCGAAACTCTATAATTTTCTAACGCACCGATACCTCTTACCACTGCACACTCTTACGCGTGTGGGATCTATGCATTTTATTTTGCGCATGAGCATAGCGAAGCAAAGAAAACAGCCTCGGGAGGTTTAGTAAAAGTCCCTCGGGACTTCCACTAAACCTCCCTCAGCTTCGGGGACATTTAATCACTAATATCCCTCAGGGTCATGGTATTACTTATAATTATTGCATTGCAATTGGTGTAAAGACACAGAATGGCAAGGCCCAGTCATGTATAGAGTTCCAGAACCTCATCCCGATAAGGATAATGTAGGTCATTACATGGACGTTTTTAGGACACCCACCGGTACACTTGATGGTCAGCCGAGGCCAGTTGATCAGTTTGCCTCGAGAGCAAATTTAAAGAAACTGTTTGGAGATATGATGAAATATCGATTTCCAATGACAAAGAAATCAAAGATTTATAATATTTATAATTATTGCTGCCAAATACATTGTCAACGAAGAACATGTCAAATCGTATGTGAAACACTTGGAGGAGCTGAAAGCTTGTGCTTTAATGCGAGCCAGAGAAAGACAAAGGAAGAAGTTACTCAAACAGGCAAAGTCATTTTAAAAAAAAAGACTCTTTGTTTGTTTTGTTTGTTTTGTTTGTTTTAACGAGGATATAACAGGTAAAGCAAGGCTTTTTTCCAACCTGGTCCTCAAATCCTGAAATAAATACACACTGATAATCGGTAAACATAAAGTGTTTAAAAATCCCAACTGGCAAGGAGGCGAACCAGTTGGCTATATTACAAGCATGGCCGAGAAACTGAATTTGAACTAATCGAAATCGGAACAAATTCAGTCTCAGCTAGTGGCCAGAGCGGGTATCGAACCTGGGACCGCCAGATTGCGAGACCAACGCTCTGACCACTCGGCCATGCTGCCTCCTATAAGTGTACTACAACTGGACTGAACTAGACGGAAATGGACAGTTGTCTTCTCTAACCAAACTTGAACTAAAGCATTACCTTAGTCATTACAAACTTTCATACCATGGAAACAAGAAAGACTGGATAAAAAGAATCCAAAGTCATCTTGCTATAGCATCTACTTCCAATCCAGCAACAAGAGCAGATACAGCAGAAAAAAGTAACTATTTATAGTGACGAAGATGAAGCCACAATTGACGATGAATACACTTGTTCAGATGATGAAGTTCTTGTAGTAGGGATGAGTACAGATGATGAATTTGATGATGAATTTGAAGATGAAGTGACAATTCCAGAAACAATTATCACAAGATCAGGAAGATCAGCTACAAAGAGATCAACTGTCCGGCTATATTATAACACTTTTTTTGGAAGGGGGGGGGGGGGGGGGGGTGTAGTATTGTCTTTGCTAATAGGGTGGGCTTTGTGAAAAAGTCTGTGATAGTAGGAGGGGCTGTGATTTTTTTTCCCGCTTTCTGCTAATTTTCCTCCAGCCCAATCCGAGGCATAATAAATGAACGCTCCCTTATTTGTCCATTTTTTGATAAAATTTTAAGTACAATTAGATATTGAGCTTAACGTACCTCTCAAAAGACTAGCCGCCCAAAGTTGTACATAATTATCAGGGATTTTCGCCGAAAGCTGCATGGCGGGCTGCACCATTTGTAACGCTTCCTTGAAAAAAAATCAAATCTTGTCAACAAAATGGAAAATAATACTTCTTTCTTGATGAAAAATAATCGAGAAATCTCGTTCGATATTTCTATATGTCTAAAACTATATTTTTCTCTTTGAAAAGTAGGACATTTTACGTTACCTGTGGATTTCCTGAAGCTAAAAATGTATGTCCCAAAAGAACTAACGAACAGGCCGTTAGCCTGTTGAGATCTTCGGCATTCGCAACCTTTAAAGTTTCTCTCAGATATTTTCTGAAGAAAAAGGAAAATAAACGCCGTTTAAAACAGACACAAATTTGTTAGAAAGTGATATTTCACAAATTTCCCGAAGAAAAAGGGAAAAAAGAAGAAGAAAAAGTCAACTATTTCGTCGAGGAGAATATATGGAAAAACTGTAATGCAAACAATAAGAGCTTGAAGTTTGTTCAAGCATTAGTTGCGAAATATCTTTATCGATATCTGAAGACGCCGAAAGTTGAAACAAGCCCTAAGCTTGGTCAAGCCACAGCTTAGTTCATCAATTGATTCTTTCTGCCACTGAGTTTACGCGAATTCTTCGCACAAAATCACAGCAACTGAGATTTCTCTCTCGTCTGTTAATTAATGAGAAATTTCTTACTTTGCGTCTTGTATTCTGCTCCCAAAGAAGGCTCGAAATCCACTCATATAGTAGTATCCCGCTTGCAGACTGTGAGAGCTAAACAAACAAACAATTTACAATGAGATTTTATATACATTACTCTGAAAATTGTATGCACTTTTGCTGTTTTTCAAATGTTCTAAACGCGAAAGATCCACAATGAATCCGGATAACCTTTTTTTTTTTTCGTTTTGTACCTTTGACAAAGGAACAACGCCGTCAGTATTTCTTTCCCTGCATATGACGATGGACCGAACATCTGAAAACTCAGCACAAACTACCATTCGGGAGAAAATTACTTCTATTTTCCCCGGGTTCAATGTAAAATTTTCCCATACATACAGATAAGTTTTGGATAAGAGATTTTGTTGGTCATGCAATAACAAGAATTCGATGTCTTACTTTGTTGGTACATTTAATCTTTGTACAATGGCTGCCAACTGAAAACGAGAAATATGAGCATTAACTGAGAGCGGTCAAGAAATTCGAAATTCTTTGCTTTCTTTTCTGAATTACAACGAATCACTGCTAAAAATTAGAAACTTATGAGTTTCTGTAGAAATGCAATGCAGAAATACAAAAATTGCAGCAGCAACAACAACACTGATTAGTAACAGAACGAGAAAATAGAAAATGCTGAATCATCAACAACAACAACAACAACAACACTGAACAACAACAACAAGTGTTTGGCATACCTCATGTTGCATTGGTTCACCAGCCCTAATGTAAATAATTGCTAAATTCAAACGAATAAAAGTAGCTAACTCTGGTCGGGCACCCAACTACAATGAGACAAAAACAGAAATTAATTAATACAAAATCATGCAGCTAATTCGTGTACTGTATCTTCAAAGAAGAAAGAAACAAGAGATCACTATACTAACATAGTATTATGGTCTCTTGATGACTGAAATGAAATCAAAATGAACAATGCAAATATCGAAAAACTAAGTCGGACCTACAACAAGCGACAACCCTTTGTGTATGCATAAAAAGTGCTGTTTACTCGTTTACACTTCTACGAAATCGTCGAACTTCAGCTGTGCAAGATCAACCCCTTGTCATTGGCAAGGTCATCCGGAAGTAAAGACGCATTTTGGAGTTTGTGAAGTCACTTTATTTATATCTACTAGATTTTGTTTAAAAACTCTATCAATATGAACTTACTTTCAAGGCCATGTTGAACTGCATTCTGGCAAACTCCATAAGGTTCATAGACATTGCATAAAGTCCCTTTCGTGAAAAATAAAAATATAGTCAATTCTTGGAAGTGAATCTGGAAGCTTTTTCGTATCGGCGCGGGCTTTTCGCGGGATGGCGTTATAGTTCGACCGTGAAGGACTGGTGAGCATTCTGACATGAAGGAGGGAAGCAAAATTTGCCAGATGCACTCAACAATTTTCCGAAGAAAACAACTTTTTTTCTTCACTTTACAAAGAAACCAAACCCACAATGAACAAAATAATGGGATATTAATCCCTGGAATATAAAGGCAAGTATATGAATTGAGTATTTAGCAAAATAAGTAAACAAAAATAGTCTCGCGGATTTCACAAGAAGGCGATTTCCAAGAAATGATCAGTTGGGTCATGGAGGATCGATTGTTTCTGACGTAGTTAGATATTGAAAATCACTCCGATTTTATTATCTTGAACAAATTTACGGCAAAAATACAGTAAAATCATTTGTAATGAGTGAATTTGTAATTTCAGCACTTCTCAAAACCAGCCTTTTTCGCAGTTTGGCAGCTAAGTTACTGGACACCCAAATCTCATTTATAATTATGCACGGATAAGATACTTTTTAGCCCGAAAATTGTTATTTTATTCAAAATATATTTTTCGATAAATCAATAGGGAAATCCTAAAATACGGACAATGCTTCCGTCCGTGACATTAGCGTCCATGGTATAAAACGAGGTTCCACATCGTTCCACCATAGTGCTTACCAGTAAAGTGTGTAGTACAGGTTTCTGTGTTGGTACTAGTTTAGGTTCATTCTGAAGACCTTGGTAAATCATTGTTATCTACAACACGCAACACATTGATTGATATTACGTAAAACATTCGGATACAAAATGAGATGTGAAGTATTGGACACCATAGCTGCACTGCATATCTAATGACACAGCAATGACCATCCTTGGGGACCCATGGTGGGGGGATAAGATGTCCTGGGAATAATAATCATTAGACATATCTAAACCATTTCTAAAAGCAAGAACTACTCCAAGCTCCAATTGGCCTCATTATAATTACATATAATGAGGCTAAAAGGAAGCATTTAGGTCCTTTAAATTAACTGGTATCATCAAAAATTACAACTTTACAAGTTGACCCTGGCCTATGCATTATTGCAACAGATTTAAACAATGCAAGGTCTCCTGCTAAGTTTTAAAACTCCTAGTAAAGAGAAACAATCTATCACATGATTCTTTTCAAACCAAGAACCCTCCTCCTCTCCACCCCTCCCCCTCCTTCCTCCCTGTCGCCATGGGTTCCTGAGGGTCGGCCATCTCTTTTGTATCCAGTTTGTTTGTCTGTATAACAGTACATGCATACCACTGTAGTTGTATTGTGCATGGGCAAACAAAAATCCTGGACAAAAATTAAACTTACTTCCTTGATAGCATGTGGTGTCTGTCCCTGTACTATTCTACACATTACATTATGCTCAATAAGCATCATTTGGAACAGTGAAACTAGACTGCTTGGAGCAGTAACTGAAAGCACAACAATAAAACATTAGCAATCAGTTGCGGTTGACATGTTCAAAGTAGTATCTCACAAGGCATTTGGTATATATCTTAATGAAAACTTCAAGATCTGAGAGAGCACCTCAAATCAATGAATGCAGTAGATCAGTTCAAAGTTATGCCCACAGTTCAATGTAAGCCTTGACAGCACATAAGATATTTTTAAAGGTGCCATACAGGGCAAGAAATGCACATGAATGAACCAGAGAAGTGTGAAGGAAGATGTGAATAAACCAAGCAAATACTCTAGGTTTTAACAGGTTTCAAAAGTCAATATCTTATGGGAAATTGAGGCTGACATTGAGCAACATACATGTATAGAACTGGTCTGTTAGGGAAAAGTTGTGAGATAATGTCACAAACCAAATTAAATATACTTACCTTTAAGTCTATCAACTTGACATAATGCTTTTGCACTGTATTTTAACACTTTATCCATGTACCCAGCATACATGGAGTGCATCACTGTCACCTAAAACAACAAATGAGTACAAAATTTACAGCACAATCTTACTGCTGATCATTTCTGATCTTTCAATATATTCTCCCATTCAAAATTTCATTGGCCAATGTTCCAAATCAGAAACAGTCACCTGCGGCTTATTTCTTGAAAGGCCCAATAACTTTACTGGACAATTACTGCAATTTTCATAATTATGCAAACTCTGACCTTCAAACAGGCTGTTGGAATTTCATTTTTTGCTTCTGTCCACTTCAAACAAACAACCAAAAAATGCTCATAAAGATCCCTAAAAACCTGTTAAATGACTTTATATAATCTTTTGATAATCTGTAATGTTCAGCTAAATTTAATTTTGGTATTAGTAAGATCTTCGTATTTTTGATTGTTAATTTTGATTGATAGAAGTTGATTTGGAAAAAGAAAACACTAATGAGTGTTTAGATGTCCAAGTTCACATTATTTTGAAAATTGCAGTAACTTTACCCAATAAAGTTTGCAGGACGGTGTTTCTCAAACTACACATTATTTTCAATTCCTGTGAAATTACAAGCACATTTATGGGTGCTCACCCACTCCTGTAATTTTCTCCGTATATTAACGAGCTACTAAGGCCTGTACAGTTATCAGTCCTTTCGAGAAACAAGCCACTGATGTGATTGTAAAAGGACATCCAAGAAGTTCATTTCATGCAGTACATACCCTCAAGTTGTCATTATCACCAAATAACCTATTAGTTTCATTTTTAATTATACAACAGTTTATTTTTTATGATATAAAATTATGAAATATTTACCAAATAAACCAAGACACAAAGATATTCCCTTGGCAACCAGTGAAATTTCTCTGCATCGTTTAACATTGATTCTGTAAAATCAATAAGAAATCTTCACGAAGAGGCAACTTTCATACACACAATTACAATGCAGATCCTCTACTGTTCCTCTGTTATTTGCTTATTTATTAAATATTCATTTATTATTTATTTATTTATCCTTTCAATCATTCATCCATCAATATTCATTTATTGATTCATTTTTACTCATTCACCCTTCTGATCATTCATCTATCTATTCATCCATCCATCCATTCATCCATTCACTCATACTATTACAGTAACAATCTGTAGCCATCATACCATCAAAGTTCATAGTTGTCAGCTTCTGTATAGATTGTTGTAATTGTTTTAGATATGGTTTGACAGTTTTTGCCTGTAAAAGATGCAAAAGTTTTACACATTATTTTCAGGTACACTCATACTATCACACAGGGTTCCCATCAGCTAAATAATTATTTTTACTGCCAATAAAATGTTATACTGTATTCCTATTACCTGGCCAGCAGATAGATGATGCCATACTCTGAGAAAAAGATAAAATACAACCAAGGATTCTCTTTCATAGCTCTCAACCTGCCATCGCTCGAGGAAAGTTCCACTTGAACTTAAAATGGCTGCACCAGTATTAAAATCCTTCTCTACCAAAAGTATCTGCCCAAAAGATAAAATCAATAAGGTAATTATACCTTGGGCAAATTGAAGGGACACCCGTGAAAATGGCCTAAGTGGCTTTTTATTGATTTATTCAAATTCTCAAATGGTTCAAAATGATATTACTTGACTTTCCTGTGATAAAATATTTAATATGTTGTGGATTCATTTTATTCTTGGTTCAATTAATATTTTCCTTTGTTCTATACTCATTATCATACATTACCATATACCAAAACAAAGGACAATAAAAATTGAACTGAGGATAAAATTCAACCACAATAAAAGTCATTTAGGCCAATTTCATAGGCACCCCTTGACCGCATGAGTTATGCTGTAATAGGGCTTATAGAGCAGTTTTCATAACTGTAACAACAAGCCACGTCAGTGACATGATGTCTATACAGTAAAAACATTCAAAATTCCTGTGTGATTGTACTGTTTACTTAGCATGTTGTTTTCCTAGTCAATATATGAAAGCTGCTCTATTCTTGAATGGAAAGTGGTGAACAGTGAATGTTAGAGCAGATTTCGTATGACTGTGAAAACGGCACTGCACGGTTACGGCAAGAATTTCGAATGTTTTCATAGACATCACGGCACTGACACGGTCACGGCACGGAACGGTTCGTTTCACACTCATACGAAATCTGCTCTATGTACACTGCTGACACAGTGACAATGACAATATCTCAAATCTAAATGAAACGCTTACCAAAGCTTTACTTAAGGTAAAAAGACATCTGAAATAAACAGAAAAGGAAAAATTGTTACACAGTATACAGTATATCAAATAGATGCATGTAGTACATACATTTATTTTAAAAGCATATCCAACTTTATTACAACCTACAGCCTTGTACAGAATTATTCCTTCAAACACTGTCCTCCCTATTTTCAATGTTGGGTGTTTTGCAAAAAACAGATTGAAGCTCTGCAGTTTGTTGACCAAATTGTATGGGAGCAAGGGGGTGCTTATGCAGTGGAGGGTTTGAGGATTATTGTCTATGGCAGTAGCTAAACCGTAGTTCTTGAAAAATGTTCTTGTCCTACCTCATATATTGTGATCCACATTGTTCTGCTCTTCTTTCACCCATTTCTAACACCTCAATTGCTGCTTTGGGTTCTTTATCACAAGAATGCACTTCCTGTTTAAAGATCATTTGTTTTGAATTAGAAATCTTTATTTCAACGTAATAACTCTTACATTGTATCACTCTGACAATGATAAAAAATATACCAGTATAGATATTATCATCTTTTTTTATTTTGATGTAAACAAATGTTTTTCATTTAAATATCACACTTACTGCAAGTTGGAAAAATAATCTAAATTGCCAATAATAAACTTTATCTCCTTGAGTGACTTCTAAAGCTTGTCGTAAAACTTGCTTAGCAAGAGGATACTGGACCTAGAAGTCAATATAAAACAAATAATATGCCATTACACTTTACTGTTAGTAGCTTCACAATCTTAATGAAATTGAATTGACAATGACAGAAGAAGAGGAAACCACTTTGTAGTCCCAAAATATCCAATATATCCTACCATAAAGAGAATTGGAAACTCTGGAGTGGAGAAGGAGGGGGAGAAAGAAGAAAATGACAAATTTTGTATGGAATTTAAGCTGGAAGTTCAAAGAGAATAGGAGAAAGTGGTTATTTTCTGGAATCATACAATTGGAATTCAGGCTGGTCCCTTTGAGGACCTATCTGTACATCACCTTTGTGACATTAGTATCATCAAAAAATCAAAAATCAACATGTGAGTTGAGTGATTATTTGCAAAATATTTAATGTAGAGGTAGTGTGTGTGAGAGCACAGTGTCCCCCAATTAGTGCGCAAGCGCTAGAAGACTTGGACACTTAAATAAACAGTTATTTATTTATTTTATTTTATTATCAATAAAGATTTATTATTATTTATTAATAAATGCTAGGATTGTTGGCAGAAGGAGACTTTTGGCACATGAAAACAAAGGATGCTACTGCAGGAAGACCCTGCACATTCCTCCCCAGCCTCCTTCTGGAGTCATTAAATTTGTCTTCAAAATTATCTCTTTTCCTCGAACCTCACAATTTTGTGTTCAAATAAAGTTTTTGAGTTATTTAAGCATTTGTGTTGTGTATCCAAAACCTCATTTTTTGGAAGTAATGAGAGTAAATAATAGTTATTTTATAAATGCATATTATACCTGTTCCTTATAAATCTGTGATAGTAAACTAGCTGCTTCAAAAGTGATTTCCTCAATACCTGGTCCAACCTACAAATGCTTTGTCAAGGAATCATATTCTATAATTAACTGTGCCTGAGCTGTAATGTCTATAAAAACATTTGTATTCCTGCCGTTCCTGTACCGTGTGGTGACCGTACCATTTTTCCCTGTCATGTGAAATTGGCTCTAAGCCTTACTTTAAGGCAACATTACACAGCTAACATGTTGTGTTAAAAGTTGGTGTAGTGTAACATGGCTGCAAGAAGTTGATGCATGGCAACAATGTTGTCATCCTCGGGAACCCAGGCCCATTATTCTTTCACTTGTTTCTTGCTCCCAGAAAAACCAAATCCTGGAAACATTGTCTGTGAGCACTGTCTGTTAGAACAAGTTCTCACCTGTAATCATTACTGTTAAGATTAATTCTAAAATTGTGCCTAAAGAGCTATACAAATGAGTTAGATTAAAGTTTGTTTAATCGACAAATATTAGCTCAATCAAATACCAGTCTTCGATATTCAGTATTTGCTTATGTGTAAGCTTAAATCATATTAAAATTTGAGTAGAAGCCATTCATAATATTCAAGGATACAGTTTGTGATAACAAAATCTAGAGAAATAAAACATACACAGATCGTCAGTATTCAGTGACATGAATCATATTATCATTTATCTAAACTATCAACTCAATAAATAAACATTAGCTAACGTTATTTATACTTTACTCACAGCTTTTTCGAGATGAGAACGTGCCATACCATCGTTCTTTGTGTACGTATGGAATAGTCTGCCTATTTGAAGGTGAGTTTTCGCTTGGATCGCTGGCGATGGATGAAATTGAAAAACTGCTTGTAAACACTGAATACATTCTTTGATTCTAGGGGGTTTTGATGTTAGAAAGCCCTCAGCAAGACCTAAAAGACCAGGGTACCACGAACCATCACTTGTAGTGACCGCCATTTTGGTTCCTTTCGTCATGAACTGAGGGAAACTGGTGCTAGTGACGTCATTATCTCGGTCAGTCGTCGTCCGTTTCTTTTTCTTTTTCTTTTTCTTTTTCTTTTTCTTTTTCTTTTTCTTTTTCTTTTTCTTTTTCTTTCTCTTTTTCTTTTTCTTTTTCTTTTATTTCCTTTCCTTTTCTTTTCTTTCCTTTTTTCTTTCCTTTTCTTTTTTTTCTTTTTCTTTTATTTCCTTTCCTTTTCTTTTCTTTCCTTTTTTCTTTTCTTTTCTTTTCTTTTTTTTCTTTTTCTTTTCTTGTCTTTACTTTTTCATTCTCTCCTTTCTCGATGTCATTTCGTTCGTTCGTTCGTTCGTTCCTTTCTTTTTACCTTTCTTCATTCTTTCTTTCTTTCCTTCTCTCTTTTTTCTGCTTAGTATACATTTTAGTATTTGTTTTTATTGACATTCTTTGCATGTCATGCAAGCTAAAAACAGAATACACGTCATTGATCTATTTGTTCCGGTATTATTTTGGACCTGTCTGTTCTTGCATCAAAGTAAAGAAGTGAGTATACAATATCGCAATTTATACTGACTTCATGTAAACAAATTGTGAAATCAAAATACGGTCAAAGTCCTTGATGATGTTTTTTTAAATCCCGCTCAGTAATTAAATTAGAGCTCACCCTATTAGAACATCAATATAATCTTTCATAGATCCAGGACGTTGCTACATGATTTAACCTTTGACAATAAAAATGATTGAAATTAAAGTACTACTTTTCAAAGAAAATCAAAATGTATAAGTTAAGAATGTGTATTAAGTCGAGAAATGAAAAGAAAAGAAAAGCCGAAAAAGAAAAAGGAAAAAAGAAAAAAAGAAAAAAGGACTGAGTCAGCCGGGAAGGCTCGAACCTGTTACCCTTAATTCGGTCCCCCCGGACGCAAAGTGAAAATTGAATAAATTATTGACACAAACGAAAAAATGAAAATAAATTTTGGGACGATTCTCCCGAGACATTCAAAGAAGCTGAGACATCGAATCGACTTACGTTACGGATGAAGATTTCGGCCCCATCCACGCTATCCCGGTGCTACATATAACAGTTGTCTTAGCCCGAAGGCCAGGGAGGGAGACGATATCCGAACCCTAGTTCATACCTTTAGATATCACCTTAGACCGCTGCGCTACCTAGACACTTAATAATTATAATGTCTAATTGGGGTAGTCTATTCGGCGAAGTTTCATTGTAATGCTAACATGTCCTCAGGGGGATAACAGAACCAATCAAGGCTCATTTACCTAAAGAATGATTTGTACAAAATAAAGAAAGCAAATGAATACATTTTCGTGAACAGTGTTTGGTGCACCAGGCTTCTTTGCAACGTTTTGGATTTTCGATTTCTTTTGCTGGATATGATCATCTGTGAAAGGTTTTGGTAAGACTCAGTATGAAACATTATTTTTACCCTATTTCAAGGACAGTCCGAAAGCTAACCAAACGAAGACCGTACTCTTCAAAAATCAGTAAAGTTAAGTACTTTTAACAATTTTTAAGACTTGTATTTATGCTAATATCAGTTTGTTGATTCTACATCGAGGATGTCGACACTAGTTCACATGTACCTTCTATATATTGAAAACTATATCTTTACATAAAGTCAGTCTTAACTTGTCTTAACACCAGATGTGTACGTTCAAAACGATTAGTTCTATAATTTTATTCGCTGACGTTGTGAGATTAGGAGAGAAGGATGAGTTGGAGCTAGACGAGTGGAACCTTTAATTGAAAGTGCCTATCACCCATATTTTTTTTATTTTCAAACTCAGTTCTTGGTAGAGAGCATAGTGTAAATCGTTATATTTTGTTTTTCCTCACTCCACATTTTTTGAGATATAAAGGTTTCAAATGTCAAAATGCAAATGTGATGACGTAAGAGGAGTAACAATTTATTATACAAAAACAAGATAATTTAAATTACTTTTATTTTTCCATTTGTAACTCATTTTCATGTTGTTTAGTAAAAAAATCTGGCTCCCGAATTGAAGACCTCTTTTTGTAAAATCCATGAGAAGTTATTTTGACACTTGAAACCTTCATATCTCAGAAAATACGGGGTAAGGAAAACCAGGATAAAAACATCTTCACTATGCTCTCTAAAAAGAACTAATTTGGAAAATAAAATAAAAATATGGGTGATAGGAGCTTTAATGAGGGTGATAATGGGGGTACCCCAATATCAGTTAACTACTAATTTTTTTTGCCAATTCTCAGTTAACTACTAATTGCAGTTAACCATTAACTTATTGAAGTTAACTATTAACTATTATTTCTTAAAGCGAAAAAATTAAATAATGACTAGAATTGTTCTTAACTTCAGCAGGTCAGGTCATTTAAGGGTGAACCTTGGTCAAATCAATAAATCTATAACACAAAATCACGTTAACTGCACCTAAAGCAGGTTCCAATGGTACTCAAAAATCAGTTAACTGCTAAATTTTCATTTATCAGTTAACTACTAATTTTTGGGCCAAATCTCAGTTAACTGCTATTTTTTGGGCCAAATCTCAGGCAACTGTTAACCTCATTAACACCCTCTTTAATCTTTAGCGCACTAGTTCATTGTGGGCCATATAGGGTGCATAGTACAGGTAACTATGGAGAACATCGTCTCCTGACAAGTTGCCACACTGCATGTTTTTTTGCCTAATGATATGGTCATACATCAATTTTGCCTTAATTTTTAAGCACGAACTCACGTTCAATCACCAATATTTGCTTCGTTTATTAGCATTTTCAAAGGATTTCGTGGCTTTCGTTTGTGCAAAAAATAAACGCCGTGGAGCGGATTATACGTTCATAGGCAAAACTTTACGTTATGTCAAATTAAAGATGAAACTTTCACTCTTTGTTTCAATTTCTTTTCTTTCTTTCTTTTCTCTTAACTTCTTCCTTCCTTCGTTTCTTTCTTTCTTTCTCTGTCAGTTTCTTTCTTTCTTTCTTTCTTTCTTTCTTTCTTTCTTTCTTTCTTTCTTTCTTTCTTTCTTTCTTTCTTTCTTTCTTTCTTTTTTTCTTTCTTTCTTTCTTTCTTTCTTAGCTTTCTTTCTTTCTTTCTTTCTCAGTTTCTTTCTTTCTTTCTTTCTTTTTCTTTCTTTCGTTCTTTTTTCTTTCTTCATAGTATTAAATTTTTGTTCTCTCTTTAAGAGGAATGTGTTTATAATTGGCAGCCAAAATGGACATTGGTCTATCACTCGACTTCTTTTCAAAGAGGTCTAAATAATTGTTTTGTTTCGTTTGGCTATTATTGATATATATATATGAGGCGTGATCACTTAAAAGGGGTCTTAAAGGTTGACCATAAGTTAGGCTGTAACGCACGGTGTGCAAGTCGACCCCGTTTTGGCATTCTCTGCGCTACAATCATAGCTGGTCCAAGGTCAAACACTCTACGCGTCCAAACATGCATCCCATAATGCATTTCTTCCGCTGGATCAGATACAGCGGAAGAAAAGCATTATGGGCATCCATGAAAAATTTGCACAGCACCCGTCCCCTACTCTTAGTCGTAGAAATTTCTTAGAAGTGCTGAGCCCCCCTCGCTAACAGGCCACAGACGGCACCGATTGCCTTCGTTACAGTTCAAAACTCGCCGAAATGGCCTTGTTGGCTTGGGGAATGCATCACAGAATGACCAGAGAAGCCTCAATACTCCAGAGATCACAGTTGAATCTTGTCTCCGTAATTACTGTGACTCTTTCTTCGTAAAGTCGCTTCCCACTCCTGAGTTCTTCCAGGAGATTGTCTCCGCCGTCTTTTCTTGCTTAATGATGCAAGCCAAGCGACTTCTGTGCTACAAAATGACTCGGAAAAGCACTTAGAAGCTGAATTCAGGCCACGATCAGTACGCTCACCGAACGTAAAGCCTAGAATTCGTCAGGCGTCACTGTATAATTCACAGGCACCCCAAGCTCTGTTTTAGTTAGGGTGTTTTACGCGCGCGGTGATTATTAGTTTGGGCTACCTGTGTCGTTTGTCAATTTTATTAAGACCATTGGGAGTAAAAAATATCTCGCTAAATATCAATAAAATTCTGAAAACTTGAATAAAATGACTCTTTTCTTATTTAGATTAGAACTTTTGGAGTCTTTTGGGCTGATTTTTGGACTCATTTGTGCGCGTTTTGTGGGTTTTTGGCGATTCTCCTTTTCACACTGGTTCTCTCTAGTACTATATTTACTAAAGGCTGGCAACTTCGCCTCCTTACCATCACGAACCGTTTTTGAATCTCCGACAAAATATCCCTAGAAATCGCTTCTCTCGCCAAAACAACACCACAAACACACTGGCAGATAATCACTCTACCGAGAAACGAAGAAAAAAAGACTACTTTATTAATGACTTTATAGAAAACGAGAGAGGTTTTCAGTCAAGTTTTTTCAAAAATGGCTTTCTGCCGATGCTTGGCGGACTTGACTTAGTCAAAAACACAGGCTACCCAAATTCCTTAAATGTGATTGGTCCGTGGTTACTAAGGAAAAGAACCAAATTTTCAATGAACCCTCGGGAGGGAGAGATCTCATTTCGTATCACAACGAAGAAATATTAGAGGGGTGGGCTAGTCTGACAGTGTCTTACTGACCCCCTCCACCCTCATGCTCAAGTAATCGTGAATAATGCTTCTTTGGCAAAAAGGCTGCCTTCGAACTTTTAGTTTTTAAAATTGTTTATGCTCAATTTTTTTAAATTTAATGACTTAAAAAATCCTGATTTCGATGACCAAAAGCACAGAAGTCGTGGCTATCTAAAAGTGAGTGAAACAGTATTTTCTTTTCGCTGAATGTGGACAGACTTTATGAACTCACCGGGCGATTCATTTTGTGGTCCAAAGTTAAGAAGAAGAAGAAGACTTTAGAGAAGTGAACAAAACTATTCACTATCAAAATATCCCTCCAGTTCTATCAAAAACACTTCTTAGAAGGTAGGTCCATTGATGAATAATTATCTTTTTCTGAAAACGTAGAGGAAAATGCTTCTGAAGTACAAGACTGAGGGTCAAGTGAGAGGCCGCCATTCAGTTTGCTTTGACTGAAAAACTACTGTCACAAAGTTCGACAAAGTGTTGATTTTGTCATGTTTTGAACATTGGTTAGATTTGTTTTGATTTGTTATCATAAAAGCAAAAGGAGAATGATATTTGATGCGTAACACCTCTTTTTCCACAGTGATTTTCTGGCTCAAATGCTGGCAAAATTCAAAAACGTTTGTGATTGTGGTACTTCAGTTTTTCTTTGTCGAGCTTCGCGTGAATTCCCTCTTTTGGCATATCACCGTCTTGCTTTACTCATGATTTTATGTCAATTATTGTTATAGTTTATATATCAGCGATTGTCAAAAGTTGTGAAAACTGAAGGAAAGCAAAAGTGAATGGGTGCCTCTCGGTTTTGTATGGACCACAAAATGAATCGCCCGGTGAGTTCATAAAGTCTGTCCACATTCAGCGAAAAGAAAATACTGTTTCACTCACTTTTAGATAGCCACGACTTCTGTGCTTTTGGTCATCGAAATCAGGATTTTTTAAGTCATTAAATTTAAAAAAATTGAGCATAAACAATTTTAAAAACTAAAAGTTCGAAGGCAGCCTTTTTGCCAAAGAAGCATTATTCACGATTACTTGAGCATGAGGGTGGAGGGGGTCAGTAAGACACTGTCAGACTAGCCCACCCCTCTAATATTTCTTCGTTGTGATACGAAATGAGATCTCTCCCTCCCGAGGGTTCATTGAAAATTTGGTTCTTTTCCTTAGTAACCACGGACCAATCACATTTAAGGAATTTGGGTAGCCTGTGTTTTTGACTAAGTCAAGTCCGCCAAGCATCGGCAGAAAGCCATTTTTGAAAAAACTTGACTGAAAACCTCTCTCGTTTTCTATAAAGTCATTAATAAAGTAGTCTTTTTTTCTTCGTTTCTCGGTAGAGTGATTATCTGCCAGTGTGTTTGTGGTGTTGTTTTGGCGAGAGAAGCGATTTCTAGGGATATTTTGTCGGAGATTCAAAAACGGTTCGTGATGGTAAGGAGGCGAAGTTGCCAGCCTTTAGTAAATATAGTACTAGAGAGAACCAGTGTGAAAAGGAGAATCGCCAAAAACCCACAAAACGCGCACAAATGAGTCCAAAAATCAGCCCAAAAGACTCCAAAAGTTCTAATCTAAATAAGAAAAGAGTCATTTTATTCAAGTTTTCAGAATTTTATTGATATTTAGCGAGATATTTTTTACTCCCAATGGTCTTAATAAAATTGACAAACGACACAGGTAGCCCAAACTAATAATCACCGCGCGCGTAAAACACCCTAACTAAAACAGAGCTTGGGGTGCCTGTGTATAATTGAGCCTTCAGTCTTCTAGAACAGCACCAAATTGACAGTTACCTTGACAACTATTGTTTGTCTTTCCTGCTTTTTTTTTTTCTTTTTTTCTTTTTCTTCTCTCTTTTTCTCTTTCACAAACCCATTTTTCCTGTTTTTCTTTCTTTTCTCTTTCTTATTTCTCGGTTAATTCTTTTTTAAAGTTTGTTTTTGATTCCCATTTAATTGGCAAAGAAATCCGAACAACTGTTGTCTTTCTTTGCTGTCTTACTTTCTCTCTCACAAAACGCGCCCTTCGGTTTTTCTGTTCCTTTTTCTTTCTTTTCTCTCTCTGTTTTTTTTTTTTTTTTTCCTTTTTCTTTTGAGAGTTTTGTTGTTGTGCTTGTTCTCTCTCCTTTCTTCGCCGAGAAATGACCAAAGAAACGCTAAAGATTGCTGTTAAAGCGGCAAATCTTGAAGATGGTACATCAAAGGGGTCTTAGTAAAGAAGACCCCTTTTGTGTGAACACCGCTCATATATATATTTGGATTTTTCATTATAAACGTGTTCCTTTATGAGGAACAGTATTGTTTCTTGTTGACCTAAGTGTTCTCCAAGCAATAGAAGTGATGTTCCTTTTTTAGGAACAATATGTTCTAGTTTATTTAATGGGTCCATTGTTGGACCCTTTTCATAAATGGATCCGTTCCGTTTTGAATATTAAGAACAAGTATGAAGCGTAAATCTAAGGGAGCAAATTGATCCTTTGAATGGAAAAATGTGTTCCCCTTGAACAACTGATAGAAACACAAAGGAATAGTTCCTTTTGCATAAAAAGGAACGTATTGTTCCAGTCAGTTCCTTTACTAAAGGAATTGACTAAAACATATATCAAGGCATGCTTAAACATGCTTGAACGTCTTCGGGCAAATCCAGACATGCCCGAACATGCTCGAGCATGCCCAGACAAAGAGAATATTATATGGTCCATTTGTTGTTCTCACAAACGTTTTCAACACCACTATGAGCTACTATGCCAAAACGAAAAGAAGTCGATTGGTCTTCTCTCAAAAGTGCTTCACCAACTGAACCTAAAAGGTTGCACTTGGAAAAGAAAAGTGATGACAATTATCATTGTCAGTCCTGCATGTACCGAATTGTGAACACGAAGAATTCTTAGGATAAGGATGTAGGAAACATGTCATATATATCGAACCACGGTTGCTTTTACTATATACATCTAAGTAGATATGGACAGAAGATGACAGATCGATAGTTGAAAAACTGAGTGCAAAATTAACAAACTCACCAAAGAAGAGCAAGACGAGTGTCTGAAAATCAAAAGCACAGTTTTGTGGTTGCATGCGTCCATTACCAAAAACAACGCTCAAGGGATATAGCCAAAAAGGGACACGAGTGTTTGAAGAAACTCCAAGATGAAGAGGGAGAATGTGTTGAACAATACATTCAATCTAAACTGTGTTTGCTTGAAAGGTCGTCGGATGATCGCATGATCTGACATATTGTTGGACAACGAAGACATTTCCGTCCAAGGAATTATTAGTGTTGAACAATGAAAGAGCCCAATAACCACAACAAAGAACAGCGATAAATGCCTTTCCATAAAGCAAGAAAAATCAACAAAAAAAGTTGACACTTGTTCTTAATTAGTGACAAAGAGACTTCGATTTACAGCACGGGAAAATGCCAACTTGAAGATTGGTCTCACGTGTTATGGATATGGACACTGGTCTGTTATACTCAGAGATATCGATTTAAAGTTTCAGAATGGTAGGAAGGCCGATTCACTGAAAAAGCGAGCAGAGAGCAAATTTCTAAATTTGTGTCAGTAGAAATGTAAAGTAAATTACACTTTGAATGACAATAAAGTAGACATTTCAATATGATGGGTCTCATTATCGTAACAATACAAGACCGGTGCAGAGGCGGATTTAGAGGAGGGGTGCGCACCGCCCTCCTGGGACGACTTTGAGTCCTGTTTTCTCAATTTTTTTTCCAAAATATGCTCTTGACAGATTCCATATTTTATGATGGTACACCCCTCCTGAAGACGGTGCACCCCCTCCTGAAGATAAGCCTGAATCCGCCCCTGCGGCAAGACAGTGAGTAAGAACAGTCGAGAACAATAGCTTGCTCCCAAACTGCTCACAGTTTGCCCAAACTAAGTTTGATACTTGGGTATGTACTGCAAGTACTTCATCAAAGTGCTTAGGGAAGAGTGACCATGTTCAACTCTCATGAATGTGGCGGCCATATTGGCGAATTACGTCATTTCAATACTTTGGGTAGGGGTGGTATATCATTGCCTCTCGTGTATTATCGTAACAATGCAAGACCAGTGAGTAAGGCAAACTATAATTCGCATGACGCAGTCACTGGAACTAAAATTGATACCATACTCGAGCAAAGCAGGGTCGTGACATGGTACGTGGGATCAGGGATCACAGGCTTGGGATCGGGATCTCAAGCCATGGGATCGGAGTCACACCAAACGTGGGATCGAGATCAGTAGTCAAATCAACAGGATTCAGGGATCAAAATTTTCACAACTGGGATCAGGGATCAAAATAAGAGAACTTTTGGGATCAGGGATCAATTTTCGACCAAAAAACGGGATCACGAGCGAAAAAACGTACCATGTCACGACCCTGAGCAAAGCCTCATTGGCTACCATACTTTGTCCAGTTGTGGCCATGGAAGTTACAACACTGTTTCCTTTGCCAATGCCTGAAACTGTACGTGCTTTCAACTGATTTCCAACTGCTTTGCTTGTAAGTCTGCGATTTGGAAGAACGGCACGAAGGGCTCTAGCGGCAAACATTTTCAAGGAGCAAGTCGCAGTTAGTTTGCGCGGGAAGAATTTAAACTGTTGCGTCAGTGCAATTTTGTGGGCAAAATGAAAATTTCATATACGTTTTACCATATATGGTAAAAAGTAAATGGACTATGGTACACGACCACTCCTCCCCGTCCATTTCGTATTAGACCACCCCTCCCCACCCCTTGGTTTGGACAGAACTTCCAGTACCAACCCAAGTATCCAAGTTAGTTTGGAGCAATGATGTGCAAGGCAGCTTCCTTTCTTTCTTTTCTTTCTTCTTCTTTCTTTCTTTTTCTTTTTTTCTTTTCTTCTTTCTTCTTGCTCTTTCTTTTCTCTTCTTATTCTTTTCTTCTTCCTTTTTCTTCCTTTTCTTTCTTTCTTTCTTTCTTCTTTCTTTCCTTCTCTTCTTCCTTCTTTCCTTCTTTCTTTCCTCTTTCTTCTTTCTTCTTCTTTTTTCTTTTCCTTTCTTTCTTTTCTTTCTTTCTTTTCTTTCCTTTCTTTCTTTCTTTCTTTCTTTCATTCTTTCCTTTCTTTCTTTCTTTCTTTCTTTCTTTCTTTCTTTCTTTCTTTCTTTCTTTCTTTCTTTCTTTCTTTCTTTCTTTCTTTCTTTCTCTCTTTCTTCCTTTCTTTCTTTCTTTCTTTCTTTCCTTCCTTCCTTCTTTGATTTCTGTTTTTATTGCTGTGCCCTTGGCTCAAAACATGCGTTAGCGTTAATTATAAGAGTAAGCGATGGAAGTTCGAGTGACGCCTGAGGCTACTTAATTTCAATTTTTAATTTTTCAAACTTCTCTTTATTTGCAATTGAAATTAATTTTATACTACAACATTAATGAATTTTCACACAAACAGCCTCTGACTTCGTACTTAAAATCGTCTTGCGTTACCTTATTGTTACCTGAGAAGTTAAAAAATCAACAAGGACCCAACAAGTAGAAAGCTCTCCTAGTTTTACGTATACACACATTCTTTTGGTTGTGCAATGAATCAGCACTCAGTCTAACAAACACGTAGAATCCTGAGAATCGGAATTTGTAATTTCCTTTCCTCTTAGTCTCATATTTCTTAGTGTAAATATCAAAGATTTTGTAATCATCATGTTCATCAACGAAGCCGAGCTGTCCGTAATGGTCCCCCGTAATTGATCCGACCTTTGTTTTAACCCGGCACTAGAAGTCTTCTTTGAATACTGGAAGTACAAAACACTTTACAAACCAGCTGAGGACAGTTTAGTTGATTTTATTTTGGTTTATTGAAAACTGTTGTCATAACAACTCGGGTTTTGGAAAAAGTAAATTACTACTTCCCTTGTAAAACTGTTGATGGATTCACTTAAAATGACATAAAATATGGGGTGAGTTAAATTCTCTGATGTGCAGGACTCTGCTTGTCCTTTAGCCGTTCTTTATACTTGGGGGGTGCATGATAGCTGCCAGAGTATCTGCTAGGGGAGAGGGATGGGTAAGCAACTGCGTCGCGAGTGTTCCTGCAATTTGAGTTGCAAAATGAAAATTAGCCAGTGCTTGAAAGCAAATCAATGTTTGAGATTTGCCTGTTCTTTAGAGACACAATTATAGACCTAAATGTCAAACAGCAAAATTCGAACGTTGAATAATTTGGACTATTTTACATTTACAACTGAATTATTCAACATCTTTTGCTCTTTTGCAAAATACACGAAACAAGGACTTGCTTAGAGCTAATCATGATGGAAACAGAGACTCATGTGCCTTAAGAAAGGCACAGTTAGTCTACAATCTGAGAGTGATAGAGGTGTTATTCTATTAGTAGTAAGTGGTGTGTAGCACTACCTGGGTGGCCTACAAGTCTGATCGATCTCCCTCCATCCCACCCTCCCTTTCATTGCACCCCCAAAGTACTCATCCCACGTATACATCCTACTTAAATGTCTGTAACGCGCTTTAAACCTGTTAAAACTGACACAACTACAAGTCGATCGGAAACTTGATACCCCTTTTCTCATAGTTTATAGTTTAGTGCTGACATCTACTTGGACAAGTTGGAGATCAATACTACAAGGACAACAGATCCAATTTGCGCGCCCTACGTATTATATATAGAATTGAGACCCATCAGTTTGAGGTCTTTCGCCGCGGAGTCCACTTGAAGTTTTGGGAGTGATTCGAGTACCAGTGATGCGCACATACGCCTGTTTAGTTTTTGTTCTAATCTTAGTTCTTGTACACAACGCAGAGTGCTGGAGACGTCGCAGACGGCGGCGTTGCATCGGCTGCGCTTGGTCGAGCTGGGGCTCTTATGGTTCTTGCTCCGCTAGCTGCAACTGGGGCTGGAAAAGGCGTTCTCGCAGTAGGCGGACTGGTGGATGTGGAGCAACATGTAGCGGTCCGTCAACGCAATCAGCTAGGTGCTATCTTAGGTGTTGTCCAGTTAATTGTTTGTGGTACTGGTCCTCGTGGGGCACATGTAGTGGATGTGGTTGGTCTACACGAACACGAACAGTGCGATATAGGCAGAAAGCCGCTTGTGGTGGAAGAGCCTGTCCGTCGGTGACAACACAGAAGCAGCGTTGTAATACGGGAATGTAAGTACCGTAGATTGTTAATTAGTGAATGTTTGAAAGTTGATACTTGTGTTGCAGTTGTAATTGAACATATGGAAATATGGAAATTGTAAATTATCACAATGTGCTATATATGTTTATTGGCGGAAATGTTCAAATCCAATTAGTGGACAACATGCAAACATACCTTTTATAAGACTTTTGATGTATTCATCAATCCGTTATCTATAAAAACAAATTTGTTTTACTTGCCCAGTCGAATTCATTGCGTCACAAGGTGGTCACTAAATTCTCGATCAAAAGAATTAAAATGAAGGAAATGAAAAAATGAAAGAAACAGCATTTATTATCAATCATCCGTTTAAAGTTCTCAAATTCGTTGAGTCAGTAAACTACCGTTATCTATAGAAAATTTTAGATCGATCAATATAACAATAACAAGTGTAAACACTGAGTGGCCAAACTTTTGTGATATACTGATCTGAACGAGGGAAAATGCTTAAAATGTATAACTTAACTTAGTTCAGTGTCAGGTACAGGTTTAATTTTATAATTTGGATTATACAATAGACTAAGATTGCCGTTGCGTTTTATTTACGCGATCAGGCTTGCACCCTTGCGGTATAAAACGCGAGGCTGATCGCGGTGAGGTCATGAGTCGTGATTCCATATCAGAATTGAGCGTGACAAATGACCATCCTTGTCCATCCTTTAGTTTTGCGCGTCAACTGTAATATGTAATCTCACTGACGCCACGATTTAGGCCTCAATCTTTGGCTGTGCAACGGTATCTTTGTCATAAGAAAGATGACGTTAAAATTCACCATTAAGGATGTTTTCCTAAGAGAGGTATTAACGAACTTACGTGTTTGTATAACAAACGTCCCTCGCTAACATTAAGATCAAGAGGCCTCGTATTGAAAGGCATCTGTTCTCAAACTGGAAGTACAAGCCGAAACAAACCGGCAAAATCAAACAAGCAAATATATGCTTTGGCAAAGAAAAAGCGATTTTTTGTTTAGTTGCACAATGTCAATAAATTTAGAAAAGTGAAACAAAATATGGGACTATCTTCCACTAAGCAGGCCTTTGCATGTTTTCATGTTTATTCGATTTATTGGTATTCATAGGATGTGGGATGGCTAACGACAAGTCAATTGACGAAATTCCCAATAATTCCATACGGAAAGTTTCAGTCCAAGCAGGTTTGAAAAACAGGTTGAGCAAAAGTGAAAAAACTCGAAAGCTTTAAGTTTGGACTTGATTTAATGAAAAGTTGGTGGAATAAGATGCCTGTGACCAAACGTCATGTAAACCATATGTGTATTCTAGGAAGCTAGCTTTTTAGGGTGATCTTAGATTTATATATGTCTAAATACGCCAAGCAACGCCAGTACTTCTTCAAGAACAGAAGGAAGCCGTTCGGTACTATATATAGTGCTATTTTCTCTGTAGTTGCTTTTCCTATCAGTCTCTTCACAAGTAATAAGATAGACTCCTTTAAGAGTTGTAGCAAGTGTTATATTTCAGAAATGAACTGCAGTGCTCAAGGCACCCCCCCCCCTCCGATTCCCACTTCCGTATATCCGTATGGAAACAAAAAATCGATATGAGCACTGGCATGTTGATAAGGCCATAAACTCCTAGCGTACCAGGTACAACCAGGGTAAAGCTCAAAAGCTCCGGTTTCTCAAAAGGACAAGAGGCTGAATCTAAGTTGCTCAGTAGAGCTATCTTTACTAAGTTACAATGCGGATCTCTATGTTATTCGTAGCTGTAGTAATATTATTTCTTCTAAAAGAAGTCGAGCCTTGGTGGACGAGTCGTAGACGTAGACGCCGTTGTGTCGGATGTACTTGGTCGAACTGGGGTGCTTATGGAGCTTGCTCAGCGACCTGCAACTTAGGTACCAAGACTCGTTACCGTTCTAAACGAACAGGAGGATGTGGAGCAGTTTGCAGAGGTTCAGTATCGCAAACAATCAATTGCTATATTAAATGCTGCCCGGTGAATTGCCAATGGAAGTGGTCTCCATGGAATCCCGCTAATTGTACTGGATGTGGATGGTCAAATCAGACAAGAATAGTGAAAGTTACAGTGAAACCTTTTTGTAGGGGGACGCCGTGTCCAGTAGTGACAAACGAAACACAGAGATGTAATACGGGAATGTAAGTAGTTAAAAACTTTTTGAAGGCCTTAATTGGGTGATTTTGCAATTACAAAAGTGATTCAGTACTAAGCGCATCTCAAGCCACTAACTTTACCACATATTTTTGCTAAGCCTTTCATAGCTACATGAAAATTTTCTTTCTTGTATATATTCAGTTGTTTAAAATGCACTGAAAAAGGCAAATATGGTATTGGAAATCGATTTCACAGCAGTTCTCCGACAATTTTATGTATCAGATGAAACAAGTTCCTTTGAACTTGCAGTTCTTAATACAATTTCATCATAAAAAGCGAAGAAATGAGAGAAATCATAAAGAAAAAATGACAGGGAGTGTAATACGAATAAAATAACTGATTAAGAATGACATTTCAAAACGTTTCGAAAATATTTGGTTAACATTTTTTATTAATTGTAAACGTAAACTTAATTACTTTTAATTAAAAATCGAGAATTAAAAAAAAAATCAAATTTCATCAATTCAGATCGCTGGATCCGGCTAAATCCCACAAATTCATACCAAGTAAAGATCCACAGTTTTCAGTTTTGATTGCGTTTCTCTCTACTAAATTGTGAAATGGGGTGATTTGATTAATTAATTAATTGAATTCCACTCAGGTTATTAGTTTACCTCCAGCAGATAAAACTTGCCGAGTTTGCATTTATGAAACAAGTTCGGACTTGCATCTCTTCAGGAGGCTAGAACGTTAATTCTTTTTGATGGGTCACGATTCGTGTTTCTACCAGTTGCTATGGAGATGGCATGACGAGCAACATTCCACAAATGCTTTTATTGCGCAATTTTGTGATTGAGGATATTGTGATCAAATTTTCATGTCCGACACGTCCAAAAAAACAAATAGACATTCGCAAGACCTCTCTAATGGAGCCAGTACAATTGCTCACTAGATGATTTATCATGTATAGTCAGCGGTTTCTTGATGGGAATTGGTGTTCGTCTTGCTACGTTTATGCTTGAAAAGCCTCAGTCTTGACTTTGATAATGTCTCTGTTAAAAATTACCGACAATTACCGTAGAATGTTCGTGTGAAATCTTTCGTGGTAAACGCTTTTAACTGTACTAAGTTGGATGTTTCTATTATTTCACTTGGACCTTTATATTTTCTCCAACAATGCATTTAGCGCGCTCTCGCTTCTATTTTGATTTTTTACGTTCCAGAACAGATGCATTTCGGTCTTGCTCAAGCGTTTACTTGAGAAACTTGTGCGCAGGCTGACCAACGAACACCGGACACTGTACTCGAGTATTTACTTGGTATGTTGGACACCATCAATATTTGTCTTTTTGAAGCCCCCTTCGCCGGTCGTAAGAAAAGGAGTACGTGAGGCCCGTTCCCTTTCAATTCCCTTCCCCTTTCAATTCCCTTCCCCTTTCAATTCCCTTCCCCAGTTCCCCAGGGCCAGTTCACAGACTACAATTTTGTAGATTTACCTTGAGTGGTTAAACGTCTCGAGTTTGGGATATTTACATGATCAGACTCGCGTCTACGTACAGTTGACAACCTGATGCGATCATCTCGTTGAGAGAGATGGCGTGATTCTTATGACAAAACGGTTGACCGTTAGAATGGCGTGATTGCCAACCGAATGGAAAAGAGTTACTTTTATACATTTTTATAAAGGAAAAATATCGAAAGAGCGAAACGAAAGAGCGAAACGAAATGAAACGAAATGATGCATTTTGGTGCAAACTTTATACTTGAGTTATTCGTGACCTAGTACTCCATCACATGAAGCATTTTGGAAAACTGAAATACAGACTGAATTGTCAAAGTTGATTTCCCATCTCAGTGTTTCTAAATACGTTAGTAGATTTTAATTTCGAAGACACATCGCATTTCAGACTTTAACGCATGAATAGAAATTGGACAATGTACCCACGACCACCACAGCAGGCTTTATTGATACATGAGAGCTCTCCTAGGATCAGTTACTGAGGCAAATACTGATAGGAGCACAGTCGGCCAGAGAGCCAGCATGCAGAGCCTCTTTAATTTTTCATTTCACTTAACTCTATTAGTGAAAAGAATATCCCTCTTGGAATTGTTGAAAAAGTAGAGATCGGGTGTATTTCTATTTTTGTTTATTTCATTGAATGTTCTCATGCATTTATTGCGAACTGTCTCAAGTTTCATTGTCACGCATCACTAATGTTTGTTGATCTGACAAACGAATCCGTCAAAATAAATCAATTAAAAATGTGATAAACTTTTCCAACACAAATTTAACGACAATTTTTCAAATAGTAGGACTGTGATGGACCCAATACGATAGTTTGGAAACAATATTTTTTGGCAGCAAAATGTTGTAGTGTTTGATTGGTTCTATCAGATCACCCGATACCGTTTACCGGCCATCCGGTATGTGCTATGATTCGATCTCTCCGTGCCTGTCACTAACGTGCCAATTTGCCTTGAAACACGGTCAAAATTTGTAAATAGGGTCATTTGTACCCATCGTTGAAAAGACCTTTGGGAGTCTGCTTTCACTTTCACTTTGCAAGACAATACCTGTACCCCTTTCGAGGTGAAGCCCGTCATATTACTTGCTGACCCTTGCTAGCAAACCGCTAGAATATCAAGACCGTAGTGAGCCGTTGTCGTATCTTGTCAAGCATAGTACAACATCAACAAACAAGCAGCAGGGACTTGACTTAAGTGAAGAGAACAATTTGTCAACAAAGTTCTGCAGTGTTCTCAGTGTAACTACACTCCAGCCGATCAACATTACAAAGTTGGACAACTTTTCAAGACTAAATTTCAACGTACTAGAGTTATTAACTTTGAAGTGACTCAACACTAAACATCCAATCCAATTAATAAATTATCAACCACGCTAGAGCTCCTACGTTCTTGAGAATGAAGTTTGGCTACTTTCTACCTATGATAATAGTCTTCGGTGCTTTCCTGCCCTCAAATTCCTGGGTTTTCTTCTCTCGAAGACGCCGAAGCTGTTCTCCCAGCGACTGCACCGTTAGTAGCTGGGGCTCATGGAGTAGTTGCACACGTTCCTGTGGAGGGGGCGCTCAGGCTCGATCAAGACGTAAGATTTCTTCTGAAAGTTGTGGCGGGAAATGCAATTACAAATTTCATGAAAGTCGCTTATGTAATACTCATTGCTGTAGTGTTGATTGCGTTTATTCTTGGGGAGCGTGGAGTTCTTGTAAAGGATGTGGAATATCAACGCAGTATAGAGACCCAGTTATTAAAGTCAGACCAACATGTGGAGGGAAATCTTGTCCAGGAAGAAGTACCAGGAATTGTGACACTGGAATGTGAGTAGGGTACCAGAGTGAAAAGTTTTCCACGTCCTTGCCGGTCATTTTATTTCATTTTCACAATTTGTTTCACGCTACTTTTTCTATTTTGTGCAGTTTGGTCCAGTATTCTGACGTTTTTCATATATACTTAATTTAGTTCCTTTCATGTTTTTGTGTCAAATATTTGTTTTTCTTTGTTCTTCACTTCTTTTCCTCTCTTTCAAGAGAGTTACAGAAAACTCGGTATTAACTTACTGTATTGAGGTGCGGTAATACGAGCAACACAATTGTGCAATTGTTGCGTTGAGTGATTTTGCTCGTATTACCGCCCCACGCGCAACTTGTCACGCAACAAAAATCGATGTTGGAGGTTACAAAAAAAGTAGAACCACTTTCTACTTTTTGCAACAAGTAGCCACAACCTGCAACGTTGATTTTTGGTGCGTGACAAGTTGCGCGCGGGGCGGTAATACGAGCAACATCGCTCTACAACTTGTAACAAACAATTTTGTGCGATTCTTGTCTGCTTAATGACTTTTAGAAGGTTAGAAAATCAGCCGTGTTTCGAGGTCAACTTCGATTTTCCCCATTTCGCTTAGCTTTTATGATATAACTCCCCAGCAATTACGTAATATGTTTATCTATACAAATTCTTACGTAATGAGTGAGAAATAATGTGAAAGGGGACGGTGAGAAAGCATTAATCACTGGGGATAACCAGCTTATCGACTCTCCGAACTGTGATCCGCGATTATGCAGTCTCTTGCCCTCACATAAGCGATCTACAACTGTGCTTTTAAATGATGAAGAATGTTAGACCTCTATAAGTCAGTTGGTTCACTGTTATTGTTTCGCCACAGTTAATAGCACCGAGGTTAAACAAAGCTGTGAACTCTCTCAAAGTAAGCATTTTCGTAAGGCGAAGAATTCTGTCTTGACTTTCCACCCGAAATGTGCTGATTTATATTTGTAAGCAAATCTCTAAGATGGACTGTAAGAATTAGCCTCTTCCGATGCTCCGTAGGCAACACTCGTCTCGGGATTTTGGGATTCCTGTGCTGCGAAATCCGAGCTTAAAACACTCGGAGGGCAACAGCGAGTGTGTCGCTTGCCAAATTTGAATGTTTCCGCCTCATAGAGAACTCGCTTTGCCCACCAAGTTAGCCTGCATAGCCGGGCCTCGGGAAGGCGAGGGAGAAAGCCAGGAAGGAAAGGCTGCTATCCTACTCAAAGTGATTGGTACAAATGCTTGGCTGAAAACTCTGTCACATGTGTTGGAAGCAAACAATCTTGGCAGATCAGCTTGCTAAAAAAATGCATCGTGCCACTTTAAATACATTTTTTAACGTTTCAGATGCTGTCCAGTTAACTGCGTTGTCAACAGCTGGGGAAGTTGGGGAGCCTGTAATGCCCCCTGCGAAAAACCTGGCACACGAAAACGAACGCGAACCATACACACGAAACCCTCATGTAAAGGAACATCATGCCCCACCCTTGTCGAAACCACACCCTGTAAAGGGGGGTGCTGTCGACGAGATTGTCTGGTATCCAGCTGGTCAGCATGGAGCGCGTGTAATGCCCCACCTGGTAAATGTAGTGCAAATAGTGGTACAAGATCAAGGCGGCGGAGAATTACTCGAAATCCTTCGTGTGGTGGAAGTGCTTGTCCTGCATTATCTCAGTCCGGGAAGTGTACGCCTGTGCCCATTTCTTGTTTGGTACGTGCCAAGCAATTTAAGTCCAGATAGAATTAGAACGAGATGAATAGTCAAAAGGAGGATGGATTTTACGGAAAAGGAATCGTGAGCAAAACAAATGAACAAGAAAACAAGCACAGTGCATAACAAACAAACAAACAATATGCAAAGGATTGGAGGGGGTTGGCAATGGGGAGAAGGGAAAATATGATTGAGTTAAGCTCCTTCAAAGTGTTGCCCTCTTCAAGGACATTATGTATTCGGACACACGACGCAACGTTTTATGCAACATCGCGTGCGACATAGTGTCGCACCGTGTGTCCACCCCTGCAAATGTTGCGCGCAACAGTTGGAGGTCTAAAGGAGATCAAATTCTATTTCTGCATAATTGCACGCAACATTGCAGGGGAGACACACGGTACAACTGTGTTGCGCACTATGTTGCAGAAACTGTTGCATAATACTTCTACCTGTTCCAAGCCACAATACATTGCTATTTGTTTCTGTACCGTACCGTTGATTAGCAAGAACGATTTTCCGCGCAACAAATGTTGCCCGAAAAGTTTATGCCGTGGAAAATACAAAAAGGAACTATTTGGAGCAATATTTTGCTTATTGAACAAGTTGCAAATGTTTGATATGAATTTTAAAAACTTTTAACGCAAAATTATCAATATGACCAAGTGTTGCGCGGAAAATTGTTTTTGCGAATCGACCCGTGTAACATCACCTTAAGCTAAGATAGTCAAAAACAAAGGAGCTGTCCCAGAGAGATCGAGTGAGTTTACGATAAGTGGTATCATATATTTCGTGCCCTGATCCTAAGTACCGTAGTCTTTGCCTTGATTCCAAGTACCTCACGTGTGATTCTAATCGTTGCATTAGGTCAGTAGCTGGTCAAGTTTCGGTAAGTGCGTCCCTAAAAGCGGTAACTGCGGACCAGGTACCAAGACACGCACACGGTCCATAACACGTAAGCCGTACTGCAGTAGGCCTTGTCCATCACTCAGAGATACTCAAGCCTGTTCAGCTGGATGTTGTCCAGTTAATTGTGTTGTATCGGGTTGGTCAAGTTGGAGCTCTTGTACATCAACTTGTGGTAAAGGTAGGTTGTCACGTGGTAGTATGACGTCACAAGTATCATCATCATCATCATCATCGTTATCATTAACACATGAACCTTCTCGGAGTTTCCCAGAATTCATTACGATTCAGCGCGGCAAGTGCGGTCAGGGTAAAAAAATATGAAAGCAAGCGATAGATGTACTAAAGCAATTCAGCAGAAAATGAGTGTAGTACCTTCGAATTTAGATAAAAGCACATAAGAAGGGCTATAAGGAAATTCTTTTTTAACGTTGATACTACTTCTAAAATTACATAACCAACGTTTTTCTCCTATAAATGCAAGAATCCCCAATGAATGCTATCATTTCTAAATATTTTTTCACCTTGACCTCACTTGCGCACGCTGAATCATGATGAATTCTGGGAAACTTGGGGAAGGTCCATGCATTATACACAGCTATCTTGAACTCTTTTTTCTTCGACACCGCTATCTCGACGCAAACGTTAACTCCGTGGATCACTTTTTCATCGATTCCAGTCAAAGTTTAGACAATGGTTTCGATAATTGTATTGTATATATGTATATTGCGGTTGTATTGTATAAAATAAGAAATAAGGATTTTTGTTAATTTAATATGTCTTGAAAAAAGTTGAATGAGTATGTATAGAAATATGCCGCATGTTCCTACAGGACAAAGATTCGGAATGGACAGTCGAATTAAGGGGGGAGGGGGGGGGAGTTTCACCCTAATACATCTCCACTGGGGAAACGTATTCTTGCCTAACCTCTTTGCTCAAGTTATCCAGTCTGATGGTCTCTTGTATATTAAGGTACGAAATCAAGAACACGCTCGATCACGAGGAATCCAAGCTGTAATGGCCAAGCCTGTCCTGCACTCAAATCCACAACGTCTTGCAGTCAGTACAATAACAAAGACTGTGTAATGTCCTCTTGGTCCTCTTGGTCCCAGTGTTCTAACGGATGTGGTAACGGCTTGGTCACCAAGACAAGGAGAGTGATATCGCAACCTGTTTGTCTGGGGAAAAAGTGCGGTCCTTTATCAGCTAGTAAAGCGTGTACAAGTTATCGTGATAACAGAGATTGTGTAGTAAGTATCAATCTGTCGGTTGTCCGTCTGTCTGTCTGTCTGTTCGTCGGTCAGTCGTTCTGTCTGTCTGTCGGTCGGTCGGTCGGTCGGTCTGTCGGTCGGTCTGTTCGTCTGTATGTCGTTCTGTTGCTGTTCAGGAGACTAAACACGGCTGCTTAGGAGACTATTAGGTAGTCAGGTTGTCGACCAAGTTAGTCTGTTAGTCTATCGGTATGTCTGTCTGTCTGTCTGGTTGGTCTTTCTTTCTGTCTGCCGGTTAGCCTGTCAAATTGTCTTTCTCCCATGATTAAATCAGAAGAAAAGCATTGATTTCAATCCAGGATTAACACTAACGACCCTTCGAAAAGCCGAGCTCGAGAAGAAAGCTAAAATTAATCTACTTGTATTCACTATCATTTTACGTCTTACTATCTCAGGTTGGTGCATGGAGTTCTTGGGGTGCATGTAATGCTAAGTGTGCTGTGGGTTCTCGTCAAAGAACAAGAGCTATCACTGTCGCTAAACGATGTCGTGGTAAACCTTGTCCGTCACTAAGTGTAAGGCAACTGATCTCATCTTATACTTGTTCTTTCTAGAAAACTAAAACTTCTAGAATCGCAATTTTTGACATATTTGATCTTGGGTTGCTGTGCTGCGACTCTGATGAAAATCGTTCAAAATTTAAAACCAATAGGCCCCTTGCAGCACGTCGGAATGCAGCTCAATTTGGAGGGCAAAACAATAGGTTCCAGTTCTCTGGACGTTGCAATTCTTTTGTTTTGCCCTCCAAATTGAGCGGCATTCCGACGTGCTGCAAGGGCCCTATTATCTTGAGTGGAAATTACTTATGACTAAGACTATGAAGAACTTACTTGCCTAAATTTTTGCATTTTAAGTGAATTGTTGTCGAAAATTTTGATTTGCAAAGTAAAGAGAACAATTAGGTTGGGCAGATGACGTCATCCACTTCCAATTTAGATGCCAAAATATTCAATATTTCTACTCATTTCAATACGAAGGGAAATATTTGTTTAGTGATTATTTAGGCCCTGTAGATAACTTCAAGCAAGTTTCAACTTATTTCCAATTTTGACCGATTTTCATCAGATGGCACTTAATAATTCGTAATTTACTATTCAAAACCGTTGCTAGGAAACATCCAAATGTGGTTCAGCTAATGGTGGGTGTCAACACACGTGTAGTAATGGCGTATGTTCCTGTCGCCCTGGTTACAATCTTGACTCCAACAAGAAAACCTGTAGCGCTAAGAACTTGTGGGAAAGCCAGTCCTCGTTACTGCGCATCAGGTACAATATAGAAACTGATGCGGAAAACTAACGTGTCCTCTCATTCGTTAGATTTTTTAGGGGGAGGGGGGAGAAGGGGATTGATTTGGGGAAGCACTAAACGTCCCAATGCACCGCTAGAAGAAATAGAAGGAATAGAAATAGAAGAAATTCCCTTTTTTTCCACTTTATTTTCGTAATAATTAATTTTCGATAATAATAATTTGGGGATCTAATCATCCCCATTGCACCCCCGCTGAATAACGAGAATGCGGCTCAACGTCGAAGACGGGTTGAAGGCCTATAAATGAGGCACTAGGAAGCCGCCATAGAACAGGCAGAGCACCAAGAAGTTTGTTGCAGCCGCCTCCTCTTTCTCCCTCTTCCCTCTCCCCAGTCCCCCTCCCCCTGCAGCTACGCAGGCTACCCATGTCTGACCATAGAGCACAGCTCAATATCGAAACGATGTTGTTAGAAAGTGTGGAAGGTGAACCGGAGTACCTGGTGAAAAATCCTCGTAGCAAGGGAGATCGGGAGATCAACTAATTCAACTCACATGAGTTCCAGCTTCCGAGCTGGTACTCGAACCCGGACCAAAGCGGAGAGAGGCGAGCTGTGAACCGCTACACAACCCTTAGTTAAGGCGCTGTTACACTGTGCAATTTTCCCCAGCAACTTGCAATATTTTTGGCCGAAGCAAGCTGGGAGCGAGATTCAAGATGGCTCCTCAGAGCGAAATGAGAAATTGCGCATGCGCTCGTAGAAAACGTGCCTCAAAAATTGCGAGAAATTAAGGGAGGGAGGGGGGTGATGAGCACTGTGCAACGACCTTGCCAAGTTACCTGCAATCCGTTGCGAAACTTAGAACTGGTTCTACTTCGTGCAACGCTGCGCGCAACAAAAAACATTGCGAGACAATCCCCTGTTACACTGTGCAATTCTCAGCAAACTTGTCTCCAGCGACGTTGCGAATACAAGTTGCTGAGAAAATTGCACAGTGTAACAGCGCCTTTAATTACAAAATGTTTGTTCATCGAAGGTACAAAGCTTGGATCCACCTGCAAGTACGCCATTGTCACGTGTCCAGCAAGCAAGACAACCTACCCTGTCACGTGCAGTTTGATATGTCCTAAGTATTACAGTCTGAAGGGTACTAGTACAATCACGTGCCAAACAAGTGGACTTTGGACTAGCTACAGTTCGACTTATTGTCGTAGAAATAATGATCCTCCTACTCAGGTACGAATGTTGGCATGGACATTGTTTTTTTAGGAAGGGGTTTGGGAAAAACATATATGCATATCATTACTGGCCTACTTTTAGCCCTTATGGGAACCCTCTATCATCCTCTTGACCGAAGGAGACTGGGCTGGAGGCCCAAAAATAGAGAAAGAGAAGAAAAAGAGACGAAGAGAGCGAGGAAAGAGACACCTATGGAGGATACTAATTGCGCTCTTGAATGTTTAATTTCCCTTTGTAGGTTTTGCTTTCTGGGACAAACACGGTTGCTGAGAATCAGCCTCGAGGGACCAAAATAGGGACGTTCAGTTCCGTAGACCCTGTAAACAGCAAAGACACCCATACCTATACTCTGACTAAAGGTGGAAGTGGTCTGTTTGAATTACGAGGTGCAGATCTCCAGACATTGAAAACATTTGACTACGAAAGTTCTCCCAACACGTAAGCACTATACGCACCTTACCTTCGTAGTTTAACGTTACCTTATGTTTCCTTGTTTTTAGTGTGCGTTACGTTACGTTTCCTTAGTTTGACGCTATTTGCTACTTTTGAATTTAACGTTGCGCTACGCGTAGTTCGTACAAATTGTCTTCGTACGGCTCAGTACTACAATCTTACTTAGTTTAAAGTTGCGTTGGTTGCATTGCGTTAAATTTGTGTTACGTTGCGATAAGTTGTGTTGCGTCACTTTTTTAGTTTAACCGTAATTACTACACTCTTCTAAATTTAACGTTGCCTTACCTCCCTACCGCTAAGTCCTTAGTTTAAAGTTCCGTTACGTAAGTACAATTTGTTAGTTTAACATTGCATTACGTTTCCTTATTAGTATAACTATGCATTACGTTACTTTACGTATCTGGCTTACGGAACTGTTTTAACTCGTAATTTTTTCCTACTTCTAGTTTCGATATCACAATACGAAGCACAGACAATGGCATTCCTGCGATGTATCTTTACGTATCTGACTTACGGAACTGTTTTCACTCTTCACTTTTTTCTACTTCTAGTTTCGATATCACAGTACGCAGCACAGACAATGGCATGTATCTTTACGTATCTGACTTACGGAACTGTTTTAACTCGTCATTTTTTCTACTTCTAGTTTCGATATCACGGTACGAAGCACAGACAATGGCATTCCCGTGATGTATCTTGACAAAACCTTTACTATTAGAGTAACAGATGTAAATGAAGCTCCCACTGATATACAGGTTAGTTACCATAGAAACCGTCAAGCTATGCGTTACCACAGAAACGAATGCCATAGTAAATGTCATGTCAACAATTTCTTTCAAAATCAAAGATGAATACCACAATGAAAAGTGTAAAAAGCTTCTCAATGTTACTTATGTTGCTATAGAAACAGTTGCTAAGGAAACTGTTTGTGCAAACACTGATTTCAGTAATTGGTTAACCGTTGTGGGTTACCCGCCCCTAGGGGGTAAAGTTTAATAAATAAAAAAATAAAAAAATAAAATATATTTCATTCTACAGCTTTCTAGCACTAGTGTCGACGAGAACAGCGATGTGGACACCACAGTGGGCATGCTCAGTACCGCTGACCCTGACAAATCGCAGGCTTTTACTTATCAGTTATTGGACAACGCAGGGGGACGATTCAAAATTGTGAAAAACTTAATTAAGGTCAGCACACATTAAGGGGGTGTTTACATGGCATTAGGATCATTCTAGCAGGCGAATCATCCTACCTGCTATACATTTACTGTATTCTGTTTACGTGAAAATTTGTGTCTTCACTTTGGGTACTAGGATCATTCTACTAAACAGAATGCAGTAAATGTATACCAGGTAGGATACATGACGAAAAGGCCTCTTTACCGACAGCTCGTTCCCCCTTATTTTTTAACTAGATTTAACAATGTGTTCAATTTCAGGTAGCCCAATCCAACAAACTGTGTCTTCAAACCGGGGGAAGCAATTGCCTACTGAACTTTGAAAAACAGCAATACCACGTAATACGAGTCCGCAGTACAGACAGCGGTTCACCATCAAAGTTCATTACCAAAACATTCAATATATCACTCAATGACGTCAACGATAAACCTCGTGATCTAAAGCTGTCCAATCAGAAGATCAAAGAGAATGCACCAATCAACTCCGTTGTTGGTCAGTTTTCAGCTACTGATGAGGATACTGGGCAGCGACTGAAGTTTTCGTTGGACAATAGTGACAATGGTCGATTTAAGGTGGACAGCAATGGGAAGTTGTTAAAAGCTAAAGCCACTGATTACGAGACTAGCAAGGTTCATCTGATAACCGCTCGAGTTACTGATACAGGAAAACCAAGTTTATGGGTAAGTATTAGCCTTTTTGGATTTACGAACCTTTTAGGTGTTGACCACTGCGCAGTATTCTTGGCGAGAGATCCACTGTTAGACGTCCGTTGCCCTTGCAACCTTGTTTTGACTTCCCTCTTATCGAGTAGCTCAATGGGGAAGGGGAATTCCTTGCCCTCTCACACATCTGACAGTGTCAGTGGGGAGGGAGCAAGGAATTCTCCTCCCTCTTCCCGTCCTCTTGAAGAGTTGCTACGTAAGCTAAGGAATGGTAAAGGTCGAAGTAGCCTGCGTCGCCGGGATTCGAAAGGGTAGGGGAGGAGAGGGAGACTTTTGGAATGAGTGTGAATGAGGAGAGAGCCTTTCTCCTTCTAGCTCCTTCCCAGGCCCCCTCTCCTCCCTCCCCCTCTGCTTTCGAAAGCCTGGCTACGCAGGCAACTGGCGAAGGGGTAGGAGGTTTTATCGTGAAAAATTGACAGATACATTTTTTGGATTACAACAAAATCTGCGTGTACCGAATTTAGCAACCAACTACCAAAGTCCCAAGACTTTGCTTGATTTGATTTTTAAAATGTCTAAACTATGGACTAAATAATGACCAACCGATGGACACTTTATATTATACAGGTTTGCTTATGATTTTATTCATTTTCCAGCTTTCCAAACAGTTCACCATTGTGGTATTGAACGTCAACGAACCTCCTGTCTCCGTAACCCTTGACAACACTAAAGTGAAAGAGAATTCGCCCCTTACCACGAAAATTGGTACTCTTACAGCTGTTGACACGGATGCTAAACAGAACCTGACATTCAAATTAGACGACAATGCTGGCGGGAAATTCTCTCTTAACAAAAGCGCCGCATGTAAGCACCAAGGAAACACCCAGTGTTCCACGGACCTCCTTGTCAGCGGTAATCTTGATTTCGAGGATGCGCAATTCGAGATCATAATCGCTCGAGTTACTGACAATAATGGTCTATTCGTTAGTAAGACTATTAATATAAGTATTATTGATGTTAATGACAAGCCTACTAATGTATCGTTAGAAGGCAGCCTAACAGCCACTGTGACTGAAAACAGCCGTGACATCGAGATGGGAGAACTACAAACCCTAGACCAAGACCATGGACAAACATTTACATACACGTTGCTTAGCAACGGAGGAGGGAATTTTGAAGTCCGCGGTAGCAAATTATACGTCACCAAGTCTGCGAATCTCAATTATGAAAGCGTTCAGTCGTATAAGATTGGGGTGCGGTCAACGGATAGCGGTAGCCCCCCACTTTCTGCAGACGCAACGCTAGTTATTACGGTCACGGATCAAAACGAGACGCCAACGAATATAACCTTATCAAACACCAAAGTCCAAGAAAATAAACCCACTGGAACATTGATTGGTACCTTGACAGTCACCGACCCAGACAATCTCGGACCACAGGGATCCCGGCAGTCCCATACATGCAAATTAGCCAGCTCAGGATATGGATTTCTTTGGGTAACTCAAAGAAATGGCGTGAATCAGTTGGTCGTGGGAGCCGCGCCTGTTAACTTCGAGGCCAAAAGTACAGCGACTATAAAAATTCAGTGCTCTGATCCACAAGGCTTATCCTTCCAAAAGTCTTTCACTATTACTGTACAAGATGTTAACGAAGCTCCAACCAAAATCAGCATTTCAAATCTCAATATAAAAGAGAACCAAGCTGCCCCGACAGTTATTGGAAATATTAGCGTATCTGACCCGGACAACGAGAAAACACAACGACAAACTTTTACATTGTCAATATATGGTTCTGTTAGTTCTCCATTCGCCATTCAAAATGGACAGTTAGTCGCTACAAAGAAGCTCGATTTTGAGTCCAAAGCTCTGTGGACTTTGAGTATTCTTGCAAAGGATAGCGGTACACCACCAAAGAGTATAGTACAGCAGTTTACTGTGCAAGTCGTGGATGCTAATGATGCTCCAACTAACATTCAGGTATGATGGTGTTGCTAAGTTACAAGTGGCAGCCATCTTGGATGAATTTCAATAAATAGGTTACTACTTCATGCATGACCCATGAAATGGCACTATTCAAGTTACACTAAGATTCCACTGAGTTACAATAGTGTAACTTGAATAGTGCCATTTCATGGGGTCATACATAAAGTAGTATCCCACAAATCTCTCATTAACGTCCGTTGTTTGTTCATCCAACATGGCTACCGCTTCTTTATTTTTGATTCTCAGCGAAATGTTGCAACTCTGAAAAATAATATGAGGAACGGAGATTTCGTCAAGCTCAATTTTCATTTGAAGAGTATTTATATCCTATCGTGGAGGGCAGAGTTTGTCTCGCGTTGAGCTTTGTTTAGAGAAATGTTAAGTCACGTCGTAAGTACATTTCTTTTTCATGTGCATGCGCTTTCGTTCTCCGAGGTTGGCGTTGTCGACAGGACCTCGGTTGCGGTATACAAATCTCTCTCCCACGTTGCAATGGTCCAAGTCACGGACTTGAAATAAAGTCAGAGCTGCTGCCCCTTTTGCTGCTATTTTCTAAGAATGTGTTTTATACTCCTATGTTAACCTCACACAGATTTCAAGCTTACTGCTAGACGAGAACAGCGACCAAGACACACTTATTGGCACGCTAAGCACAGTTGATCAAGATTTGAGTCAAAGTTTTACTTATACATGTGTCGATTGCGCAAATGGTAGATTTAAAATCGATGGCAACGAACTGAAGGTAAGACAAAGCACTTTCAGGGGTGTCGGGAAGGGGGGAAGGGGGGAGGGGGAGGGGGGATATTGGTGGAAAAATGTGGAACCTCTCTTTACGGGCTGAAACGTTGCAGGATGATGGAAGGTTGATGAAATGTTCGCGGCTATTGTTAAGAGATACGTGTTTCTGACATCATTCTTCGAGATCATTGAAACCTTGTAATGCTGGCCACCTTGCCTCCAACCGTATTTCACTAGCTCTGTGCTAAGTACTTTTATATTGATTTAGCTTACCAAGCATTAACTGAAACTATATCGTTCAGCTTGCTAAAGACCTCTCGCGTTAATTGCCAGCGCTTATTCAGGAGGGGCGACTTATTTTAAAATCTGCAGTAGACAGGAAGCACTAATTCGAAACGGGGCGCTTACACGAATCCATATGCCAGATTGTTACGTTATTGAACACGGTCGGCGAACGGGGGTATTTACGTAAAGAGACTAACGAGAGACCTATGCCGGGGTCTTCCTCGCAGCCGTATCTATAGTCTCGTCTGAGCTCCTTACGTAGTGAAAATGCACGACACTTTAAGTACCAATAGAAGTGTCTGCAGAGAAGGTTATACGTGTATAGACGCATACTGAAAGGAAATTAATTCCAATTCTTACTTCTAAGGTTGCGCAGTCCAATCAGCAATGCCTGTCCCAAGGTGGATCCTCGTGCACACTCAACTACGAAGCCACTAAGAAACACCTTGTCAAAATACGCAGCACCGATGATGGCGTACCTCCCTATGACGTAAATGTTACCTTCTACGTCATCCTTCGTGACGTCAACGACCAACCACGTGACTTAAAACTTTCCAATAACAAAGTGAAAGAGAATGCAACAATCAATTCTCTGATTGGTCAACTAAGTGCACGTGACGAGGATTCTGGTCAGAGTCTGACGTTCTCATTGGCTGATGATGATGGTGGTCGATTTCGTGTTGATTCGTCTGGTAAACTGTACAAAGCTAAAGCAACGGACTACGAGACTCAGAAGAAACATAGCATACGAGCTGTTGTAACAGACGATGGAAGCCCGTCCATGCAGGTTTGTTTATTTAGGAGCAAGGATAGCACAGTTGGTTAGTGCGCGGCCTTCGGTGCGAGAGGTCCCGAGTTCGATCCTCAGTGACCTCACATCCTTGTTTCAACTTCTTTCCTTTCCGTGTAGCTTTAATTAGCTTTAAATACCCTTAAAACGGAGCACTGATGGAGAGAGGGGAGTAAAATGAGCGCACCGTCGACCTCAAGTTTATCGGTTAGTCAAATAACTGTCACGAGTTATCGACGTAAAATATGGTTGCTTTTAATACTTGGAAACAAGATATAATGGTATGAAGTAGAAACATTCAAAACTATCAGGGGCGGATCCAGGATTATCTTCAGGAGGGGGTGCACCATCATATAAATTGGAAACTGCCGAGAGGATATTTTGGAAAATATTGAGAAAAAAGGACTCAGTTGTCTCAGGAGGGGATGCGCACCCCCTGCACCCCTCCCCTGAATCCGCCCCTGACTATGTAGTGAAATTTCGAATGAAGAATATAATAAGAAAAGCAAGCAAATTTGCATCCTTGGGAACTCAGGGGTATTTTATATTCTTTTTTCGCTCGCTTCTAGAAAAAATATTCCTGGGAACGTTGTCTGTTCGGAATTGAAAATCGCAGACAAGATTTTGTGGGCTCGGAAACTGTGCGGCCATGTTCGAAGTTTTGATTGACCTGAGAAGTAAAAATGCGTTTGAATATTTTCGTATTAGAATTTCGAAAACCGCAGTAAAGTTCTTGTAAATCTTTGTTTCTTTTCATAGATGGAGAAGGTCTTCATTATCGAAGTACTCGACGTTAACGAACCCCCTGTCAACATACAGATATCATCTAATGGCGGACAAGTTGCTTTTCCACTAAACAGTCCCCGTGTGAAAGAAAATTCTCCTCTGAAAACAGTTATAGGAACACTAGAGGCTTTGGACCGCGATGCAAACCAAAAACTAACCTTCCAACTAGACGACGATGCCAACAGTTCGTTTACCTTGGATACATCAACGAGTTGTGTGACATTAACCAACAAACCGGGTTACAAGACGAAATGCTCAGTACTTTTAAAGCTAAATACTCCATTAAACTACGAAGTGACAAAAGATTATACCATCACTGTTCGAGTAACAGACAATCATGGTCTGTTTACAGTACAGCAATTGACTGTATCTGTTATCGACCAAAACGACCAACCGACAAACATTTCTCTAAGCTCAACCGCAGTGAATGAGAACTCTAACGGAGTCCTGATTGGCGTTCTGACAACAACTGATGAAGATACTTCTCAGACTTATCGCTACGTGTTAACTGACGATGCTGGGGGAAGATTTGACGTTCAAGGAGACAGGCTCTACGTCTCTTCAGGTGCTAATCTAGATTTTGAAAAACAGTCGTCTTTTCAAGTCACCGTTAAGGTAACAGACTCTGGAATACCTGCTTTGAGCTTTACAAAGAGTTTCGTTATTACCGTTCGTGACGTCAATGAAGCCCCCACTTCTATTGGTCTGTCTAACAATCACGTGACTGAGAATAGCCCCTCTGGGACTGTGATTGGTTCGTTTAATGTCACCGATCCAGATAACTTTGGTAACAAAGGTGCTGTACAATCCCATGTCTGCAGCGTGGTTGGAAGTCAAATTGGCCAGTTCGTTGTACAAAATAATGTTTTAAAACTAGACAAAGCTGTGGTTAACTTCGAGCTATCTTCGAGTGAAGGTGTTCTTGTGAGTTGTGTCGATAATGGACGACCAGCTTTAAGTCTACAGAAAAAGTTTGTGGTCATCGTTGATGACGTTAATGAAAGTCCAACAAACATTTCACTGTCAAGTAACACTATCGCTGAAAACTCTCCTCCATCTCTTGTTGGTAAGAAAACCATCTTTCGGTCATTTTTGGTGTTTCTTATGTTTTCCTAGCCTGCGTCACATCCGGTTAAAAAACATCTCGTTTAATTCCCGTCGTCTGCGTAACAGCAAAACGAATCTGATTTTGAAAAAAAGTTTATGATTGACTAAAATAACGCTACTTGCCATTGGGTATTTCCATAGAAACGGCGGTTACTCGCGCGTCATTTTGGCGCGAAAGAACATCCAATAAGAAAGGGTATTAGAATGATCTTCATGACTTAGCCAATCACAAGTGTTACGCAGACGAAATGAACGAGGGTTTCTTCCGGATGTGACGAAGACTAATGTTTTCCGCGCGTGCGAAGAAGCCATTAGCTTCTCCATAAAGCCATCTCTTCAACGTCATTAGCGAAGCTGAAGAAATAGGCTGGAATTCATTGAAGATATTGAGAAAAAAATCTAAAATAACTTGTATTTGTTGTATTTCCATAGGAACACTTAGCACCGCTGACCCAGATAACGAAGGCTCGTTACGACAGTATTTCACCTATACGTTTGTTGGTAACACCGCTGGTCTTCCTTTTGTTATCGATGGCAGTGCAATTAATACCACAAGACCTTTGAACTACGAAGTTCAGTCAAGCTGGACGCTGAAAATTCAATCGACCGATAGTGGAAAACCAGCGAAGAGTGTTACAAATACATTTGTGATCTCTGTAATAGGTGAGTGCTCAATTGTCTATAGAGGGAATATGCTCAAAGTACAGACCCGACTCTTTGTTGGGTGCTATCAACTTTTTATCGTACCTAAAAAACGTACAGATTTTGTCATTCTCAAGGAGGGTTTAGTGCATATAGATTTCCAGTAAAGCCTAGGCAGAAAAAATGATGAACAACATAGAAATAGACTGAATGAAATATGACCGATGGAGTGAAAAGAAAATGGAAAATGGGAAATAGGAAACGTGAAGGAAATCTTTTGGACTGAACCTGATTGAAGATAAAAGGATAACTGACAAGAAGACGAGAGAGGGTAACAATTGTGGGGAAAAGCTAGCATAGGTTGCATGGAGGGAGGATAAAGACGAACGAGAACAAGTATATAGAAGGAAAGAATTGAAAGAAAGAGAACCGATGAGGGAAGGTTCGTTGGAATTCCAGAGTAGGTCACATGAAGAAAAGGATGAAGGATGAAGAAGGGAGCACAAAAGGACTGGGAACTGAAAAGGGAATCACAGAAAAAGTTAAACATTTTATTCTTCTGATTTCAGACATCAACGAAGCACCAACCACCATAACACTGTCGAAATCCGTGGTGAAAGAAAACAGCGCTAAAGACACAATCATCGGCTCTCTCTCCTGCCAAGACCCCGACTCTAACCAAAAACACACCTACACTCTGACAGACACTGCTTCTGGGCGGTTTAAAGTCGTACAAGACAAACTCTCAGTTGCAGTATCCAATATAAATTGCCTTAAATTTGGAGGAAGTTACTGTCACCTGAACTTCGAGGCTCAGCGGCAGCACGTTATACGCATGCGCTGTACAGACAACGGGGTTCCTCCTCGGAGCAAGGAACAAACGTTTACAATCACTGTCAGTGACGTCAATGATAGACCACGTGACTTGAAATTGACAGGGTATATTGTTAAGGAGAACGCGACTGTTGGAACTAGGATTGGTCGAATTGTGGCGACAGACGAAGATCGACACCAAGTATTGTCCTATGAGCTTGTCGACAATGATGGCGGTCGATTTTCTGTGGATAAAGATAATTATGTTGTAAAAGCTAAGGGAACAGATTATGAAACTAACAAGGTCCATGTGATTACTGTACAAGTTACAGATAATGGAACAATACCACTCACGGTAAAGATGCAGACGTTAGTGCATGTAAAAGGGAAAAAATGAATGAATATTTCAAGGAAAGAAGGAGGGAAGGAAGGAAGGGGGGGAGGGAGGGAGGAAAGGAAGGAAGGAAGGAAGGAAGGGAGAGATGAAGGAAGGAAGGAAGGGAGAGATGAAGGAAGGAAGGAAGGAAAGAGGGAGGGTAGGAAGAAAGGAAGCTAGGAAATAAAGAAAGGAAGGACGGAAGGAAGGAGAGAGGGAGATAGTAAAGAAAAAATGGAATAATATTGTTGTATGGATTTGTTTTAATAGTTAACCAAAAACATGACCATCTCCGTTGAAAACATCAACGAGGCTCCAATAAACACCTCCATTATCTCTCAAGGTGGACAACAGACCTACCCAGACAACCTCCCTAAAGTAAACGAAAACTCTCCCATGAGGACTGTAGTGGGTACACTAGTATCCTTAGACCACGACGAGGTCCAGTCTCTTAAGTTTACTTTGCTAAACGACGCGTCTGGGAAATTCTCCATCGGTTCTCCAGTCACTTGTCAAAATCTAACAAACATCCCTGGAATAAAATCAAGATGCACGGTCTCGCTTCTCGTCAAGGGGAAACTGAACTACGAACAAAGCAACAGCGAAGACATTCTCATCAAAGTAACAGACCCTAAGGGCGCGTCTCACACCCAAAAATTCACGGTTAAAATCCTTGATGTGAATGACAGACCCAGCGATATTACCCTCTCTGGTGGTGACGTCGGGTATGTGGACGAAAACGCCAATAATGCCTTAGTTGGTGATTTGGCGACCACTGATGAGGATTCTAAACAAACACACACTTATCGTCTGGTTAACAATGGTGGCTGGAAGTTTGTGCTAAGAGGAAACAAGGTGTACACCTCTTTGTACGCGAGATTGGACTACGAGAAGAAGTCTGTGTATAGTATCATAGTAAGGGCTATTGATAATGGACGACCAAGACTATTTGTTGACAAAACTTTTACAATTAAGGTATGTGTTTGTAGATAAAGTTCCATAGTTCCATATGTGGAACTTATTGAAAACATTCTTATGAATCGTTTCATTATCATAATTTATCATTTATGTTTGTTATTAAGTTGTCTTTTTTGTAGCAAGGGGTGCTTGTAAGTGCCAGGGTGGGTTTATATCTTTTTTCTTTTAGGGGTTGGGTCGGGTAATTTACCTTGTAGGGGACCTTGCTTTGGGTCCTATTGTAAATTTACCTGCCTTTGGGCGAATTCATTAAATAAATAAAAAATAAATAAATATTGTTGAGAGTGAACATATCCCCTCGGGACAGAACTAGCTGTCCGACTTTGGGAGGTGTTCATTGTATACTCCCTCCCAGAGTTATACCTTGGGGACCCCCTGTTATACTCTGTGCCACTGAGAATCAACATTTCCTTTCAGGTCAAAGATGTCAACGAAAAGCCTACCAACATTCTCCTCTCAAACCTCAACGTATCAGAAAACTCCCCCACTGGGCTCCCTGTTGGGAAAATCTCAGTTATCGATCCTGACAACTACGGTCCCAGGGGTCCCTGGCAAGTACATGCTTGCTTCATTGTCAACAATGTCCCTTTTATTGTTAACCAATCGTCAAGCGAGTTAATAGTGGCAGGCAGCTTGAACTACGAGATCACGCCGACCATTGACGTCACTCTTCGTTGTCATGACAACGGAAGTATCCCGCTGTCTTTTGAAAAAACACTTACTGTCGTCATTATAGATGTCAATGAAGCTCCTACGAGCATTCGTCTCATTGGTTCAACGGTCGCAGAGAATTCTGGGGTGGTTACCATAGGAACGCTCGATACAATAGACCCCGATAATTTAGTGTCTCAGGTGCAAACGTTTACGTATTCTATCATCGCTGGTAGTAGTTTGCCGTTTACTATTGATGGTGATAGTTTGAAGACGACCAGAAGTTTGGATTACGAGGCGAAATCTTCCTGGCAGGTCACCATTCAGTCAACAGATAACAAAGGTTGGTACTAGTTAACTAGGGCAGATTTCGTATGAGTGTGAAACGGACCGCGCCGTGCTGTGACCGTGTCAATGCTGTGATCTCTATAAATACATTCAAAATTTCCGCCGTAACTGTGCCGTCACCTTGCGGTGCCGTTTTCACAGTCATACGAAATCTGCTTTAAGGCTCAAAAAGTTGAATATTTATTACTCGGGCTACCTGAGGGAAACTGATTCTAGACGTTAAACGATGAGCAAGTGTGCAAAATTACCCAGTTGGCCTTTGCAGCAAGCTTTGTTACTCGGGCTACCTCGTGGCTTGCCGAATCGGGCTACCTCGTAGCCCGAGTGAACGATATCATATTGTATTATTGTTTATTCATATTTAGGGAGGGTTTCATTTTGTTCGCTATATGCACATATAAGAGAGGCAACAATGCTTATTGTGCATTGAGATGGATTCCTCCACTCCTCCTAGCCTTTTCTCCATTTCCCGCGTGCTTCTTTACTATATCATAACCTTGTCCAAAAGATTTTTCGAAATTTAATGTCTAAACATGGTTTTAATCATCCGACGCTATCTACCTCCTCTCTCTCTGTCCCTAGTAATACAGCGTGTTTGCCATATTACTTATGCTCTCTATGTAAACCGTTATCATGTTCAGGTCTCAGTGTCAAGAAGAACTTCATCATATCTGTCACCGATCGAAATGATGCTCCTGCTGGCCTTAATTTCACTGGTCCTCTATCGATCGCCGAAAGTAGTGCCCTGGGCACGTTTGTTGGTACTGTTTCTACTGTAGACCAAGACGATGGCCAAACCTTTACGTATCAGATTGAGAGTGTTCTTGCTGAAGGATATAATATTGCACGGTAAATCTTATTCAATTTAGTGAGTATATTAGCATGGCTTCCAATAGATTGATTCCAAATAGGTTGCACGATCACGTGACTATCATGTGACTATCACGTGACCATCCCGGTTCCCAATAGGTTCCACAATCACAAGACCATCACGTGACAATCACAAGACCATCATGTCACTATCACGTGACGATCACGGTTCCCGATAGGTTGCACGATCACGTGGCAGCTGCCAATGTTGGTTGGCAAGAACAGTAAAATCACTTTACGATAGTTCAGTGGAAAGTGATTATTTTGCTTTTCTATCCAGCATTACTGCCCTTAGATTATGATTATACCATAATTTAGATCACTATCCACAATACACAATGCACTAGAATATATTTCAAAAAGTTTGAATTTAATTTAAATCGCAAAACCTTCGGATAAAGCGGCCTTGATCACAGCATAAATAGTGAAAATAGAATCCAAGTTAATTAAATATAATTAAATAACTTATTTTTTCAGTAACGACAGTACTGTTCTAGGCGTCTTTTCCATTGGCTCAACGACAGGAATCGTCACACTTTCGTCATCTCTAAACTTTGAAAAATATACCAAATATACACTTTCGATTCGTTCTGTTGACTCGGGTTCTCCACCATTGTCCGTGACGGGCTTGATGAGCGTTCAAGTAACAGACATCAATGAACCGCCAGTTAATATAACACTCAGCAGTCATACAGTAAGTATTACCCCAACGTATTACGTGCATACCACACTTTTCGTTTGTTCTGATGAGTCGAGCGCAGTGAGGTCCGTACAGAATGAACTAGAGTCAAATATTTTACCGTCCGGCCTGACTTAACTCAGACAGTAAGCGTTTTATCATATGACTCTTTTTCATTATTTTATTTATATTTTTGAACGCGCGCGCGGTTTCGGGTACGGATACGGGTTTTCCGGACCGCCTTCGACAATCCGTATTTGCCCCGTCACGTGACTATTTCCAAAGGTTTTCTTAAGAGCGCGCGCGGGCTCAAATACGGATCATCAGCATATGATAAATATAATGGTTGTCTTATATTTGTTTTGATGCGATCTTTTTGTTTAGGTGCTCGAGAACAAGCCTGTGAATACTAAAATTGGCAGCTTGTTTGTTCACGATCCTGACAACGCAGTCATTGGTCGGCAACACTTCACATGTCATGTGACCAATCATGTTCCATTTAAGGTAAATCTTAACGTTTACACCAACCAACCCACTCACCTACCCAACCCACCACCCACCGACCCATCCACCCACCAATCCTCCAACTAAACCATACACCTCAACACAACCAAACAACCATCCATTTCCCAACCAACCCACCACACCCAAATTAACCAAACTAGCAGTCCATCCATCCATCAATCATCCAGCCAGCCAGTCACCCTACCAGCCAACCAACGAACTAAGGCAATCAACAGACCGACTAACCAATCCGATCGACCGACCTTCCGACCGACCGACGGTCGGACAATCCACTTGACCCACCCATTGTTTATACTTTTGTTGTAAAATGTGACTTCTTGTTTGTATTATTAGGTCATAAATGACTTAGTGTTGGTTGTGGGGAAAGATGTTCTAGATTATGAGACGCAAAACACTTATGCTGTCAGCGTAAGTTTTGAATTTTCACTTCTTTTTCTTTCTTAAATTTTACTTTTATTCTTTTCATTCATTCATTTCTCTTTCTCTCTTTCTTTCTTTCTCTCTTTCTTAATCTGCACTTCATCCGATAATCACGTTTTCCTCAAACGCCAGGTCAACTGCAGTGAACAGAAACCACCAAACAAGTTCTCTATAGCTACAACATTTACTATTAACATAGAAGATGTCAACGAACCACCTTATAATCTCACAATATCAAATACCAATATAGCAGAAAACGGAAAACCCGGGGATATAGTTGGCGTTCTTAATGTCCAGGACCCTGATACTTCGGTAAGTGACGTTACTCATAGATAGTTTATTATGTCTTTATTTAACATTCAAATGTATTAATAAACATTGGTAATTTTGATTTCTTTTGATGTAGGAGGAACCGTCTGGATCTAAACGGGAAATGAAACAAATATTTCATTAATATAATTTAAAAGCCTGTTTTATTTTTCCCCTGGTTATTCTATTCAAGTTCAAGAATATATTTCTTTTCCTGAAGATCGAAGTTCCTTACCTTCTCCTACTCTCCACTCTCCACTCCCTTCCCTCCCCTCTCCCCTCCCCTCCCCTCTCCTCCCCTCCCCTCCCCTCTCCTCTCCTCCCCCTCCTTAATTTTGAGAGCAAACGAACTGTTCATCCGTCCTAAGTGGGGGAGGGGAGGGGAGAGGTCACTTAATTGAAAATTGCCTGCTTTCGCATGACAATACCTTCTGTTTTGGGGATAGTTGGAAGCAGATATTTCGGAAATTACTTTTTGGCCAAGAAAATATGGAAAAACGCAATGCGGAAAAATTTAGAAATTAAATGTAAAGTTTGAATTCGCGCGAGCAAGAATACGACAAAAAAAAACAAAAACAAAAAACAAAAAAAACAAAAAAACAAAACAAACAAAAAAAAACCACACAAAAAAAAAACAAAAAAAACCCTCGTACTCGTAGTCGTTCTCGTAGCCAAATCTAAAGTTCTCTATTCAGATACAGCTGTGAGACCACATAAAATCCTGTTTGGAAGAAAAAAATATTTTCCCTCTCTCTCCCTTTAACTATATGAATGAATAAAAGGAAAAATTAAATCCTAAAATATTTTAGACATTATTGCCAAATGCTTTGATTAAAGATTATAAGAGGAGATCAAAATGGTTGAAAAAAAAAATCACTGTAACTAGTAAAAAGAAAATTATATACAAGAGCGAGCGAGCGAGCGAAAGAGTTTTTCCATAAATGAACAGTTTTTGAGTACTCTGGCAAGCAATGATGAGCGTTTTCGCCGATCAATTTCATCAAAAAGATTTTTGAAAACACAATCGAAAAATTTGAAAAAAATATCTATGTATGACCGAAAGACTGTAGCATTAGGCAATCTACCATTACTTTAGCAAAATCGATTTTTGAAGGAGCAGTAAAAATGAAGCGATTTGATGCAAACTTAAGCAACGAGCTCGGATGTGAATAGTTAAATCAAGGAGGGCTGTATCTTACCTTTATTCTGGGAATTTCAAGGTTGGATTGTTGAAAATAATTTTTCAATTCGTTCTGGGAGATCACTTCTTTCAAAACCTTTGCATCGCCAGTGTTGATAATAGTAATATTCATGGTTGTATTTCCACAGCATTTACGCGGCCTTTTCTCCTGAACTTGAACTTTTAGCTGAGACTGATAGGCGGCATTAGGGACCATGCTGTTGTCTTCATAGATGGATGGAGTGCAGCCCATTTTGAGTTCAGAGCAAACGAAATTAAGGACACAAAAATTTACCCTCCTCTGCTTGCGCTTTTTGGAGAATGAAGAGAGTTGGTTTTTAATTTACCTTTCTGTGTAACATCATTTATGTAATTAATTGTCATGACAACAGAAAGTATTACGTCATGATTGCCATAGTTACAGCATCTTTTCGTGAGTCAGTCCTAAGGAAAGGGGATGATGCTGTTGTCTTCATAGATGGATGGAGTGCAGCCCATTTTGAGTTCAGAGCAAACGAAATTAAGGACACACAAAAATTTACCCTCCTCTGCTTGCGCTTTTTGGAGAATGAAGAGAGTTGGTTTTTAATTTACCTTTCTGTGTAACATCATTTATGTAATTAATTGTCATGACAACAGAAAGTATTACGTCATGATTGCCATAGTTACAGCATCTTTTCGTGAGTCAGTCCTAAGGAAAGGGGATGATGCTGTTGTCTTCATAGATGGATGGAGTGCAGCCCATTTTGAGTTCAGAGCAAACGAAATTAAGGACACACAAAAATTTATGCACCTCTGCTAGCGCTTTTTGGAGAATGAAGAGAGTTGGTTTAAAAAAAAAAAAAAAAAAAGACTCTTTGTTTTAACGAGGATATAACAGGTAAAGCAAGGCTTTTTTCCAACCTGGTCCTCAAATCCTGAAATAAATAGTTTTTGTAAACGCATCGAGATTTTTAGATGCGTACCAAGCAAATACATTATTATTATTATTAAATACACACTGATAATCGGTAAACATAAAGTGTTTAAAAATCCCAACTGGCAAGGAGGCGAACCAGTTGGCTATATTACATTTAATTAATTAATTTACCTTCCTGTGTAACATCATTTATGTAATTAATTGTCATGACAACAGAAAGTATTACGTCATGATTGCCATAGTTACAGCATCTTTTCGTGAGTCAGTCCTAAGGAAAGGGGATGATGCTGTTGTTTTCATAGATGGATGGAGTGCAGCCCATTTTGAGTTCAGAGCAAACGAAATTAAGGACACACAAAAATTTACCCTCCTCTGCTAGCGCTTTTTAGAGAATGAAGAGAGTTGGTTTTTAATTTACCTTCCTGTGTAACATCATTTATGTAATTAATTGTCATGACAACAGAAACGTATTACGTCATGATTACCATAGTTACAGCATCTTTTCGTGACTCAGTCCTAAGGAAAGGGGATGGTCAGAAGTGGCTAGTCGTTATGACAACAGAAAGTATTACGTCATCATTACCATAGTAACATCATGTTATCGTAACTAATCGCCATAATAACAGAAAGTATTGCGTCATCATTACCATAGTAACATGTTATCGTAACTAATCGCCATAACAACAGAAAGTATTACGTCATCATTACCATAGTAACATCATGTTATCGTAACTAATCGTCATAACAACAAAGTATTACGTCATCATTACCATAGTTACGGCGTCTTTTTGTGACTCTGTCCTAAGGAAAGAGGATGCTCAGAAGTAACTAGTAAATAAATAAAATAAATAAATAAATAAATGAATAAATATACATTTTGAAATAGCTGAGAAAATATTGAGTTTTTGAAATCGTGCCGTTACCTTGGCAACAGGACGTGTCTTGTTGCTAGGGGAACGCTTAATTATTTACTTCGATGCGTAATAGCTATCATGAAATTCAATAGAAAAATTTTACCCTCTCGATATCCATGGAAGAGTGGTCCCTTTTATTTCATTTCACTCATGGTTCTCCATTTCTATGCATATTTGTTTTTGTTTCCAGGGAAGCAGTTTTGCCAAAGTAACTATCAGTATTCAAACCCAGTCCCCTGACACTGACGCCTTCAAGATTGACCGCAAGACCCTAGTAGCCACAAAGGTGTTAAACTTTGAGGCGATATCTTCTTACCAGCTGACTCTAATCGCCACAGACGGGGGTTCTCCTCCATTGAATACAAGTTTGACATTTTATGTAGACGTAAGTATTTTCCGATTGCATAGTATAGGTCAGCCGCAGACGATTTCGCGTGCGTGTGAAAATCTACGACACATTGAAAGGGCATGATAACGGTTACGGAAAACACGCTGGCGGAAAAACAGTTTATGACCTTTCTTTGTAAGAACACCTATAAGTAGTCAATATTTTGTATACAAGCCCTTTACGTCTCACAGAACAAAATGTCCATTGCCAACAAAATTTAGTGAACGCGTTTCTGGGCCCAGTTGTTTGAAAGACGATTAGCACTAACCCAAGATTAAATCTAAAGAGAACCATTGATTGATTGATTGAAGTGACATTTTGCCAAACACAAAAAAAAACGATTTAAGTTTAACGAAAGATACTTTTTTGCAAATTGTTTTCAGGTAATTGATATGAATGATCCCCCTAGTAATTTAACCTTAACGTCCACTGGTATCTACGAGAACTCGACGGCTGGTACTATAGTAGGGACATTAAAGGCTTTAGACCAAGACAAAGGACAGACACTTGTTTATGATGTTGAAAATCCTTCAGGTATGGAACGTTGATTCAATACTTTGAATTTCACAGTCAGGAGAAATCTGTTGGGTTCGTGACGATCGATTGGTAGACTTCTTGACATCTGGAGCGACACGGGTGAAAAACGCATTGCGCATACTCGGAAGTTTGAAATAAAATCATTAGAGGTTTAGTAAATCTTGAAAGTTAAGGCTGTCCTGTGAAAAGTTAGTTGTTCTCTTTCCCTGGTCAAATAATACACGAGAAATTCGCATAATACACGACAGTTGAATCGACGGTACTTTTATTTGTAAATACGAACGCTTCCACGAATTCCCGCCGAATTTTCGAGCATGCGCAATGCGTTTTTCACCCGTGTCATCTGGAGCTAAGTCGTTTTCCGAAGTGTTTAATTAATTTTACAGGAGCAAATCTGCACCAGTACGCTTACTCGTTCAACCGTTTGTATAGTTACACGTTGCGTCAGTCAAAAGTCTCAATGACTCGATTGTGGAAAGGGCGATATTTATTAGCTTACTGTGAATCTAACATAATGTTAAGGCCAGTTTATCCATTGTGTCGGAAAACACCTTCTTTTTTGTATGACTGTCTGAAGATTGTACTTGGGTTCATAGTAGTAGCTTATCACCCCATTCCCAGTCAGGACTTTTGTCTTACGCAGCGCGTAATTATACAAACGGTGGTAATCAACGCCAGAAATATTGGAACTGAAGAGAGCGCGCATGCGCGATAAACATCTGCAAGGTTTATTAGATGGGTGGTTAACGAGTTAGTTAACGTTCTCAAGAAGTCAGTTATGGGTCTTTCGAGAGACGGGCCCAAGATCAAAAGAGGACCATGTACTAGTCTTGGAAAAGTCACCGGTGGCAAATCGCGTGTTTGTTTGTGTAGGATAACGTACAGGTATACCACACGCGACACACGATCTGTCGCCGGTGATTTTCGAAATCACGTTTTAACGATCTCCTCTCCCTTCCCCTGGTTCTTGAATATAAGTTTTAAAGAATCTTTTAGAGCTGTTTTTCTCATCTTCGCAGCTTCAATTCCAAACGTAAAACCTCATTACCCATTGTTTATCGGCGTTCATTCCAAGACAAAAGTCCCTCTTCGTTGTGCTGTATTTGGTGACAATTAAAATACAGCGTTAACTCTTTTGTGTTATTTTAGATGTTTTTACAACTAAAGGAAACCAACTTCTTCTAAAGAAGGCGTCACTGAATTATGAAGCAGCTTCGACGATCAATGTTTCCATTAAGATAACAGACAATGGAAAACCACCGCAAATAACAGAGGTAGGGTTTCGTCCGCCTTCCTTCCTTCCTTCCTTCCTTCCTTCCTTCCTTCCTTCCTTCCTTCCTTCCTTCCTTCCTTCCTTCCTTCCTTCCTTCCTTCCTTCCTTCTGTCTTCGTTCTTTCACCTTTCCATCTAACCTTCCGTCCCTCTTTTCTGGTTGACTTCATTTCGTTTCACCACCTTTTGTTTTGCCTTTTTACAGCTTTCTGTCATGGTAAGGGTCCTAGACTGTAACGATCCTCCTTCTGACATCAAGATGACGTCACCACTTCCTCTTGATGCCTTCCAAAGGGTCATGGTACCAGAAAACAGTCCAGGAGGAACACTGGTGGCAAATATGACAGTAGTGGATGAAGACTATTCACAGGATCACACATGTGTACTAAAAGATGGTCTGCAATGGTTTACAATAAGCTCACTTTCAAAGACTACTGCGCAAGTTTTTGGTGAAGAAAGCCGCTGGCCTTGATTATGAAACTATGAATGACATGTTCATTACAGGTAGTTAGTAGTTATTGGATAAAAGAACTCTGATGTATCGCGTGCTCTGTGTGGCGCGTTCTATATGAAAGCAAATAGCACACGTGCACTTTTTCAAACTCTTTGTAACGAATGAAATAGAAATTTGCCTGATGTGCTGTGTACCGATTTAAAGCAACCCCCTCCCCCCAAATCTGCACACAGGACGCGCGCGTTTTCTATTTCTTCAACATGCTATAGATGATAGATTATGTGAAAATGCTTTTTACAACCATTATGGACAAAGTCCTTCCTTCCTCCGTCCGTCCGTCCGACCGTCCGTCTGTCCGACTGTCCGTCCGTCCATCCGTCCATCCGTCCATCCATCCATCCATCTATCCATTCATCCATTCATTCATCCATCCATACATCCTTCCTTCCTTTCCTTTCCTCCCTGTCTCCTATCCCCCCCTTCCTTCCCCCATCCTTTCCTCATTCCCATCTTCCCTCCCGTCATCCCTTCCGTCCTTCATTCGTACAATCCATAAACTAACGACCTACTTGTTTTCAAAGTGGTCGTCCAATGTACCGATGATGGTTCACCTCCATACTTCCAAGTCAACAATCATTCAATATTACTGTGACTGACGTCAATGAGGCCCCGTACAATATAACCTTGTCTGGCGATCACATGGTCCAGGAACATCTCCCAAAAGGTTCTGTGATTGGAAACCTTGCTTGTGAAGACCAAGACTTTGACCAGAACCATGTGTTCACAGTGACTGGAGACTCTGCAAAGGTCTTTGAGGTATGTCAAAAATAAATAATTTAAAAAAGATAAATAATAATCTTTTCACAGCAACATATCCATATAGTGGTTCTTCATCTTCTTGCACTCACACTCACTACCTTTACATTAAATATTTTACATACAACGCTCAACTCACAAGTTGATTTTTGCTGAGGGAGAAAAACCGGAGAACCTGGAAAAAAACCCTCGTGGCATGGTAGAAAACAACACATCAAACAAACTCAGTTCACATTAGTGCTCTCACCACTAGGCCAACCATGCCAACCAAAAATACTTCAGCACTTCTCCCTTTTGTTAACCCCAGTTAATTTTTGACCACACTATGTCAAATGACAGGTTCTTGTAATTTGAATTGGAAAACTTGATACACGTTAGAACGCTGCAACCGCCAGCATTACCTACCAGCGACAACGCGGTTTTGTTGGTTGGGTGGTTGGTGTGAGATCAAAATGTATACACCTATTTCACAAAAGGTTGTCACTGAGACGAAAGACCTAAAGCACACGCGACTAGACCGAAAAGGAGTATGGGTAGATGCAAAACTTAACTCACTTTTCAGGTCTGGTCTTGATTCTAGACATCAAGAACTAATGAAGTTCTGTGTTGTATAAGGGTAAAGCAAGCTAGATGTGTTGATATTCGTGTGGTTTTATTGCTTTAATAATTTCTACCCATACTCCCTTTTGGGTGAGTCGCGAATGCTTGGGCTCTTTGGCCGACAACGTTTTTCTATTTCAAAATCGCTGACGTTGGTCAATCTGAATCTAGGGACGGAATATAATTTTTTGCTTGTGTTTTCTAACAAAAACGCACAACGTCAACTCAACACTCATAACTTATATTCCAATACTTCAACAATCTACATCATTCGGTTTTGTATCTAGAAAAAATGCAGCCAGTTCCGTGTTCAACGATGTCCGATTCAGATCTCCGTCTGTCAACTTTTTTAAAAAAAAAAGTTTTAAAATGACGAAGATCTAAGAATTACAACACGTGAGTGAATTCAAAGTAGGAAAACAACTATTTCTACTTTACCCTATCCAATTGTCCGTTAATCTGGCTTATTTACAAACAGTTAACAAAAAAATCTCATGCATCTAATATTTTCTGTAAGGTTAATCCACTTTCTTCGACTTTGGTCGTGAAAGACCCTTCGTACTTGGACTACGAAACCTCACAACCGAGTGGCACCATAACTGTTAGTATCCTAGCAACGGACAATGCCACCAAGCCTCTTAGTGCGTCACGTGATTTTGTCCTTCGAATAATTGACGTGAACGAGGCTCCATACTTTGAGAAGACTATCAATGTTTCGGTACCAGAAGATCTGGCACTTGGTCGATGTATTGCTAAAATTACAGCTAGGGACCCAGACCCTGGTCAGACTTTAACTCTTTCGTTATTGTCACACCAAAAGACCTTTGAATTGACGAACACGTGTATCAACGCCTCAACCAATGAGAGCACGTCTAGGTATCTGACCAATAAGGGACCGCTAAGCTATGACGACACGTTCCCTGATCATATTTACAACGTACTAGTAGAAGCGCAAGACGACGGAAATCCTCCACTGTCGTTTAATGAAACTTTCTACGTACCTGTGGAACGTGTAGATCCGTGCGATACGCGTAACAACTGTGACGGAAACGCTACGTGTAATCGCGTGAACGGCACGAGCTTTACGTGTAAGTGCAATGATGGTTTTATTGGAGATGGCTGGAGCTGTACCGAGATTAATGAATGTGAATCAAATCCTTGCGCATACAATGGAACTTGCATAGATATGATAAATGATTACAATTGCAGCTGTACCAAGGGATTCATTGGAAAATATGAGTGCATTCCTATTGATATCTGTGCCTCTAGTCCCTGCGTGAACGGAGCCACTTGTAACAGAGCAATCACAATTGATGAAATATTCAAAGTCTCATTCCAGTGTAATTGTGTACCCGGCTATAAAGGAAAGAACTGCTCTACCGAAATCGATGAGTGTGAACCACATCCATGCAACGAACGTGGAAAATGTATTGATGGAATCAACCGTTTTGATTGCTCTTGTTTCGAGGGTTACACCGGAACGCAGTGTCAACGAAACACTAAAGACTGTGCCGAAGGAGGAAATTGTAAGTCTCACCAAGTCTGCGTCCCACGGGATGAAACTCGCGTTTTGCGAAACGAAAGTCGTGAGGAATCTGAAATAAAACAAGTCTGCTACAGTAAAGGTCTAGTCATTCCGTTATTTTTCAAACAAAACGTCTTTTCTCTTGAGGAGGTCAAGAAGTCCCACTGGAAGTATCTGTTTCAAACTTTTATCTACAAGAGAATGATATTTCCATTGGGAGATATTATTAACGATGAGGCAGACACAACTCGCGTTAAGGCGTCAGACGTTTACGTTGTGGAAACACGTGCGCGGTTACTGTACCCGCTCCCCGAAAAGAGAGTACGTAAGGCTACGCCAGAAAAGGTTCCCTATACGACTATCAAGTTTGTTGTACTTGTGAGTTATCAGAGTGTTAATGTCGGTGTTGGGGTGAACATTTTTTACATTGCGTTAAACAAGACTTGTAATGGGATGAAAGAAGATGCTACAAACTACGAAAGAAAGGTAACACGACTTATCAAAGTAACAGTAAATGTGAATGTTCAATGTGAAAATGGCCTAAGTGACTTTTTGATGATATTTTTTCAATGGTATAAAATGGTATAACTAACTTTCCTATGCTGGAAAAAGTAATCTCAAGACATCGATCAAATAGTCACTTAAGTCATTTTCACAGTGAACCCTTCAAATGTCCTTCCACTCGAGGACAAATTTTCTTTGACAAATATTTTTTGCTCGGCGCGCGTGTGGATGAGAAAATTTGACCAAGTTTCATATGACAGATGCAATTGTCCTATGATATTTGCTCATTGCAGGCCGCAAAATACCATTTGCCATAGAATATTTATCATAGAAAATTGGCTCAAGAGCCTCAAGAGTGGTTTTATTTAAACATTAACGGTTAGGGCTCTCGTCCACGCACAGTCTAAGGAAACGATATTTCATTTTCAACAGCAAAAATCGGAGAAAATAATGTTTTCAAATTTATCCTGATTAGTGTATACGTAACCTTGGTAGTAGACCCTAAACCCATTGTTTTCTTTTGTTATTTACCGAATAGTACTCATTAAATAGTCATCTTTTTTCACTGGTTAAATAAAATCACTCTGTTGGTGGTAGTAATAATAGTAGTGGCTGTGGAGGTAGTTGCAGTTCTGTAGTGGTAGTGTTGTTGTTGGTTGGTAGTGGTGTGGTGGTGGTATAGTGATGGTAGTGATGGTAGGTAGTGGCAGTGGTGTTGTGGTGGTAGTGTTTTTGTTGGTAGGTAGTGGTGTAGTGGTGGTAGTGATGGTAGGTAGTGGCAGTGGTGTTGTGGTGGTAGTGTTTTTGTTGGTAGGCAGTGGTGTAGTGGTGGTAGTGATGGTAGGTAGTGGCAGTGGTGTTGTGGTGGTAGTGTTTTTGTTGGTAGGTAGTGGTGGTAGTGATGGTAGGTAGTGCCAGTGGTGTTGTGGTGGTAGTGATGGTAGGTTGTGGCAGTGGTGTTGTGGTAGTGTTTTTGGGCGTAGGTAGTGGTGTGGTGGTGGTAGTGATGGTAGGTAGTGCCAGTGGTGTTGTGGTGGTAGTGTTTTTGTTGGTAGGTAGGTAGTGGTGTGATGGTGGTAGTGATGGTGGTAGTGATGGTAGGTAGTGCCAGTGGTGTTAGGATGGTAGTGTTTTTGTTGGAGTGGATATTGTGGTAGTGTTGCGGCGGTAGTGTTTTTGTTGTTAGGTAGTGGCGTTAGTGATGGTAGGTAGTGGCAGTGGTGTTGTGGTGGTAGTGTTTTTGTGGGTAGGCAGTGGTGTGGTGGTGGTAGTGATGGTAGGTAGTGGCAGTTGTGTTATGGTGGTAGTGTTTTTGTTGGAGTGGATATTGTGGTAGTGTTGCGGCGGTAGTGTTTTTGTTGTTAGGTAGTGGCGTTAGTGATGGTAGGTAGTGGCAGTTGTGTTGTGGTGGTAGTGTTGTTGTGCGTAGGTAATGGTGTGGTGGTGGTAGTGATGGTAGGTAGTGGCAGTGGTGTTATGGTGGTAGTGTTTTTGTTGGAGTGGGTATTGTGGTGGTGGTTTTACTTATCATTTAGTTGTCGTGGTGCCAAGACGTTTACCAATATCTTTATATTCTCCAGATTTGTGGAACAGTAGCAGAAATGATCTCCAGACTTGAAATAACTCCTAACAAAGGGCCCAACACAGCGGCTAGACAGGAGAAAGACAACAGATGGCTCTTTGGTCTACACCCTTATATATACTACTGTTTGATAGCTATAGGGGTAATGCTGCTCTTGTTGATTATCATTGGAGTCGCTCTTCTCAGGTATGTCACACTTGCATTTGTTGATAGGAAATCTCTTGAATGAGAACCTTATTGTTGACCGTCATCTCTGTTTTACCATTTGATTTCTGTAGTCACTACATTAGAAATGTTCTACAAGTCTCTAGTCAGCTTCGCAGTGGCCAGAGTTTTAGTCACGCAATGAAAAGTCTTGCGTGACGCTCTTGTTGCTTGACGAGAAGCATTGCGTGACTAAAACCCGGCGGCTGTGAACGAGATAATACGCTTCTTAAGATTAATTTTCCCGCGTTTTACAGGCGTAACTCGTTGGTAAACCAAAGACTGCGTGCATTCCAAACCCACCACGAACTCCTTGACAACGATAACCTCACCACTGACGTCATGCAACGTCATCAACTTTCAAACGAAGGCCAAGGTGAAGGGACATACAACCCCATGTATGGTGCCCCTGAAAACGTCGAACCAAGCTTTTCAATGCTTGATAATCCATTGTACAAAAAACCTGCTGATGACAACGATGCGAAACCAGGAGAAGTTGGTTTTAGTAATCCAATGTATGAATCATTTAAGCCTGAAGAAAGCAACAAGGACGAATCTAAAATCGAAGACGCGGTGGATGACAACGCCGACCCACTCTACCAAACCCCTGCTCCTCACGATAACAAGAAAAAGAAGAAGAAAGAAGGGAAGAAGAAGAAGAAGAACAAAGTGGACTCCGATTTCGACGAAATTCCCAATATAGCTTGTGCAAACCCAATGTTTGCAAATCGTGAAATATATAACGATCCAGAGGAGTTGGAGCAGGACGAGGAGGGTCACTATGCAGTGCCAAAAAGAAAGCACTCAAAGGCTGAACCAGAAGACGTTACAACTCCCTTGCAATCGTCTGAAAAACCTGACGATCACGTTATGAGTGAAGACGAACCCGACCAGTCCATCTATGCCACACCCAAGAAGGTCGACCAACCAGAAGGGGTTTTAAACCCTCTTTATGATACAACAATTGGGTTGGCCGAGCCGCCTGAGGATATGCCAACTGATATTTTGAGTGCCTTTGGTGTAACTACTTCAAAGAGGCTCGACGATGGAGATACCGGACAGAGTGACTGCTAAACGTCTGTTCACACTTCCTACTTGTTTCAACAACTGAAAAAATCCACTGGTGGAATTAAATTGGTTTACAGTAAACCATTAAACTGGTTCACGCGATGCAACTTTTTCTGCAGCTTTTTCTGTAACGTTGTGCACAACACAAAGTTGCACTGTGTGCACATCCCGCAAAACAGTTCGAGTCAACAGTTGCAGGGGTATTATCCAATTCTGCTGATACTTCTGCATCATTTTCTTCAACACAGTGCGCTATTGCTGCAGGGTGGACACGGTACAACTGCTATTGTGCGCAACGTTGCACGAAAAAATTGCATCGTGTATCCGGTTCTTCAGGATATTCCAATTGTCGTATTTACACTAGAGATGAGACACTGTTAGATGCATTGACGTACACTAGAGATAAATCATTGTCGTATTTACACTAGAGACCTTAAGAAACCTGTTCAGATCATAGCAACTCTCCGGGTTGGAATTCCTGTGTTTTGAAAAAAGAGAGAGACCCAGTCCCCTCATAGTGAACGTAACGACGCCCAGGTAGCTCGAGTTTCCTGCGAGGGGCTATTCAGAGCACAGGGGGGGCCCGGATTGGGAGTAAAATGAACTAAAGCTCTTTGGGCTTCCTGTGGCAACCTCAATGAAACTCGATCTCGTAAATGTACCGCCGTCACAGAAGGAGAGCTCTGTACTAAGGTGAGTGCGTTACACTAGTACTTGGCTCCGTGATCGAGTTTCATTGAGGCTGCCACAGGAAACCCAAAGAGCTTTAGTTCATTTTATTCCTGATAAAATACTCCCAAGCCGGCCCCCCTGTGTTCAGAGCGGATGTTCAGAGGAATGTCACAACTAAGCGGTTTCTTGACGTTAGTTTTAATATTTCTGTTAAGCGTAGAAAGCTTCCCTTAAAATACAGCGGGACTGTAGTTGTATATAACTGACCTACTTGCTTATGTAGGTGACAAAGTTCGTATATTTCGCTTTTAAATCAAATCTTATCGTACTTTATAAAGCCACAAAAATTCATTTAGATTTTTTGAATTCTCGTAATTTTAAATGACTTAGATGATCATATAAATATATTTTATCTGAAATTTGTAAAAAATTGGCATTCCTATTTGCTTCAATGAGCTTTTATCATGTAATTCCAAAAGTCACAGTACAGAAATATAATTACCATAGCTGGAAAGAGCACGTCAAAATTAGTAAAACTGTGAAGTTTGAATGAAGTAACTTTCAAACTCACGAAGATATGAATTTTCCGAAATCGAAATTTATGAAAACATTCGCTGGTAGGCAAGAGATGCCTACCAGCAAAGGTTTTCTTACAAATTTGCACTTTTCAAAAATTCATATTCTTGTGAGTTTTGGATATAATTCCTTCAAACTTCACTGTCTTGCTAATTTTAACATGCTCCTTCCAGCTATGGTAATTCTTTTTCTGTTTCACGAATTTAAAAATACCTGATAAAAGCTCATTGGATTTTATTTTATCTTATTAACGGTAAAATTGCCATAATCGATAACCTGAAGCCAAATTACTTGTTTGCTTTGTATTATTTCATTATTATAGATTTAGGCGAGAAATTTTGCTCTGTCTAGTACAGTGGTACCTCTCAAACGGCACACCTACTAGCTAAGGTCTCGGCCAAAATTTCTTCACATTATTATTTTATTTGCTATAAATTGGACCTCTTCTTAGCGGGTACCCCCATTAAGAGTACACCAGACATGGTCCCATAGGTTTCCGTTTAATAGAGGTACCAGTGTACTGGTATCTTCTCTGGTAGATGGACGCTCTGGGAATGAAGCAGCTCTGCTTTCTTCAGTCGACTTACTAATCTTGATTTTTCAAAATCATAGATACACTATAGATTGTAATTTTGTCATTCTTTGTTTAATTTTGTAGTTTGACATTTGCCAAAGTGTAAAATAAAAGGGTGTGGATCAGCTATACTGTGCACCAAGATGGCGGCAAAAATACTAAGGGTTAAAAATCGCGTTGCTTCTACACAAAAAATAAGTTTGTTTCAACGAAAATACCAATAAATCAGGTTTTATAAAAATCGAGTGTTGCACATGCAGAAGGTATTTTGAAAAGTTTATTCTCCAAGGAAAGCGTGCGTTTCTGGAGGTCAGCGATAGCCTCAAAGTCCCAGCCATCAAATTCACTTGGTTCTTTTAAATTTATCAATTTATTTTACGTTGAAGTGTATCGCATGAATGCGGCTTTCCTTGTTACAGCTTCATCAGTTCAATTAAAGTTTTCTCTATCTAGCTTAGCTCTTTGTTTAGATTGTGATCCCGATTCCAAAGACAGTGATCCCGATCCCAAGGCTAAAAATCTGATCCCTGAGCCCAGAAAATAACGCTGATGTGATCCCTGAGCCCAAAAATAATGCTGATCCCTGATCCCATATACCTCGTTACTACCCTGTTGTAAGGTGCCTAGACACTATAATGGGTGGATTTTTCCTTTGCACGGCCTCGTTTCCCACCGACACACATTCTTGCAAAGTCGAGCACATTTCAACTTTCCCCATTTGAATCCTCTACAGAAGATACGACACCTTGGCTTACATGTGTAGTGGGGGCATAAGTGTTTAGGCGTTCGTCTGACCGGGCGAATTCGCAAACTTTGGCTTTCGGGAAGCAACAAGACAGAGAGAAGCAATACCAGTACTAGAAACTTGGAGTTCATCTTTTCGAACCTGAGAATTTTAGATAGAGAAGAAGTTAAAGGACTTCGAAAATTGCAAAATTTACATATTTTGGATGGGAAATCTAAATACAATGTCAGTTGTGTTGAATGAATAGCAATATTACAAGACTATGTTTGGAAGCAAACGATTACAAGAATTGTGTATTCCAAGGTATAAACGAATTCTCAGAAATTTATGGCTAAAACTGTTATTCATGACCTCATGTAAAACTTTAAGGCATTCTTTTCCCGGTCTATGTAAATGTGGTTTCCATTTTTTTTTTTTTTTTTTTCACTGCAGATTTTATTTTCTCTGAAAGTTGTTTTATATTAAGGGGTTGTTTATATATTTAGGCGAGTTGTCCCTGGTAGCGGAATAACTCTTTTGTTGTTAGTATTCTTTGGGTAGAGATATTTGGAATGTTAAAAACTTAACAGACTTTCCAAAGAGAACGAACTTTGAAAAGGCGAAAAAAATTTATGATGATTTCTTTTGTTTGCCAAGACTTCGCTCATACAATAAGTTTCCATCTTCTTCTTCTTCTTCTTCTTTTTTTTTTCATAGTGCTATGCACATAATTTATAAGAACTACCATACAAATCAGTGTTGTATATCCTAACATATTCTTACATCTTAATCAAGTTGGACGATGTTAAATACTTTGATTGTGGTGCAGTTTCCTCGGGAGTTTTCCAGCTCTATAGCTAGTTCTTCTCTGAAGAGAGTCTTAACGAGAAGTGAGCTTCTACAACGAAACATCTTTGGTAATGAAAACGTTTTTCTTGTTTTTGCATGTTGGGTAAATAGACTAAACTAACATTGAATCATCGAACCTAAAATCATACAAAATAAGATACAATTAAACCAAATGAATCAGTAACGAACACTTAACATTCAGTTTTAGTCTAAAGGGCAGTTTAATAGTGAACTTAATGAAATCAAACAACATAAGATTCAGTTGAAACAACAAACAAAGCACTACTCGAACCTGATTCACTTTTAGTTAAGTGTTGTTTAATATTGAATCTAAAAAACCCAAAACATTAATTAAGATTCAATTTAAGACCAATTCGAGAATTTAATTTCTATGAGTTACTGTAGTTTAACATGAGCAAAGATGTTGAGATGTAAAATACCTTTGCAAGGAAGGAGCTTCGTGGTAAAAAAATATAGACTTGACTGATGCTGAATAATTTAAAAAATTCATAAAAAACTGTCCGTGGTTTAGAAAAATCGGTACTAAAGCGCGTGCTTTGATTGGTCAAGTTACAATGACAGCACAGAGCGTAACCATGGAAACTGAAACCATCGGGAAAGAAAATGACCTCCAAACGTTCAGAAGTTTGATTTCTGTTTCCATCTTTAAAACAATGCAAACAACAGCAGACAATTATGAAAATGGAGTCGTTTTATTTCTGTGATGGAACAAAAACAAAAAAACAAAAAAACAAAAACAAAAAAATGAGGGGGGGGGGGGGGAGGGGCTGAAGGATTATATTGAGAGACAATAGCTTTCAACCAATCAGATTACGAAATTTTGCTCGAATGTTGTAAAAATTTATTTTTGCACTACCTTAATTCTCGCGTGTTTCCACAACTCAACATAGTACACCGTCTTGTTTTTATTTCATCAGCCGAGTGAAATAGTGGATGCGAATGTAAATATACGTGATTTTTCTTGAACTGTTTAGAAATATTGCATTAATTCATATCTCAGTCACGCAACAGATATACTTTGTAAAAGTACCTTTAGTAACCGACAACCTTCTTGAGATTGGCTTGAACCTGGAATCAACAAGCTACGACTTGGACTCCTAGTCGCAATTCATATTTCCTGCCTCTTTAGATATTAATTATTTGGAGGCTAAAGGCCAAATTTGCGCTTTCATCTGGTTGAGAAATGGAATTCCACTTTTCCTATAATATCAAAAACAATTTGTGATGTAATTTCTTGAAAATACTGTAATGCTAAACCTTTAAATAGTTACTTTTGTTTTACTTTTGGGAAAGTAATTACACAGAAATAACTTTCACTTGGTTCTTTCTAAATTTTGAATTTATTTTACATTGAAGTTTATTATATGGATAGCACTTTCCTTGTTACTGACAGCTTCATCAATTCAATTAAAGTTTTCTCTATCTAGCTTAGTTCTTTGCTTAGATTGTAATGAAGTATGGTCACTACACTGGCTGAAACCTTCCCGTACATGGCCTCGTTTGCCACTGACACACATTCTTGCAAACTCGCACACATCTGTACTTTCCCCATTTGAATCCTCTACAGAAGATACGACACCTTGGTTTACATGTGTAGTAGGGGCATAAGTGTTTATTCTTCCGTCTGACGGGGCGAATTCGCAAACTTTGGCTTTCGGGAAGCAGCAAGACAGCAAGAAGCAACACCAGTACTAGAAACTTGGAGTTCATCTTGTCGAACCTGAGGATTTTAGATAGAGAAGAAGTTAAAAGGACTTTCAAAATTGCAAAATTTACATACTGTGGATGGGAAATAGATTGTGTTGAAGATAATTTGATGTAATGTGATTCAGTCGGAAACAAACGATTATCAGTGAGATTTTCTTGTTATCGTCAAAGGTGACGAATTCTGAGAGTTTTATGACGAGACTTTTTAGTTTAACAACGATTTTCACAAGTCTAAAGGCGTTGTCGGTCACTCGGTGAGATTTTGTCTGCAACTCTTCTCGCCATAATAGCTTTGCAAAACAAGTTGCACGAACCACTGAATTGCAGCGTGTAACATAACCTGTATGAATCGCGCAAAATCACTGCGAGAAGACGATTACAGCAGCGTTTTTCTGCGTTGAGCCGTGTAACACCTCCCGTAATGGTCGTGCATCTAGTTCTGTAACGTCACTGCGAGACCAGTTACACCGTGTAACTGCTCCTAAACAACTTTGGAAGTTAACTTTGTGGTCTTGTTCAAGAGGGTGGTCCTACAGGACGCATTTTTAGTAAACTGGTTTCTTGTTTCAAAGTTTCCAAAAAAATATTACTTACCGACCTGGTTCTCTTTGAACACTTCATGGGAAAGGCCAACCTGAAGACACGTAAAAGGAATACTTTAAATTATGGATTTAGCATTGAATGGTTTGGAGTGTTACTTAGACTAGTGGCGCGACAAACTAGAAGTGTCTTTTCCGTTTCATCAACACATACAGAAAAAGATGGAAGTATCTTTTTATGTTGTTGTCTGACTTTTCCTATAAGCTGCTTCGATTCTTTAGCGTCCGTTTTGTCTAGAATATGTATTTTGAAATGTGATACTCTGGACAAAATCCCAAACGGGGTGGAATATTGCTAGAAAAAGGCGATGTCACCTATTTGTCTTTAACATCAAATCTTTAACGGATGCTGTGCTTAAGTCGAGTGGAGATTTTACTCTCAGAACAAAGCCATTGAAACAGCGTCCCCGAAACTTTATCATGCATGGATAAAATCGTTGATTCTTGAGTCAAAAAGCTCGACACCGATGACATGAATATTAAATATCTGTAGTCTGCTTAGCTGGCGCAAGGCGAAGTCAGAGGAAGGAAGATGGAAAGGGAAAGGAAGAGAAGGGAGTGCCGCTTCTTTCCTCTCATCTCCCTTCTCCCCCGCGTCCCCCTCCTCTAGAAGTGCCAGCTATGCAGGCAAAAACCTGTAGTAACAAACATAAGCTCCGTCATAAGTTCGGCCTTATGTACAGTGGAACTAACTCGACAGAACTTCCGCTTTAGCCTTGTTTTGGACCATATTTTCACATTGGAACCTGATCTCGGTTTACTGAAATTCCTCGTTAACTTGGACCAAAATAACTTTTCCTCGGCTCAAGTAAAGTTGACCCTTTAAACTCGAACTTTTTGGGGGAGGAGTTGATAAACCTTGCAAAAGCTAGACTCACATGAAACTGATAGTTTTATTTTAACAATGCAAAAAGTGTTGGGAAAGTGATTTTGCATGAAATTCATTAAATTCTGATCTCTGTTTATTTCGCATGGTACAGAGTAGTTCGTCTGCGGCTGAAAGACAGACACTTCAGCACACCAGAAAACATGTTGTTCAGCATCGAACTCGAACTCCTGCATGCTAATTAATTAACTTGAACTACTTTCGGTTCCCTGAGAGTTAGTGAGATTCTATTGTACCTGCGTGCCCCTTATTGCGCTGATATCAGTAAAAGCGGGACATAATAATATTTAAGACTTGTAGTTGCTTGCGTCGATAACGAAAATGCCGCTTTAAGCTTCGAAGAAAACACTCGCTCCTGAATGAGAAATTGTACGGGAAAGGACCAAATCATTTGGTATAAAGTATATACTGGTGATGGAGATTTTTGATGTGACCGAAATGTTTAGCCATGCAATGGATTTTTTCCGAGTTCATTAGATGAGAAAAATATTTCTCGAATTTCAACACGCCTTGTCTTACACCTCGCATATTATAAAAGCATGCATCTTTATGATTTTTTGCTGGACATTTTTTTACAAAAGCACCGCGCTAACTTTCGACGGGGTGCGCCATATTTCGGATCCTTTAATTTGACACAAGCAACGAGAGATATCTTCACTGTTTTTTCAATGCTGTGTTTAATTTCCTTTTTTATGGTTATTTACATTTATTAGTTTTTGATTTAGCTTGACTATTTCTTTATAGTTTAGTTCATGTTCAGCAGTTCCTTTGAGTCCAGGTAAGCCAGTAGGTTTAAGACTCGTGCCTTATCCATCTTGCGTTCCATCTCAGGCGTTGGTATTATCATAGTTGAGTGATATATCTTGTGGTTCGTCTCTCTTTCCACAAGGGACATATACCACACGACAACCCCATTTGCAGTACCTACGACAGGGGGGTCTTCTGCGAAAATGGCATATCACACGACAATAATTCCCACATTTGTGATGAGGGCACGTGGGTCCTGGTGGAGGTCTAGGTTTACGACGACGACGACGGCGCCTTCCCCACCATCCTTCAGCGTCAGGAAGGACCAAAATAAAGATAACAAACAGCACAAATAGGAACTTGAAGTTCATGATAGCGAACCTAAAGTAACAAGATTTAATAAGCAAAGTTTCAGTTTTCTTATCAAATGCAAGCTTTAATGGTTACTAGTTTATAAACTTTTATGGACTATTGTGGTCCAGGCGTTTGGATATCCAATGTGTGAAAGTTGATACGAGGTTTTTTAGTCTTTTTCTCGCCGTTTAAAAGTTTTGCCTTTAGTTACAAAAATCAGCCACTCTCACTCAAATATATTTTCTTTTTGCGATATATCGATGAGACATTTTGAAACTTCGAAAAAAAAAATTGAATCCTCGTTCTTCCAGGTTGTTTCTACAAAACGATTTCACCGATTTTTCATGGCTGGGTCGAGAAAATGAGACAGAAAATGTAATGTTTTCAAATGATAGCGGTAATGCATTGAAAACAGCTTTCCTCTTAAAAAACAGTGGCAAGACGGCGTAATTTTTGGAACTAACTTTTTGCAATATCTTTACGAGACGTTAAAATGGCGCAACTGATTTCATGATTTTGATGAAAATATTTCCACTTGAAATACGTAACAAGATTATTGATGCATATTTTCTTGTTTTCTTTTTATAGAGGCGAAATTAAAGTTGTCCCCTATACTGTTACGAGTTGCTTTAGTCAGAACACTTACCAACTTTCCTTGGATCTGATCTTTTTTCACAAATATGCAAGCAAGAACAGACTGAAACTGGTGTCTTGACAGCTCATCCTTTTAAAGTTTTCTAGCTGATACTCTTTAAAATGATTTTACTTTAAAATGATTAGAAGAAAAAAGTTAAAATTGAAAACGAAATACCCGTTTCACTTGAAATTGTATTTGCATTCAATTTGTTCAGCGTCGGAAATTCCATCAGCTGAACGCTTGTCTCCCAGTAAGCCGACGAATTTGTAAATAAGAACAGTTATAAAAGCATCAATGCATAAATATTTAGATTTTTTAATTTGATCGTTTCCTATTTCTGAATTGTAATTTCTGTACAGTAATATTGGTTTCATCCTTGAAATATACATTTTGCTTCATTCAGTTATTTGCGTTGCTCCTAGCTAGACAATAACAGGAAGACTGTATTTAACCAAACGAAAGCTTTCATTGTTGTATACTGAAACTTATTGCTGTAACTTTAAAATGTAAGAGAGCAAATGTTGAAGGACAAAAGAAAATTGTCACCAGCCAAAGGCTAGAGTTGAGTGCTTTCATTTTACATTCATGTAATAGTTGATGCTTGTCCAAAATGTTCAATGTAATCTTGTAAAACTACTTATGCGACCAGCCAAAATACCAAAAGTTTGTAACTCAAATCTTTGCCTTCATTCATTTGTTTTGACCGATTAATAGTTTTATCTTGCGGGTTTTTTGATATTTTGCTCTTAAGAGGAAACTTTCCTTTTCAGTTTAGTCCGTTTTAGCATTACTGCCTTTGTTCCTATAACAGGAAGAAGAATTTCACTTGTCTAGTAAAAATACACGACATGCAGGGAATAGTGGAGAGAGGTAGTTAAATCCATGATCTCCGAGCCTCATCCATGAGGAAGGAATCAGACAAACAGACATACAGACACACACACATAGACACACATACACACACACACAGACAGTAAAAACTGACAAGAGCAGACAAACAAACAGCAATTTTTCTATGTTTTGTGTGAATGCCACAAAATTTAGAATTTTGTAAACTCTAAATTGAATTATAATTCTCGAACTTGGTTCTGCTTTAGCCTTGTTTTTGACCATATTTTCACATATTGGAACTTGATCTAGGTTTACTGGAATTCTTACTTAATCGAACCGTGAAATAACTTTTCCTTGGTTCAAGTGAAGTTAACCCTTTTGAATCTTGCAAAAGCCTACTGCGAAACTGATGTTATTATAACCTGGAAAAAAAAAAGTGTTGGGAAAGTGATTTTGCATGAAATTCATTAAATTCTGATCTCTGTTTATTTCGCATGGTACAGATCTAGAGCAGTTCGTCTGCGGCTGAAAGACATGTACAGATACTTCAGCACACCAGAAAACATTTAGTTCAGCATTGTTTGGCTAACTCGAATCCCCGCCAGTTAACTCAACCTTCTTTCCGTTTACCTTGGGAGTTGGCAAGGTTCTGCTGTTCTTGTGCGCCCCTTGCAGCTGATATCAGTCAAAGCGGGACATAATAATATTTAAACTGAACTTGTATTCGCTTGCGTTGCATGATAACGAAGATATGGCTTTAAGCTTCAGGAAAAAAGCACCTCTGAATGGAAAGTTGTACGACGGGGAAGGACCAAATGCATACACGTGTTGTGTGACACGACGCATTTTATAAAAGCATGCATGTTTATGACCTTCTGCATGCTTGACTTTTACACTAGCACAACGCTAACTTTCGACAGAGCGCGCCATATTTTTGCCACTTTCGGATCCTTTGACACAAGCAACGAAAGTTCTTCACTGGTTTTTCAATGCTGCGTTTAATTTCCTTTTTAATGGTTATTTACATTTTTTAGTTTTTGATTTAGCTTGACTATTTCTTTATAGCTTAGGTCATGTTTAGCAGTTCCTTTGAGTCCAGGTAAGCCAGTAGGTTTAAGACTCGTGCCTTATCCATCTTGCGTTCCATCTCAGGCGTTGGTATTATCATAGTTGAGTGATATATCTTGTGGTTCGTCTCTCTTTCCACAAGGGACATATACCACACGACAACCCCATTTGCAGTACCTACGACAGGGGGGTCTTCTGCGAAAATTGCATATCACACGACAATAATTCCCACATTTGTGATGAGGGCACGTGGGTCCTGGTGGAGGTCTAGGTTTACGACGACGGCGGCGCCTTCCCCAAAACCAACCACCTTGAGCGTCAGGGAGGACCAAAATAAAGATGATTAACAGCACAAATAGGAACTTGAAGTTCATGATAGCGAACCTAAAGTAACAAGATTGAATAAGCAAAGATTCAGTTTTCTTATCAAGTTCAGTTATGTAAGTAGTTTATAAACTTTTATGGACCATTTTTATGGACGATTGTGGTCCGGCCGTTTGGATATCCAATGTGTGAAAGTTGATACGAGTTTTTTTTGTCTTTTTCTCGCCGTTTAAAAGTTTTACACGGAAAAAAGTTGTGTCAAAGAATTGGGGCACAGAATTAAAGAAAACATTAGGTGCTTACTATAGATGAAAAAATATATAGTAGCTTTGAACATCCGTAAAACTTTGCACCGATGAAGAGAGAGGGTGCGCACATTCGATCGGCCTCAAGTTTAAATATTGAAGCTAGTTCCAAGGATAAAACTCTTCTGGGTTGATTCTTTGCTCAAAATAGACGTGATCACTTTTGCCCTTAGTTACCAAACTCAGCCACTCTCACTCAAAATATATTTTCTTTTTGAGACATTTTTGAAACATCGAAAAGAGAATTGAATCCTCGTACGTTCTTGTTTCTACAAAACGATTTCACCGACTTTTCATGGCTGGGTCGAGAAAATGAGACAGAAAATGTAATGTTTTCAAATGGTAGGTACTGCATTGAAAACAGCTTTCCTCTTAAAAAACAGTGGCAAGACGGCGTAATTTTTGGAACTAACTTTTTGCAATATCTTTATGAGACGTTAAAATGGCGCAACTGATTTCATGATTTTGATGAAAATATTTCCACTTGTATTTGAAATACGTAACAAGATTATTGATGCATCTTTTCTTGTTTTCTTTTTATCGAGGAGAAATTAAAGTTGTCCTTGTATACTGTTACGAGTTGCTTAAGTCCAAACACTTACCAACTTTCCTTGGATCTGATCTTTTTTCACAAATGTGCAAGCAAGAACAGACTGAAACTGGTGTCTTGACAGCTCATCCTTTTAAAGTTTTTGTAGCTGATGCTCTTTAAAATGATTTAACTTAAAAATGATTAGAAGAAAAAAGTTAAAATTGAAAACGAAATACCCGTTGCACTTGAAATTGTATTTGCATTCAATTTGTTCAGTGTCGGAAATTCCATCAGCTGAACGCTTGTCTCCCAGTAAGCCGACGAATTTGTAAATAAGAACAGTTATAAAAACGTCAAAGCAAAAATATTTAGACTAATTTGATCTTTTTCCTATTTCTGAATTGTAATTTCTGTACAGTAATATTGGTTTTATCCTTGAAATATACATTTTGCTTCATTCAGTTATTTGCGTTGCTCCTAGCTAGACAATAACAGGAAGACTGTATTTAACCAAACGAAAGCTTTCATTGTTGTATACTGAAACTTATTGCTGTAACTTTAAAATGTAAGAGAGCAAATGTTGAAGGACAAAAGAAAATTGTCACCAGCCAAAGGCTTGAGTTGGGTGCTTTCATTTTACATTCATGTAATAGTTGATGCTTCAATGTTCAATGTAGTCTTTGAAAATTGGAGGTACCAAAATTGATTAAAACTCGAAGAAACCTCGAACACTGATCTCCGTCTTGTAAAACTTCTTATGCGACCAGCCAAAATACCAAAAGTTTGTAACTCAAATCTTTGCCTTCATTCGTTTGTTTTGACCGATTAATATGTTTTATCTTGCGGGGTTTTTGATATTTTGCTCTGAAGAGGAAACTTTCCTTTTCAGTTTAGTCCGTTTTAGCATTACTGCTTTTGTTCCTATAACAGGAAGAAGAATTTCACTTGTCTAGTAAAAATACACGACTCGCACACGACATGCAGGGAATAGTGGAGAGAGGTAGCTAAATCCATGATCTCCGAGCCTCATCCATGAGGAAGGAATCAGACAATACAGACACACACACATAGACACACATACACACACACAGACAGACAGTAAAAACTGACAAAAGCAGACAAACAAGCAGCATTTTTTTATGCTTTGTGTGAATGCCACAAAATTTAGAATTTTGTAAACTCTAAATTGAATTTTAATTCTCGAACTTGGTTCTGCTTTAGCCTTGTTTTTGACCATATTTTCACATATTGGAACTTGATCTAGGTTTACTGGAATTCTTACCTAATCGAAGCGTGAAATACCTTTCCTTGGTTCAAGTGAAGTTAACCCATTTGACCGTAAAACGTTTTCGGGGAGGAGTTAAAAAATCTTGCAAAAGCCTACTACGAAACTGATGTTATTATAACCTGATAAAAAAAATGGGGAAAGTGATTTTGCATGAAATTCATGATCTCTGTTTATTTCGCATGGTACAGAGTAGTTCGTCTGCGGCTGAAAGACAGATACTTCAGCACACCAGAAAACATTTGGTTCAGCATCATTTGGCTAACTCGAATCCCCGCCTGTTAACTCAACCTTCTTTCCGTTTACCTTGGGAGTTGGCAAGGTTCTGCTGTTCTTGTGCGCCCCTTGCAGCTGATATCAGTCAAAGCGGGACATAATAATATTTAAACTGAACTTGTATTCGCTTGCGTTGCATGATAACGAAGATATGGCTTTAAGCTTCAGGAAAAAAGCACCTCTGAATGGGAATTTGTACGACGGGGAAGGACCAAATGCATACACGTGTTGTCTGACACGACGCAATTTATAAAAGCATACATGTTTATGACCTTCTGCATGCTTGACTTTTGTACACTAGCGCAGCGCTAACTTTCGACAGAGCGCGCCATATTTTTGCCACTTTCGGATCCTTTGACACAAGCAACGAGAGATCTTCACTGGTTTTTCAATGCTGTGTTTAATTTCCTTTTTAATGGTTATTTACATTTATTAGTTTTTGATTTAGCTTGACTATTTCTATAGCTTAGTTCATGTTTAGCAGTTCCTTTGAGTCCAGGTAAGCCAGTAGGTTTAAGACTCGTGCCTTATCCATCTTGCGTTCCATCTCAGGTGTCGGTATTATCAAAGCTGAGTGGTGCATCTTGTGGTTCGTCTCTCTTTCCACAATACACTGTTTTCCAACCACAGCGCCGCCTGCAGTACTTGTGACAGCGGCCATAACGGCATTTCACCCAACAATGGTTCCAACACCTATATCGCCTGCAGTAGCGTCTTGGTGGAGTTTTACGACGACGACGGCGGCGCCTTCCCCACCATCCTTCAGCGTCAGGAAGGACCAAAATAAAGATGATTAATAGCACAAATAGGAACTTGAAGTTCATGATAGCGAACCTAAAGTAACAAGATTGAATAAGCAAAGTCATTCGGTTTCTTATCAAATGCAAGCTTTAATGTTACTAGTTTATAAAATTTTATAATATTGCAGTTTGGATATCCATGCAATTTGTGAAAGTTGAGACGAAGTTTTCTTTGTCTTCTCTGGTTTGAAAGATTTATATGGAAAAAAATTAAAATTGTTTGCGTCACAGAATTGGGGCAAAGAATTGAAAGAGAAAGTTGATGCTTATCAGTTATAGATGAAGACTATATAGTTATATAGTTCCCAAGTCAAAAGTCTTATGGGTTGATTTTTTCCGCAATAAAAAGAAAGCCAATGAAGATATCACAATTGTGTTATCACTGTTTTAACCTTATGAATTTAATTCCACGCGTGGAATTTTTCTCATCAAAATGCCAAATTAAAACTTCCAAAAATGGCAAAATGGTTCAAAAAAACAGCCATTCTCACAAAACAATCGGAATCTTTTTCAGTGCAGATAAGAAATTTTTGAAACATTAAAAAGAAATTTGAATCCTCGTTCTCGCTTCTACAAAGCGACTTCACCGATTTTTCTAGCTTAAGAAAATGAGACTGAAAATGTAAAAACAGCGGCAAAACGGCGTACGTAATTTTTGGAACTAACTTTTGCAAACAATATTTTCACTTATATTTGAAATACGTAACAAGATTATTGATGGATCTTTTCTTGTTTTCTTTTTATCGAAAAGAAATTAAAGTTAATCCAGAACCGACTTTTGTCCATTGTATACTGTTACGAGTTGCTTTAATCAGAACACTTACCAACTTTCCTTGGATCTGATCTTTTTTCACAAATATGCAAGCAAGAACAGACTGAAACTGGTTTCGTAACAGCCCATCCTTTTATAGTTTTTCTAGCTGATGTTCTTAAAAATAGCTCGTTTCACTTTGAAGGAAAGAATTGAGAACGAAATAAACACTCGTTCCCAAGTCTTGCACTTAAATTTCTATCAATTTGCATTCAATTCATTTCCTGTGAAACTTCTCTTGTTTAGACTTTTTTAGCATTTCTTTGTATATAAGAATTAAGAAAATTAGTTTACAATTTTAGAATATTCTTGCATAAATGAGCTGTTTTCTTAATTCATTTATAAATAAGAATTGTATAGTTTAAGATTTATAAAAACATCAAGCAAAATTAGTCAGAATTTGATTTTTTTCTATTTCTGAATCTCTGTGCAGTAATATTAGTTTCATCCTTGGAGAATTTGCTTCATTGAGTTTTATTTACTCTACTTAATAACAGGAATACTATTTATGTTTTCCCCTGACTGTATTTAACCAAACGAAAGCTTTCATTGTTGTATACTGAAACTCTTATTGCTGAAACTTTAAAATGTGAAAGAGGAAAAGTTGAAAGGCACTAAAGAAATTTATCATAAGCCAAAGGAGTTGAATGCCTAAGGATGCTTTCATTTTACATTGACGTAACAGCTGATACTTGTTCACAATTTTCAGTTTAGTCTTTGAAAACTGGAGGCACAAAAAGTTTATTTAAAACTCGAATATAAACCTTGATATCTGCTCTAGAATAAAAGAGTCACGAACATTTTTGTGACATATTATCTTGCCACAATAATGTAGAACCAATTAATAAATTAAAACTGTGCATGGCATTTCAATATGATGAACTCTAATTAATTCATTGAGTTTTATTTACTCCTACTATATAACAGGGAGACTATATTTAACCAAACGAAAGCTTTCATTATTGTATACTGAAACTCATATTGCTGAAACTTTAAAGTGGGACGATAATGAAATCTTGACCGTTTAAAAGACGATTTTTTTGGATTAAAAATCAAAATATTAGTTATGTAAAATGGAAATCCGATGTAAAATAAAATTGGAGAAAAAATCATATACCTAAAAAGTTTGAGTTGAATTGTCTCTAAATGCCGTCCGCCATTAATCCATCTGGCACTTTAAATAAATAAAAAATAAATAAATTAGGAGTAGCTCATCACCCTTCCTTGCAGCTAAGTGCTGAATTATGAAGGGCGCAGCTCAACGTGATCGAGTCGAAGGTTTATAAGGGCGCTTTCATTACGAGACAATTGAACAATCACACATTTACATACAAATTTACATACACATACACGTAGCAGCCACCATACGACCCATGTCTGATCACGGAGCACAGCTTAGATCGAAACTAGTTCGTATTTTTGTAAGGAAAAATTGATGAAAAGTGAAAAATGAATATATTTTATCAAAAGATGAATATAGTTAAATAACACTTGCTACTCTCCGCCAAAAAAAGCATTTTAAGCACATTATCACCGAGAAATTTGTGTTTAAAACCTGAGAGAACAATAGCCTTGAGAAACTGACGTCATATATCAGTGACGTCAGTTTCTCAAAATGTAGATGCTAAAATATAACAATTTCTCTTCTAAATAAGAAGAAAATGTTGCTTCATGGTGATAATTTGGGCCGTAATTATCGGTTGGACTAAGTTTCAGGTCATTTTCATTCGCTATAAATTTTCATCCAGGTGCTGCTTTGAATAATGGCGGTCGATGAAAGCAGAGGAAAATAACTCCTTTTGAGGATGTTCTTAAAATCGCCGCTTTGGTGTGTTAATATGAATGCTATAAAGTCAACAAATATAAAAATAATAAGGTCGCTAATTTCATCGTCGTCCCACTTTAATACAAAATGTGAAAGAGGAAAAGTTAAACTGTACATGGCATTCAATATCACGAACTCCTAATTCATTAAACACTGTCAGGCATTAGAGACGGGAAAATCGTCGTGGATGGGACAGAAGATGGTTTAATCTAAATTTAAGTCAGATTTATCATCTAAGACAGGTTTCCTGCCCAGTTTTCCAGTCTGTTAAGATGGGAGAATAGATGAGAAATTCCATTTTACAATCTAAGTCTAAATTTATTAATCTGCGAGAAGTATATTCGGCATTTGTAGTTGTATAAACTGAGGCCAGCACTTCGTTTAGCTCGTAAATTGGTTCAGTTCAAACATGCAAGATGCACAAAATTGCGACAAATAACCCTGAAATCATCAAGAGAAGACTAGAAACAGTAATACATACAAGAGTTTTTGGAAAACATTAAAAGAAAGATTGCATTTTCCTTACTTTTTCGCTTAAACTTGCCCCAGTCCCTCCTCTGTCAAATGCTATTTTGAGGAAGAAATTCGTACTTTAGCAAGCTATCTTAAAATATCTTAATTTAAAAAAGTCTATGTTCCGATTTCGAAATATTCTCAAATGCATACCTTTTTGTTTTTACCTTTTTATAGAATAACTTCAATATTTAAATGTTGTCAATGACTTAATGCGAATATTGAGTGCCTTTTATTTGATTTTCTTGTTTCGAATTCGATTGGTGTCGCACGACTTTACAGCGCAAAGCTTAAAACTGTGGCCGGTGTAAATTTGCTTGCATAACTAGTTTTCCCAACTGATGCTTAGATAAGATATAATAAGAGAAGAGATTTCCTCGGATATGGGATCTTTCCTATAAGCTGTAAAAAAAGTACTAAGGGGGGATCACTCAGTGTCTGTATCTTTTCCGTAAAGTTTTGCCAAAGAGTTACTCTGACCACATGGTTTTGTTTGACTTGTAACTTTTAAAGATGTGATTTGCAAGATCTTCCCCAGGCTACAATAGCATAAGGTATATAACGGTAAATAAGGTAGATTTCTTTAAGTTGCTGTAACCCTCCCCCTTTCCCCTCCCCCTCTCCTTTCTCTTCCCCCTTTCATTTCCCTTCCCCCTCTCCTTTCCCTTCCCTTTCTCCTTTCCTCTCTCCCTCTGCTTTGACTCACTCCTTTCCTCTCCCCTCTCCTTGGGCTTACTCTCCGTAAACGGCCGGGACAAGTGACTGGAGAGGAACCATGCATCAATATTTGTTTAGGCCTTTTGCATCAACTGGTCACATGGTACAAAATCTGCTATTCTGGTGGGCAAAATACGCACTGGGAAATCTAAACAAAGACAAGTCAAGTTTAACTGGTTGGAATCCTTTTGTTTTTGAGGCTGTTACATTCCTGCTGATTTTATTCAAATTGTTTGCCAGCTGATTTTATTCTAAGTATTAATGCCGTTTACATGTTTATTTGAGTAGTAATCTAGTCAGTCTAAGTAGCTTATATTTTATGGTTAAGACATCCTTCGCAATATTTCAATCGAGGCATGGCATCTTGTGGCTCGTCTCCATATCTGCAGGGCGCTGGTCGAAAACCCTAACAACAGTCCGCGGGGATTTTCGCATCGGACTTGTCTTCACTTATGGTAGCATCTCTAGTTGTCCCGCGAAATGCATCAGAAGCTACAGTGTTGTCAGCAACAAGGCGACCTTGACGACGCTGACGACGCTGATGACGGCTTCTCATGTGCCTACCACCTTCAGTGTCAGGAAGGACCAAAATGAAGATGACAAACAGCACAAACAGGAACTTGAAGTTCATCATGTCGAACCTAAGGACAAAAAAGACTAGTTAGCGAATATCTGTACTCGAGACAAATTTGAACACCAGAAATAAAAAGAGCACTTCGTTAGTAAAAGTTCAAAGTTGCAATTTATAAGATGAATAAGAGAAAAAAACGACAGCAAATTTAAGTAATACTCGCAGGATTTTTGTTCTGTGAGCACGAGCGAGGCCAGAAAGTTCGTTATCGCAAAAAAGTTTAATGAGAAAAGATTTGATTTCCCTCGAGTGAAAAACGCTATTATTTTGATCATAAAGATTGCTGCCAGGAAATCCCTTTATACCTTTGCTTTCAATAAATTCACATAAGCTTTGGCACTCCCGTCTCACTGTTTAGCATACTATATAACCAGTACTTGCGGTCACTTCATATTGGTGTGTGTGTGTACAGACCTGTATACATATCAGGGGATACTTCACACATTGAAAATTCCATCTTGAACAACGAATCCTCGAAAAAGTAAAATGATAAGATTGCATGGGGTTTGGGGATCGATCATAAATGTCAGTGTAATTACAGCATTAAATAATATATGAGTATATACGGCGCGCGGAATGGTCCAAAATTATGACATTAATTAAGTTTGAACAGATAACTGTTGGTTGACTGCGTTACATCGCGTTAGATGATATTGTTCTCTTCTCAACACAAAAAAACTGGGTCAAAGACTAAACAAATCGTTTGAAGACCAAAAACTCAGTCGAAGACTCAAAAAAACAAACAACAACAACAACAGCAACAACAACAACAACAACAAAAAAAAACACCTTGGTAAAAGGCAGAAAAAACTCGGTCGAAGACAAAAACTTGGTCCAAGACAAAGTTCGATCGATGTCAAAAAACTCGGTCGAAAACTAAAAACTCGATCGGAAACTTAAAAAAAACTAAATTAGGTCTAAGAACAAAGAACTAATAGTCAAAGGTATCAGTTTTGTACTCTGTTTAGAGCAGCATTTGTATGGTGTAAAAGAGACCTTGATCACCATGCAATGATCGTATTAAAGTCCCTTGGTCATGATCGATGCGTTCCTTGCCGTGACCGTGCCGTTTTCACAATCTCATGAGCATGCGCAACACTGGAACTTGCAGAATTTTTATTTTGCTGACGTCATGTCGCGCGGTCGATCTTTTGGGGCAAAAATCTCCAAAACTAAACGGTAAAATCCTTTCATAATTTGTCAACTTTATTCGAATATAAAGCTACAGTAGTTGACAAAATATGAAAAAAATTGGCACTACAGAATTCTTTTTATTTCGTAAAATCGAAATTGTGAAATATTTTAGATTCTGTAGTGCAGACACGCTTGGCATAAATGACTCCAAAATCGCTCATCCAAATTACGCCATTTTACTCAAACCTTCATATCTTCAACAGTCTTTCGTCGATTGGGACGGAATTTTCGGAGGTGGATTATTATAGGTAGCGTTTTATTTTGTTATACAGAAAGTCACCACAGACGTCATTTTGACGTCATAGTGAATTGTTACATTTCTAGCGAAAATATAGATTGACACCAGAGGTTCTGAAAGATGTTCAATTTGATAGCAAACAACTTTCCCTAAAATTTGGCGTGATTTTTATCTTGATACGACAATTCGTTGCAGAGTTATAACGGATTTTTAATTCACGATGACGTCACAGAAATGACGTCACTTATTATTATTAAGAGCTATTAGAAGTGATTGGAAGCAGTAAGTGTTGTTCCCATGATCAAGTCTAACTATTATAACACGATTCTGCATGACAAAGGTAAAAATTTTTACTCTGAGGTTTATTAGGGATATTTTAAATTATTGGTGACGTCATTTTGACGTAATGGGATTTTGCTACATATTCTGATTAATAATTTTAATACTTATCTTCAAAATATCGAAAATCTAAAAACATACGATTTGAGCGGCTTTGAAGTTGTTTTGATGTGGAACGTATCAGAACAAACAGGCTTCAAACAAAAAAGATGAATGAAGAAGTATTTTTACGAATAGCTGTTAAAAATTTCGTATATGTTTTTTTAACAGCTATTCGTAAAAATACTTCTTCATTCATCTTTTTTGTTTGAAGCCTGTTTGTTCTGATACGTTCCACATCAAAACAACTTCAAAGCCGCTCAAATCGTATGTTTTTAGATTTTCGATATTTTGAAGATAAGTATTAAAATTATTAATCAGAATATGTAGCAAAATCCCATTACGTCAAAATGACGTCACCAATAATTTAAAATATCCCTAATAAACCTCAGAGAAAACACATTTTACCTTTGTCATGCAGAATCGTGTTATAATAGTTAGACTTGATCGTGGGAACGACACTTACTGCTTCCAATCACTTCTAATAGCTCTTAATAATAATAAGTGACGTCATTTCTGTGACGTCATCGTGAATTAAAAATCCGTTATAACTCTGCAACGAATTGTCGTATCAAGATAAAAATCACGCCAAATTTTAGGGAAAGTTGTTTGCTATCAAATTGAACATCTTTCAGAACCTCTGGTGTCAATCTATATTTTCGCTAGAAATGTAACAATTCACTATGACGTCAAAATGACGTCTGTGGTGACTTTCTGTATAACAAAATAAAACGCTACCTATAATAATCCACCTCCGAAAATTCCGTCCCAATCGACGAAAGACTGTTGAAGATATGAAGGTTTGAGTAAAATGGCGTAATTTGGATGAGCGATTTTGGAGTCATTTATGCCAAGCGTGAGAATTTTTTCGTTCTTTGCCATATCAAAGGTAAAGATATGTACATTCTTTAAAATGAGTTTTAAAATAATTCACCGTGGAAAACGTGCGTTTTTATTTATTTTATTGGAAAAATGACCTTAGTTAAAGCTGACGTGACGTTGCTATAGCAACCTTTCGAGCAATGAGTTTCATATCAAACGGTTCCCCGATTCATGGACTATCATATGGTTGGCTGAAGCGTGTCAAAATTTATATCTGTAGCACCTATTATACGCTTTTTACTATTGGTATAAATATCTTTAAAACTATAGTGAGCTACCTTAAGATCATGCTGTTATATACACCTATTTCAAAAAAGGTTGTCACCGCTAAGAGCGATAGGCGATAGGTAATAGGTCATTCCAAGACCGCAAAGCACTATTGATTTCTAATTGATTTACATATGAATTGCCAAATATTTGATGGAAGAGTGTAAAGAAAGATTTAGGATGGCTTAATTAAGAAATCAATAGTGCTTTGCGGTCTTGGAATGACCTATTACCTATCGCCTATCGCTCTTAGCGGTGACAACCTTTTTTGAAATAGGTGTATACTAGAGCAGTTTTTGTCTAGCTGTGGAAAACTCACGACACGCCAGGAACAGGTCTTCAATGGTACACTGTTCCCTTTTCAGTCTTACCACATTTCTAACTCTTCTTCTCTTTTTTCTATCTTTAGCATACAAAAATAATCTGAGGATCGCCGGCTATAAGTACGACGATCTCTTTAATTTTCCCGCCATTATTACGATCGCAATTATGGTCGAGATTCCCAAAACACTGTGGATTTCTTTCTTTCAGACCAGTTTTGGTACAATTTGCCAACAGCATAAATTGATTCAAATAACTAAACAAAAAGGGAAATAAGTGATCTCTTACTAATTACAATATATGCAACGTGGATCGACATTCCATCAGAAACACTTTCACGATATTGTTCAGTTGATTGCATCACCCTCTTCCTGACTCGTTTTGTAGAGATGAATACAGGCAAAGGCGAAGTGAAAGCAATCGTGTAGACGAAGAACTGTTTAGTTGTTTATATTTACATTTACGTTTAGGCCTTCGACACGAAAGCGATGGAAACGCTCACCGTAAAGGAATATTTTCGAAAACTTCCCCAAATTAAAGTGGATACTTTCGAAAAACGGATTTCGTGTGGAGAGCGCTTGACGTTGATTAATTATCAATGGAACGTTCACTATCGTTTAACGGAGCTGAACGGTAAAAAAGTATACGTTTACAAACGAAACCGCATATGTATTGACGACTCTAAAAGGATTCGAAAACGTTCATCGCTTTCGTGAAACAGTCATAGTTTTCGTGTGGACTTCAGTCAATAGTTCTATGCGTTTACGGGGCCTGAATTAGCATATCGAATGCTCGGTAGTCAGAACTGCGAGTACATGTCTAAACGCAGTACGCATAAGATCGCATAACATATTAACATGGAGTGAAAACAAATCCCTTTTAGTTTAATTTATTTTGTGCTTACATTTAAAATTATATGTTCAACGCTCAACTAGGTACAAACATTCCACGAGCCTTGAACAATGAATATTCAAAATGTCATAATTAATAAAAAGTGCTTTTGTTTTAATTATCTGCACGAGATGTCGAGAATATGTTTGTTATCGCAAAAAGGTCTATTGATAATGAGCTTGAAATGGAGATTTTTGGGCAGGGGGTAGCTTGTTATATTTAGCATTTATCTTCAGATAGAAATAATCAGTTTCTAGTTTTCATCGATTTTCTTCCAAGTTGACCTATAACTACGGGCAATCTACAATAACCGCGTGGGTTAGCCTATAGGTAGAGAGCCAGATATATGTGCCATAATACTATGTAGTTTGATTGCAAAAAAAAAAAAAAAAAAAGAAAAGACAAAAAAAAAAAAAAAAAAAAGAAGAAGAAGAAGAAGAAGAAGAAAACCGACTTAATAAGAAAATACGCTTAAAATATTTGGCTTCCTAGTGTAAATTTTCCACGGTAGATAGTGCTCAGTATTCTTATTCTTCTACAGTAGGTCCTCGTAGTGGCTATTCTTCTGCTGGTACTCTGGCAAAGTGCTGGCACAGTGCTCAGTTAGATTTTAAGATCCTATAGATATCGTTTCTTTCAATTTTTAATCCAGATAATCGTGTAATAAAAGGGGCGACGAATGGTCCCTAGAAAATCGTGGATCTCTGCAACTTTTGATCCCATATCGGAAGCCTTTGTGGTGAGTCACAAGTTCTCGTTTTTGTGTGTCTCTTTCCATCTTGGAGTGTCCGATTTTTAAGCCGTAATGGTTGAGTCTTGAGTCATGACGTACAATTAAGTAAAAGCCGTTTTCAGTGCACAGTTCCCATTTTGTTTGATTCTGTTTACTCAGTCCTGCGTGAGAATAAAGGCCGATGTCGGACTGAACGTTTCCCTTTTTCACGTCACCTACTAACGGTGACATCCTCATTTGATCAGGTTTCCGCTTAAAAGAACAATTTAAATGGCTCAAAAGCTTGATGGGGGCATGTATTTTAAGTCAATTATGTCAAAGAATTTAGTTACTTTATATGGAAGTAAGGTTCGCCATAGGTCAGTATAGTAAAGTCGGATCGTCATCTATTCTGTAGATTATGCAGTCTCCTCTCAAGTAGTCTCCCTCGCAGCAGTGTTTAGCCTCGTCACGTAACGCTCCCTCTAAACACGGCTGCGAGGGAGACTACCTCTCAACCCAATCACTATCATCTTCACCTAGCGCCGGCAGAAAATTGATTTCATAAGAAGTTCAAAATTGATACCTTTTGGAGTATTTCTTTCCTCTTGTTGATAACGTTGTGAGCTAGTTGAGAAGAACAAATTAAGACCGTGGAAAATATCAGCCTTTCTTTATGTCCAAACAAAGTATTTCACACGTGACAATACCGTCAAACCAATCGCCATCGGCCGACAGGTTGAGGGGCGTGGAAACTGAGTTGACCAGAACTACCGCCACGATTTTTCATGGATGTTAAAATCAGGACATCTGACTGAATTGTAGTATCGATCAGGGTTATTTTGAGTAATATACACGGACGGACGGACGGACGTATGTATGTACGGACGGACGTACAGCCGTTGGGCTCCCTGTGTGTCCATGAAAAATCAACTCGATGGGTTACCATTTTTTCTTAGGTATGGTGCTCCGCTCGCGGGAGCTCCGCTAAAAATGTAGGGAAATTAAGTGCGATATTTACTAAGATCGGTTGGTACAAGATTTTCTGTATTCAGCGTGCTAATGTGGATGCAGAAATTATGCAGTGCTCAATGTATTCATGATTGAAGAAATTCAGCACCACATACATATTCAGTAAAGTCAAATTTGTTCCTGTTATGTTTTAAGTAAACTTACTCTTTGTTAAAATATTATAATAATGTGAATCAAAAATGAGCAAAAGAAAACTTCACGAAAAAACAATGGTTATTTTGTAGGAAAATTTTCTGCGACCAACAACGAATTCAAACTTTCAGTTGGATTTTGAGTTTTTCTGATCCGCCATTTATGCGAAGGGGACGGAGCTTATGCAAATGCCCTCAAAAACGTTGAAAACGTGGATCGAGGTCGGATCGAGGGCGCCATATTAATATATTTTATAAGCTCCTCTCCTTTTACGTTATTGGCGGATCAGAAAAACCCAAAATCCAAAAGTGCTTTGGTAGTAAGAGATTTGATCATGCAATAATAATCTGTGTGTTGTAAATCGAGTGTAATTCAGTGAAAACTGACACTGACTAAGTCATTATCATAAGTCATGGAAAACGATGTACATTTTGCAGACGCTTTTAAAAAATACATCAAAACATCCAGATTTTGCAGACAGTTTGTGAAAACATACAGGAAAACAACCAGATTCCACAAAAAAACAAGGTTTTTGTTTTTAGGGAGCGACTAAAACGTTCTTCGTTCACACCATACCATCATTTTCACTTGGTTTTTACTTGGCTTCATCACTACGTAAGAAGTAAGGAAGAGTGTGATGCAATGAACTGGACGACCAAGTGTTTCTGATGGAATGTCGCGGGACCACGTGTTGCATAAAAAGTCAACGATCTTGAGCCAAAATTGTCAAACATTAAATAAACATGAAGTATTTTATTTTTAAGGAATATAAAACGCGCGCGCATGTCTCTGTACTGTGATATAAACACGATGGAAGATGTAGAGAAAGAGAAAAGCAACTGAGAAAGAGAAAAGCAAGTTTAGGAACACGATGCGTAGCCGAGTGTTTCTCTTGCTTTTCGAGTGCTCTACATCTTCCAGAGTGTTAATATCACAGTACAGAGACATAAGCGATCGTTTTATATTGCTTTTATAAAATATTTTCGACGTTTTTTGAGCGAGCCATGTCTCTGTCCTCTGATATAAACATGGTAGTCAGCCATGCAATCTGCGCGCGCGTTATATCTCAAATATTTTATAATTATTCATATAACTTGACTCGATTTGATTTGTTGAGACACTAAGTAGAATTTGACTTTTTTTGGCAAAAGAGAATTGGTTTGACGACTTAATGGTTTGAGGAAGTTTTTTTTTTTCCAAATTGGTGTTGTAATGAGAGAAACAGTGGTTTGTTTACCTACATTGGTTCTTGAAAATGGCATGTGAAGATTCGCTTGAGAGAGAGAATTATATGGTACTATAAGCTAGAGAAGACTTTACTGGCAAAACAGAAACAGTTATCAAATTGATCTGGAAGTTGGCCTGATTTCCAGCGAGAGAAGATTTAAAAGTATTGAGCTGGAAGACATTTTCAACAGTTTAGATCTCCAACAGGTTGAGTGCTAAGGAGGGATCACTCAATGTCTGTATCATTTCCGTAAAGTTTTGCCAAAAAGTTACTCTGACCACATATGGTTTTGTTGACTTGTGACTTTTAAAGATGTGATTTAACGGTAAATAAGGTAGATTTCTTGAAGTTGCTGTAAGCCTCCCCCTTTCCCTTCCCCCTCTCCTTTCTCTAGCTTCCCCCTCTCCTTTCCCAAATATCTTAATTTTTCAAAAAATCTATGTTCCGATTTCGAAATATTCTCAAATTAATCGTATCTTTTTGTTTGATGTATAAAATATAGAATAACTTCAATATTTAAATGTTGTCAGTGAATTGATGCCAATATTGAGTGCCTTGAATTTGTTTGAATTCGATTGGTGTCGCACGGCTTTACAGCGCAAAGTTTAAAACTGCGGCCGGTGTAAATGTACTAGTTTTGTCTCATCCAACTGATGCTTAGATAAGAGATAATACGGATAAGAGATTTCCTCGGATATGGGATCTTTCCTATAAGCTGTAAAAATGTTTTGTCTTTTTTCACTGCTGATCTTATTCAAATTTGTTTGTCAGCTGATTTTATTCTAAGTATTAATGCCGTTTACATGTTTATTTGAGTAGTAATCTAGTCAGTCTAAGTAGCTTATATTTTATGGTTAAGACATCCTTCGCAATATTTCAATCGAGGCATGACATCTTGTGGCTCGTCTCCATATCTGCAGGGCGCTGGTCGAAAACCCTAAAAGTTCGCGGGGATTTTCGCATCGGACTCCAACTTGTCTTCACTTATGGTAGCATCTCTAGTTGTCCCGCGAAATGCATCAGAAGCTACGTTGTTGTCAGCGACAACAGGGTTTTGTGATGAAGCGAGTTTACCGACACGACGACGACGACGACGGCGGTTTTGACCTTCAGTGTCAGGAAGGACCAAAATATGAGATGATAAACAGCACAAACAGGAACTTGAAGTTCATGATGTCGAATCTAATGACAAAAAAGACTAGTTAGCAAATATCTGTACTTGGAGCAAATTTTCGTTTTGGCAACTTTTTCAGCATGGAATAGGCCATATGCACTAACAGGTCACGTGACCCTATTTCCCTATTTATTTGTACCGTCAAAATGAACGCCAGAAATAAAAAGAGCACTTCGATATTAGTAAAAGTTCAAAGTTTCAATTTATAAGATGAATAAGAGAAAATACGACAGCAAATTTAATTAAGATGGGATATTTTCCGTAAAACCTATCTGTACGACTCCCAATAATCACCAAAAGCAACATTTTCTTTACATTCAAACGAGACGAATAGAAATTGTCAAGTATTTTAGCATTTAAATTGTGAGTCAATGACGCCATTTACTCAACACTATCGTTCTTTTCAGACTTAATTATCAAAATTTCTCATAGATAATGAGCTTGAAATACAGATTTTTGGGCAGAGGGTAGCTAGATATTTAGCATTTATCTTCAGATAGAAATAATCAGTTTCTAATTTTCATCGATTTTCATCCAAGTTGGCCTATAAGTACAGGCTATCTACAATAACCGCGTGGGTTAGCCTAGGCCTGTAGAGAGCCTATTTACTCGGGCTTCCTGTGGAGTGCCCGAGGTATAAATTGCCCTTCGTTATTTGTCTTCGGCCACAAAAATCAGTCACGTGGTCAGTAGCTATCACGTGATCGATAAACTTCACGTGATCAATGACTTTGCTCGTGGTCGAAGTTTAACAGCTTTAAAGGCTTCGATTCCCTTCGCTTTCGCTTAGCTTCTTGGTTTATAAATGATGTGAGGTACGCTTAAAGCACTTACAGATGCACACTATTCGCGGTAGACCCACACTAAAAGATGTCGAGCGTTTTTGAAAACGAGTCGAACCTTAGAGACCGCGAACTTAGCCGTTAGAGAAAAACCGTTAGAAATGCCTTGGCAAAGCGTTAGCTACTGAGGAAAAACCGTTAGCTCATTAAGCCAAATTAAGCGTTAGTCATTGAAGCGAAACCGTTAGTTGTCAAACCCAAACCGTTAGCAAAACCGTTAGACACCGTTAGAGCCCGTTAGAGGCCGTTAGAAATTGCCTCTAACGGAAAAGCGTTGTTGTACGTTTTCTCGTGGAGGGTCACAAATAATATCAATGCATAATAATATGGATTGCTATAACTTAGTTTATCTAAAAATATAAAACATATAAAAATTATAAAACTACCTTATATAATAAAATACTATTATATTCGCCGAATGCCAATATGGCGACCCACCCGAATAACCACCGCCCCGGACTCACCAGCCCCTCATTCACGCGAAAACGCTTTTGCGTTTCCACGTGAACACGAGGCCAGTAAGTACCGAACAACAGCCACTCAAATTGGTCGCCACATCGGCATTCGGTCTATCATTGTACTGAAGACTCTGCCTAGCAGCCCTTCGAGTCTAACAAACATCAACAAACCAATTAGATCTCTGTTGATGTTCATCGAATGACTGCAGGCCAACAGCGTCTGATGGTTGAGTCAATCAACCCAAATACGATAGCAAAGTTAGACTTTAAGATCCTATAGATATCGTTTCTTTCAATTTTTAATCCAGATAATCGTGTAATAAAAGGGGCGACGAATGGTCCCTAGAAAATCGTGGATCTCTGCAACTTTTGATCCGATATCGGAAGAATTTGTGGTGAGTCACAAGTTCTCGTTTTTGTGTGTCTCTTTCCATCTTGAAGTGTCCGATTTTTAAGCCGTAATGGTTGAGTCTTGAGTCATGACGTACAAGTAAAGGCAGTTTTGCACAGTTTCCATTTTGTTTGATTCTGTTTACTTAGTCCTGCGTGAGAATAAAGCCCGATGTCGGACTGAACATTTCCCTTTTTTCCGTCACCTACTAACGGTGATATCCTCATTTGATCAGGTTTCCGCTTAAAAGAACAATGTAAATGGCTCAAAAGCTTGGTGGGGGCATGTATTTCAAGTCAGTTATGTCAAAGAATTTAGTAACTTTATATGGAAGTAAGGTTCGCCATAGGTCAGTATAGTAAAGTCGGATCGTCATCTTTTCTGTAGATTATACAGTCTCCTCTCAAGTAGTCTCCCTCGCAGCAGTGTTTAGCCTCGTCACGCAACGCTCCCTCTAAACACAGCTGCGAGGGAAACTACCTCTCAGCCCAATCACAATCATCTTCACCTAGCGCCGGCAGAAAATTGATTTCATAAGAAGTTCAAAATTGATACCTTTTGGAGTATTTCTTTCCTCTTGTTGATAACGTTGTGAGCTAGTTGAGAAGAACAAATTAAGACCGTGGAAAATATCAGCCTTTCTTTATGTCCAAACAAAGTATTTCACACGTGACAATACCGTCAAACCAATCGCCATCGGCCGACAGGTTGAGGGGCGTGGAAACTGAGTTGACCAGAACTACCGCCACGATTTTTCATGGATGTTAAAATCAGGACATCTGACTGAATTGTAGTATCGATCAGGGTTATTTTGAGTAATATACACGGACGGACGGACGGACGTACAGCCGTTGGGCTCCCTGTGTGTCCATGAAAAATCAACTCGATGGGTTACCATTTTTTCTTAGGTATGGTGCTCCGCTCGCGGGAGCTCCGCTAAAAATGTAGGGAAATTAAGTGCGATATTTACTAAGATCGGTTGGTACAAGATTTTCTGTATTCAGCGTGCTAATGTGGATGCAGAAATTATGCAGTACTCAATGTAGCCATTGATTGAGCAAATTCAGCACCGCATACATATTCAGTAAAGTCAAATTTGTTCCTGTTATGTTTTAAGTAAACTTACTCTTTGTTAAAATATTATAATAATGTGAATCAAAAATGAGCAAAAGAAAACTTCACGAAAAAACAATGGTTATTTTGTAGGAAAATGTTCTGCGACCAACAACGAATTCAAACTTTCAGTTGGATTTTGAGTTTTTCTGATCCGCCATTTATGCGAAGGGGACGGGGCTTATGCAAATGCCCTCAAAAACGTTGAAAACGTGGATCGAGGTCGGATCGAGGGCGCCGTATTTATAAGCTCCTCTCCTTTTACGTTATTGGCGGATCAGAAAAACCCAAATTAAAAATCCAAAAGTGCTTTGGTAGTGAGAGATTTGATCATGCAATAATAATCTGTGTGTTGTAAATCGAGTGTAAGTCAGTGAAAACTGACACTGACTAAGTCATTATCATAAGTCATGGAAAACGATGTAAATTTTGCAGACGCTTTTAAAAAATACATCAAAACATCCAGATTTTGCAGACAGTTTGTGAAAACATACAGGAAAACAACCAGATTCCACAAAAAAACAAGGTTTTTGTTTTTAGGGAGCGACTAAAACGTTCTTCGTTCACACCATACCATCATTTTCACTTGGTTTTTACTTGGCTTCATCACTACTAAAGAAGTAAGGAAGAGTGTGATGCAATGAACTGGACAACCAAGTGTTTCTGATGGAATGTCGCGGGACCACGTGTTGCATAAAAAGTCAACGATCTTGAGCCAAAATTGTCAAACATTAAATAAACATGAAGTATTTTATTTTTAAGGAATATAAAACGCGCGCGCATGTCTCTGTACTGTGATATAAACACGATGGAAGATGTAAAAAGCAACTGAGAAAGAGAAAAGCAAGTTTAGGAACACGAGGCGTAGCCGAGTGTTTCTCTTGCTTTTCGAGTGCTCTACATCTTCCAGAGTGTTTATATCACAGTACAGAGACATAAGCGATCGTTTTATATTGCTTTTATAAAATATTTTCGACGTTTTTTGAGCGAGCCATGTCTCTGTCCTCAGCGCGCGCGTTATATCTCAAATATTTTATAATTATTCATATGACTCGATTTGATTTGTTGAGACACTAGATAGAATTTGACTAATTTTTTTGGCAAAAGAGAATTGGTTTGACGACTTAATGGTTTGAGGAAGTTTTTTTTCCAAATTGGTGTTGTAATGAGAGAAACAGTGGTTTGTTTACCTACATTGGTTCTTGAAAATGGCAGCATGTGAAGATTCGCTTGAGAGAGAGAATTATATGGTACTATAAGCTAGAGTAGACTTTACTGGCAAAACAGAAACAGTTATCAAATTGATCTGGAAGTTGGCCTGATTTCCAGCGAAAGAAGAATTTAAAAGTATTGAGCTGGAAGACATTTTCAACAGTTTATAGATATCCAACAGGTTGAGTACTAAGGAGGGATCACTCAGTGTCTGTATCATTTCCGTAAAGTTTTGCCAAAAAGTTACTCTGACCACATGGTTTTGTTTGACTTGTAACTTTTAAAGATGTGAAGAACTTCCCCAGGCCACAATTGCATAAGATATATAACGGTAAATATAAAGGTAGATTTCTTTAAGTTGCTGTAACCATCCCTCCTTTTTACTCTCCCGCCTCTCTTCCTTTCCCCTCCCCTCTCTTTCTCCCTTCCCCTTTCCCCTTCCTCTTCCCCCCTTCTTCCCTTCCCTCCCCCTTTCCCCCCCCCCCCTTCCCCCCCTTCCCTTTCCCCCTCCCTTTTCCTCTCCCCTCCCCATCCCTTCCCCCCTTTCCCCCTTCCCTCTTTTCCCCTTCTCCCTTTCCCCCCCCCTTTTCTTCCCCCCCCCCTTTCCCTTTTCTTCCCCCTTCCCTTTTCCCCACCTTTCTTCCCTTCCCCCTCTCCTTTCCCTTCCCTTTCTCCTTTCCTCTCACCCTCTGCTTTTACTTACTTCTTTCCTCTCCCCCCTCCTTGGGCTTACTCTCCGTAAACGGCCGGGACAAATGACTGGAGAGGAACCATGGATCAATATTTGTTTAGGCCTTTTGCATCAACTGGTCACGTGGTACAAAATCTGATATTCTGGTGGGCAAAATACGCACTGGGAAATCTAAACATTCTTCATTATATCTTCATTATATCATAAAGTTCCATAGTTCCATATGTGGAACGTATTGAAAAAAACATTCTTATGAATCGTTTCATTATCATAATTTATTATTTATGTTTGTTATTAAGTTGTCTTTTTTGTAGCAAGGGGTGCTTTGCTTGTAAGTGGGTGGGTTTATATCTCTTTTCTTTTAGGGGTTGGGTCGGGTAATTTACCTTGTAGGGGACCTTGGGTCCTATTGTAAATTTACCTGCCTTTGGGCGAATTCATTAAATAAAAAAAAAAGTCAAATTTTACTTGTTGTGATCCTTTCGTTTTTGAGGCTGTTACATTCCTTTGCCCACCACAATACCAGATTTTGTATTATGTGACCAGTTGATGCAAAAAAACCTATTACATTCAATATTGCCGCGCCTCTCATAACCAATTGCATGTTTTCCCCAATAAGCTGTAAAAATTGGAAGTTTTTTCACTGCTGATTTTATTCTAATTAATGTTTTTACGATACATCTGATTATATTCTATTTTAATGCCGTTTACATGTTTATTGACCTAATCAGTCCAATTAGTTAATGGTTAGTACGTGTTTTTTTTTTTACGTATCTGTTGAGATTGGAAATCCTTCGCAACCTTACAATCAGGGCATGTCAGGTTGGGGCTCGTCTCCTTTTTTGCAGGGCACTCTTCGCCAACCACAAACCCGTCCACAACGAACACCACATCTTCTACGCGAACCCCTCCAATGGCAACGGAAATGGCAACGTCGCCAACACATGTAACGAGGACACGTGGGTCCTGTAGGTTTACGACGACGACGGCGCCTTCCCCAAAACCAACCTTCAGCGTCAGGAAGGACCAAAATGAAGATGATAAACAGCACAAATAGGAACTTGAAGTTCATGATGTCAAACCTGATGGCAAAAAGGACTAGTTAGCAAGGATCTGTACTCGAAGCATTTTTATTCTAATCTAAGGAAGTATTTGGTAAGACTTTTAGTATGGAACTCAACGTATTTAAACATTTAATGTTCCTTCGTCAGTGCGCAATCTATCTGAAAAATCTAGTGAATTGAATGAATGATTATTATTTTAAAATCGATAATTGTTGATCATGGCCAATTTCTATGTAACATGCTTGGAACAGCTTCCATGCATCTCAAGCAGTTCGATTTGAAGTGGAAACCTTTATAAAAGAAAAACAAAAATTGAAGTGAATAAAACGTCGAGGTCATCTGAGAATTCTTTGTCCTGCTTTTTCAGTAAAGGGCCGTATAATTTGAATTCAAGAAGCTGAGCAACACTGATTCAATTATAGCATCTCTTGTCGATCATCTGCCTGGTGTTGTAAGTGTTATAAGTGTGTAAATTTAACTTTATTCAAATAGTATTTACGTACGTGGAATATGGCATAAATTTCATTTCTACATGCAAACTAATTTTTGACTTCTGTTTTTTGTCTATTACCCTCCCTAAGTTTTGTGGCTACAAAGTTTTGGGCGGCAAACCTTTGATATAACATTGAGTCGAGCTTGTCAGTGTATATTTAACGGTAAACAGTACTCATGCAGTTGGATTTTTTCAAAATTTTTCTTCAAATTTTTTACTCCATAGATAATCGTCTAATCAAAGTCAACAATGCCACAGGCGGCCCATCCTTTGAGATCTGGGCTTAGTATGTGATCGGTGAAGCCGATATATATGTCATAAATCATATGAATCCAAACTTCTCTCCTAAACTTACGATTAAATTGATCTTGTGTTTAAATACTTTCCAGAAATAGAGATTGATAGTTATTGAAGGGTTCTGTGACCTTTATTTTGAGATAGAATGGTTATTTAGCGAGTTTCAAAGAGTTATTCAGGGTTGTGTTGAACGCTCTCCTAGAAACATAAAAACCCGTATAGAAGTGTTCAACTGATGAAAATGCACAAACGTACACATTTTCAAACAATTTCAACTCGTAAAAACAGATGTGTTGTTGTCTATTTTTGTGTTCATATAAATTCAAGATTATTCGGACATTTCAAACGACCCTCCACCTTCTAAAAAACAAGGTACAAACTCGACCCCACGATTTGTCGATAAAACAGGTTTAGCAATTAATAAAGCTGTGGATATATTGTTCTATAATACAGTACAGTGCGCTGTCAAATCTTTCAGTGTGTAGTGGTGGGCAATGAGAAGGTCATTTTCTGAGATTTTCGCCTCGACTAACAAAATGCTTTCTAGTAGTTTTTGATAGTGTTTTCAGCAAATAATTTTAGAAAAAGTAAAAATCTCTAGCATATCCTTACCTCTAATCAAGTTGTACGACCGGTTAAATGGTTTGATTTAGATCTAGAACAGTTTTCTTGGGCGTTTTCTCGGGAGTTCTTCTTTGAAGGAAGTATGAACGAGAAATGAGCTTCTACAACGTAACATCTTCTTTAGTAATGAGTTTGAGTAGCGCGGGGAAACAATTTCAATTTTTCTTGTTTTCACATGTTGGGCAAAAGACTGAACTAAATTTGAACCAATAAACCTAAAACTCATAAGATTCAAGAATTAAAACAACAAACAAAGCCTACTTGAACATTCATTTTAGATAAGTGCAGTTTAATATCGAACCAAATTAAATCAAACAACTCAAGGTTCAAGTACTCGAACATTTAACTTCAATTAATTATTAAGTGAATTTTAACCTAGGCAAAAGACGTTAAGATGTAAAATACCTCAGTTGCATGGAGAGGCATTTAGTGAAAAATAACCTGATTAATATTATTATTATTAATATTATTATTATTATTAATATGATTATTATTAATATTTTTATTAATATTATTATTATAGCGAGATTTGCAATTGTAGTTAGGCAAAAAAAAGATAATAAAGTTTCCATTATTATTATTAATAATAATAATAATAATAATAATAATAATAATATTATTTAACTTATTATTATTATTATTATTATTATTGTTGTTGTCTAGTGAATAATGAAGCTAATGTGAATATTCATGATTTTCCTTAAAATGTTAAAAATGTGTACCCGCGGGGAGGTACTAGTCTCCTACGCAGCCGCAGTTTGTTGTCACGCTAGGGCTTATCCCCCCAGCTTGTTTTGGGGACTAAGCCCTGGCGTGACAACATACTGCGGCTGCGTAGTAGACTAGGGAGGTACTCGACCCTAAATATATATTTGGGTGGGTGGGGTGTGCTGCGCGCTTCATAAGAGGCCTTTATCTAGCCTTTTTGAAGCCATCGATAATGTGATTGTTTGTCTACCGTATATAGGACAAAAAAAGTTAGTCTCTCCTAATTAGCAAACCCTAATCTATCACTTATACCAAAAATACCGTATTACGTACATTATAGTAAAACGGCTCGAAACCGCATCACTAGTGCAAATCCCAATGCCCATTCCCCTCCCAAGAAGCGTATATCACAATTTTTGTCGAATTTTTTGAGAAAACATTTTAATTCAATAATATATATAATTAATAAAATTTTTTGCTTGTTTAAGGTTGTTGTATAGTTAGAACATATTGGCAGTGTTTTGTCAAGACTCAGTTTAAATTCGAAATATCGGATCCTTTTCGTCACATTATCTGGGACTTTCTATTCCAGCTGACAATTACTTCCTTTCAACACTTTTCTATTTTTTACTGAGTAATATGCTATGTACAGTTCAAAGCTAATACTCGAAAAAATGAAGTACTCGTTTCTTGCAGATGATTTCATTTGCATTGTTTTTGCCTCTGGGACTTCTTTTAGTAATTGCTGTTTTCTTATATCAGTTGCTTATTAATTCATGAGGCCTCTCTTAGCAATCACCTATCGCAAGCCAGAATACCAAAAGTCCTTACTTCAAATCTCAAGTCTTGTGTGCCTACGTGTGTTCTGTATGTGTGTGTGTGTGTATATATACACCTATTTCAAAAAAGGCTGTCACCGCTAATAGCGATAGGCGATAGGTAATAGGTCATTCCAAGACCGCAAAGCACTATTGATTTCTTAATTAAGCCATCCTATTAAAATCTTTCTTTACACTCTTCCATCAAATATTTGGCTATTCATATGTAAATCAATTAGAAATCAATAGTGCTTTGCGGTCTTGGAATGACCTATTACTTATCGCCTATTGCTCTTAGCGGTGACAACCTTTTTTGAAATAGGTATATATCGGTTTAAAATATATCGGCTTTCCCTATCCCCTCTCCTTTCCCTTCCCTCTCCCCTTTCCCTTCCCCCTCTCTCCTTTCCCTTCCCCCTCTCCTTTCCCTTCCCCCTCTCCTCTCCCCTCCTCCTCTCCTTTCCCTTCCCTCTCTTCTTTCCCTTCCCTCTCTCCTTTCCCCTCCCCCCTCCTTTCTCCTTTCTCTTCCCCCTCTCCTTTCCCTTCCCCCTCTCCTTTCCCTTCCCTCTCTCCTTTCCCCTCCCCCCACCTTTCTCCTTTCTCTTCCCTCTCTCCTTTCCCTTCCCCCTCGCCTCTCCCCTCCTCCTCTCCTTTCCCTTCCCTCTATCCTTTCCCCTTTCCCCTCACCCTCTCCTTTTCCTACCCCTCTCTCCTCCCCTCGGAACCGGCCATTGATCGATATTTGTTTTCAATTTATATTTCATATTGTCTCATTTTGCCAATTGTTCTCTTACCCATAAGCTGTAAAAATTGCAACACTTTTCACTGCTGATTTTATTCTAATTAATGTTTTTACGATACATCTGATTCTATTCTTTTCTAATGCCGTTTACATGTTTATTAGAGTAACCTAATCAATCCAACTAGTTAATGGTTATAATTAGTATGCGATTTCTTTACGTTCCCATTGGTCGTTCAGTTTGGACATGTTTTGCAATCTTGCAATCAGGGCATGTCACGTTGTGGTTCATCTCTCTTTCCACAAGGCACGTTTCGCCAACCACAAACCCGCTTGCAGCCGTGAACACAGCCTTTCGAAGTGCATGTCACGCCACATTGATTCCAACACACGTATTTAGGGCACGTGGGTCCTGGTGGAGGTTTAGGACTACTGCGACGACGACGACGACGACGCCTTCTTCCCCAAAGGCCTTCAGCGTCAGGAAGGACCAAAATAAAGATGACCAACAGCACAAATAGGAACTTGAAGTTCATGATGGCAAACCTGATGGCAAAAAAAATTCCGGTTAGGAAAGAGCTATAGTCTAAGCATTTTTCATTTTTTGTAACTCTTTCAACATAGAATGCAATAATATATATAAGCATTTTTACTGAACACTATGCAGTCAATACGCAATAGATATATATATAACGAATGAAAGTTATCTTAAGTAATGTGAGAATTTCTTCTTGTAGGTCTTTAATTTCGCTTAATTTTTGGGAAAATGCGAAATTCTCGAAAAATTCAGTTAAAGTCCCACTAGTAACATCACACAGGATGTTTCAAAATTTCCTATCTCGTTTTTTACCCTATTTTGGCTAATGGAGAAGCATTTAAAAGTCTTTATTTAGAGAGGGTAAACGATGAACAAAACTAATAAACTTGCGGCCCTCAAAAAAAAAAAAAAAAAGAAGAAAAGAATAGAAAAGAAAAGAAAAGAAAAAAGAAAAAAAAAAGAAAAAAAAAGACATTATACGGTGAAATAAAATTAGAAAATATATATTTAGCCATATAACAAATATGAGATCAGAATACAGAAATCAGTCACAGATCGTTAACCAATGCAAGAAAGCGTAGTTTATCTATTCAAAAAGTGGTTGGTGTGTTGCGCACACACAAACACACAAAATCTAATAGTTTTGGACAGTGCTATTCACATTATCTATTAAACATACTATACAAATCAAAGTTGTATATACCAGGATACCCTTACCTCTTAATCAAGTTGTACGATGTGAAATGGTTTGATTGTAAACAGCTTTCTCTATAGAGTTCTTCTCTGAAGAGAGTCTTAACGAGAAATGAAGTTCCACATCGAAACATTTTCTTTAGTAATAACAAATTTGAGTAGGAAACAACCTTTTTCATGTTTTTACATGTTGGGTAAATGACTGAACTAATATATTAATTGAACCTAAAATAAAATCAAACATTGGACATAAGATTCAATTAAAACAAATCAAAAATGAATAACTGAACTGCTCGAAACTTTACAGTTTTACTTTTATTGATAGCACGAAAATTTGATAGTGTCCAGTTGACATTTTTTTATCCTGTATTTAGGGATATCTCTCTTTGCTACTATGTACCCTACTCAAAATAACTTCTTATTAAAATGAGAGATATACCCCCTCCCTCTCTTCCCCCCACAAAAATGTCTTTCATTATTTCTTTATTTCTGGCCTTACATGATCGGAACCGACAACTAAACGACGCATTAAAAACTAGTAAATGAGCCCACAATGTTTCAATCAACAATTGAAACATTAAAAACGTGAGTTTTTCGAATTCAGTGCTAATTAGCACTATTTAGTTGGGACCAACTTTTCTATGGCTTGGGTTTATTGTTTCGGAACTCTTCTGCATTGGACGGTACGACGTGGGAATCATGAATGTATAGTATTTTAATACTAACTACTACTATTTTTAATACTAAACATTTGAAAATGTTTAAGCCTCTTAACCTTTAATTTTGCGCACTTATTTGTCAAGTATCTACTTGACAAATATCAAGTATCTTCAATAACAAATAATTGCGTAAAAGCTAGAAAATTACACGGTTTAAAACGACACGAAGGAACATTTTCATCATCGAAATGACAAAATGGAACTTTTAAAAATGCGTGGCAGATAAATAGCTTTCACTTTTTGCTCTTAGTTCCAAAATCAGCCATTTTCACAGAAAATCAGTTACCTTTCAATGTGATGAGACATTCGCATTTTGTTTCTCTCAGATGATTTTAACAGTTTTTGTGGCTAGAAAAAAGTGAGAAATGCTGTCAAAACTAGGTTCCTCTGTGAGGATCGAGAGGATATTTTGCTTTTACTCTGAGAGCAAAACTTTATTGCCGGCATTGAATTGAAGATAGTTGTCCTCGTGAATGAGTAAACAGCAAAACGGCCACAATTTTCCGACCTTTTGCTGTATTTTTGTGAAATTTGAAATGAATCAAAAAGACTTTCAATATGTTTTCAATGAAAATAATTTTCTGTGTGTTGAATTTCATAATTTAAAATGGTTAGAAGATTACTGGCATATCTTTTCTTATTTTCTTTTTGTTTTTCTTTTAATTTTTCTTTTCTTTTCTTTTCTTTTATGAGAAATTCAATAAAAACATTTTATTTAACCGTGTTCCTTTGTTTTTCATAGTCCAATTGATGCCTATAAAAATATTACTTTTTCATCAAGTATATGTGAGAATAAAATGAGGGTGTCAATGGGGTTAACCGTCAACCGTCAAACGGCCTAAATTATAACCGTCAACCGTGAAATGAGGGAAATTTTAACCGTCAAGCGTCAAAAAAATTAACCGTCAAATACACTCTCGAACAATTTTTCTAAGTTATTTTTCCAAATGCGCGTATTTTTCAAGACGTTATAACAATTTCACTATTTCAATACCGTTAAAACTTTATAAAAGCCATACTGAACTTCATGTTGTCGCAGAACTGCTGGCTCGTCGCAAGCATATTGATAGGGGAGGTTGGATTTCTACCATTGTCGGCTGGGAATAGTGAATGCTTCAGAATGATCTGTATAAGTATTAGAGGTCCCGCTAGTTTTTGGAAAGTGGAATGAATTTTTTTTAGATAACTCTTATTTCAAGGAATGTGCATGTTTTTCTAAATTACGCAAAAATTTGAAAGCATCAAGCTAATGTAAAGAGTTTATGTAGTTTTCTTCGTTGAAACCTGAATTTTAAGCCAAGAAAAATAATTAGAGAAGAGAAATAGAATCCATTAAAAACAGAAAAAAAGAAAAAAAAAGAAAAGTTGTTGGCGCCGACAGGACTCGAACCCGTTACCCAATGAAATTAGTATGCTAATTTTATGTAAAACCCCCAAAAATCGACCATGCATCCAGACAAATTGCTGAATCATCGCATGTTACGTATAGGAAGAAGATTTCGGCCCCTTCCGCGCTATCGGTAGAACGCAGCAAGCTTCGCGGTCAAAGAGGGAGGAAACAGTCGGATCCTAGGCCGTAAATGACTGCACCTTACCACTAGACTAACTGGACTACTAAGGGATTTGGAGGACAAAATAACCTAGTGTATTCTTTGAATTGGCTATCTATTGTTGTGCAAATTACGCGATCCCGTGGCGCAGTTGGAAAACCCTTGAACTGTGAAGCAAATGAGCAGATGAAAAAGTCGGGTTCGAAACCGGCTAGGGGTCCATCCTTTTTTCCTTTTTCCTTTTTTTTCTTTTTTCTTTTCCCCTGTTTCAAAATCAGAATTAGTTGTTAACTAAACGAGAGATAGAAAAGAGAGAAACAGAAAAATATTGAAAGAATAAAAAATGATGAAAAATACTTCAGTTGTTAAAATTAAGAAATCGTTAAAATATATAGCTAAAGTTCGGAGTTTCGATAAAACTATAATTCACCAGCATTTACCAAAAGTTCATTTAGAGAGAAACGCAACAATGTGCCTAGTTTCTTTAAGCTAAGCGGCTATTTTCTGTGGGAGGAGGGGGGGAGTTCAAACCGTTCGTTTAAACCTTCGAGCCACCCAAAGCGACGGGCCTGGAACTAATCCTTCACCATATTGAATGGTCAAATATTAAACCGCAATACTAGAAACGGGCAAGTTAGACAAGAAGTTGCAACAGTAACAATAGTCTTTGCAGCCGTTATTAGTCTAGCTCCCATTCCCCTGCGGTCCACTCCCGAGTGGACCGCAGGGGAATGGGAGCTGGACTAATAATGGCTGCGAAGGAGACTACAGTAACAACTAGCGCTGTAATTTCATAAAAATTGATGGTTAATTATTGGTTAGTAATATTTAATTGGCTTATTTTAACCGTCAAAGAGTAGAATTAACCGTTAACCGTCAAAACACCGAATTTCTTATCGTCAGCCGTCAAAAAGGCAAAATTTTAACCGTCAACCGTCAAAGCTATGCCCCCATTGAGACCCTCTAAAATCAATTCATACTGAAGAGAACATGCATACTGAAAAAAAATCAAGTCTCAGTTTAGAAACTGATAGAGTGATTTATGTTATTAAAACTTACTATCGTGCATGACACTAACAAAAATGTCGACAAATAAAAGTCAATTAAGCTATAGTTTGCAAGGTAAAGTGGAAAAGCTTTTAGCGTGTAGTGGACATATGTGGATGCAGATAACCAATAGTTGTATTATTTTTAGTAGTAGCAAAAATACCTCCAGACGTATTCGAATCGATCTACATCTACATCTACATTAATTTTATTGAGCTAGTAAAATCGTTGGATATCGCTCTAGCTTAAATTAAATTAAAATTAAATAAATAACACTGAAAAATAAAGAAGCGATATATGAACTACATCGTGAAAATCAAAGGGGTGTCCTGAAATAATCGACACAGGTAGCTCAACTGTCTTTTTTGTCGATGGACAACTTCGTCCCCAGGGCCTTCTCTCTTTTTGCTACAGAATGCTCGCAAAGACGCCATACTGTGGACGGAAGGTCTAACCGTAACAAAAAAGACGCGTTTTTATATTTATTCCGACCACTGAGTCTGTGTTTTTGTTGTTGTTGTGCGTGAAAAGCAGGCGTTTAACTATCCCGCACTTCAGCGAGTGATACGTGTTTACGGGTTGCTCGTTCGTTTGTTTGTCGGTTGGTCGGTTAGTTGATTGGTTGCTTGCTTGGTTGGTTGGTATGTTCTAGCGTCGATCCCTGTAGCAAATTTAAATTTAAACGCACTTCAGCAAGTGATACGCGTTTACGGATTGCTCGTTCGTTTGTTCGTCGGTTGGTCGGTTAGTTGGTTGGTTGCTTGATTGATTGGTTGGTTTGTTCTGGCGTCGATCCCTGTAGCAAATTTAAGGTCTCATGAACTTGACTTTTCAGCTTAATTGTGTCACATCCTGGTTGCGGATCTGCTATATTTATACAAGCATTTGTAGTCTTGTGATGTTGAATAGCTGACTCTTGATGTTGAGTAGCTCTAAAAACACATAGAATTAAGACAGGCGCCTTTGAGATGAGCATTGAAACTATTTTACATAGAATCTATCTTATATTTCCGATTTGATTTTACATTTTCAGTATATTTGCATAAAGTTTCACCATGTATACGTAAAAGTAATGAATATAAGCGAAAATATTGAGTGATCAACACAAATGTATACATGAAATTTACTGAACAGGGTCGTGACATGGTACGTGGGATCAGGGATCACAGGCTTGGGATCGGGATCTCAAGCCATGGGATCGGGGTCACAAACGTGGGATCGGGATCAGTAGTCAAATCAACAGGATTCAGGGATCAAAATTTTCACAACTGGGATCAGGGATCAAAATAAGAGACATTTTGGGATCAGGGATCAAAATGTTCGACCAAAAAATGGGATCACGAGCGAAAAAACGTACCATGTCACGACCCTGTACTGAACCAACAATTCAAATAAGCAAAATCTACGGCGTACATCAACTAATCTGGGTCCACTATCAATTCCATTGTTTACAGTTTGGTTTCCCTGACAATATTACGGCATAATCGGCAGTTTTTAAAAAGCTTTATTGTTTATCTGTTACTTGCCATCAATATATATCAATAATACATATCGTTGTATGAAACTTCAAATCGTAAACGTTAGTAAACACGCACTTTATTGAACTAACAAGCAAAACCGTCATCAACTAATTTGGGTACTCATCACTTTCAATGTTTACAATTTGGTTTCCCAGGCAACATGATGTCATAGTACTCTATCAGTTTTCAAAAGCTTTTTGTTGATTTATTACTCGTCAGAAATATTATATCAACAATGGATATCGTTATCTGAAACTTCAGCTTTCATGCAGCACTTAAACCTCTTCGGTAAGAACTTAAACACCACTTTACGTATTGGTCGTACTTTTATACAATACAGAATTGGATTCAAAAACGAATTGAAGTACATTATAGTATATAGTATATTAAATGCAAGAAATAATGATTTTGTGCTTTGCCCATACACGTTTCTCACGATTCTCACTCCTAAGAAAGGTGTATAGCAAAGTATAAACAATAAATACACCCATAGCATGGTCTTGGATGTTTTTCTTCTTTGTGCCATGTTGATATTGTTCGTGTTCTGGTTTATCTGCACCTGCTGCTGTTGGCGTTGAATGTCTATTCGATGGCGACGCAGAATTCGTAAAATTATAGCGTTGTTAATGGTACATATTGTCAGACAAAATGCGAAAATGAAAACGGTGGACCAGTGTATTATTTCAACATACCACAAATGGGATGAAGAAATGAAAAACGCCGTGACCCAAATGAAAACAAGCCCGCTCACAATTCGTCGATTTGTTACAATGTTGGTGTATCGCATGTGGAAGTGTAGAGCTATCATTCTTTCGAGGCTGATTAAAGTTACAGTTACAAATGAAACACCCGAGAGAGGAGTCACCAGCACCTTCGACGTCAGGTTAATACCACACAAGACGTCTGATGAATTTGTAATGTACGCAACTGATGTGATTACAAATATTGGCATCGCCACAGCCCCTGCCCCAAGATCAGTGAGCGCCAAACCACAAAGAAGAACATTTGAAGGACAATGTAGCGATGGAGTCTTGTAAATACCAACTAGAACTAGAGAATTCAACAAGATGGTAAAAGGAATGAGAATCGACATAACTGCCGCTGAGATTATGAACAGTGCGTAAATATCCATCTCATTTCTGGGCCATTCCATATTGCATTGAGCTAACGAAGGTGGAGGGGATGTTTCATTAGTCATCGTGTTTGTCTACCAGTCTAGTTCGTCTTGACCAGGTTACTCCACTGCCTCTATCGCTCACTTGGGTTTGGAGATTGTGCCTGTAAATGACTTGTCCGAGTGGATTTGAAGAGTTGCAGTTCACCTCAAGTAGGAAGTCTTTAAATCGCAAATGTATGTGTATATATACTTTCAAGTCGAGACAGAATTGGAAATCACGATAGAATACTTCGCAATTTTGGCTTTTCACCTCGTATGTGTTTTAAAACAGTCTAATTACATTTAGTATTATATATCAGTATAGTATTGGAGAGTTTTATGGAATCCTTGCAGGTTGTTTTGACGCACAGGTGCAATCCTGCTGGCTCAAATAATCTAGTGCCACTTCTTCGAAGTGATATACATTCAAATCATTTGACAGTTTCTATTGTCAGCTAGCTGTAAAGCCCTTTTCATCCCCAAAAACCGTGACTTTGAACAAAGGATTTTACTTCCACTGCATGAGGTAAAATTGGAAGAAATAAATCTTACACGCAATTAGCACGAGCATAAGCGGCAGTATCCATAGCTTTGAAAACTGAGACAAGCACTGCTAATGAGGATTATACACTATTGAGTCTGTATGTACCGCTTGAACAAGTTGGTTTTCGGAGTTATAAATTAAAACAATTAATCTCTGAGGTCTTATACCACTCCAACCTGGGAGCGTTTATGTTGGCCCTTAATGTGTTGCTACATTTTCATATGAGAAATTTGCTTTCTGAATGTCTATAATCTCTGTTCCTCCAAACACATTAAGCTACCCTTAAGAAATCTTCATTTTCCTTTAGATTATTCCAAAAGCTTAAGTGCACTTCTTCTTTTCCGGCTTACTGTATCAGCTTGAAAGGCGCTCAATAAATATCAAATAGCGCATAGTAATAAACTTATTGAAACGTTCGGTTCTACCAACACTTCGATTGGCGACGGTCACTTAAGCCGCCTAACTTATGTCGGATTTCTAAAGTACTGTGACATAGTTCTTATTCAAATAAATAGAGACAATAAAATCTCATACAATCTGAGTATTCCGTGTGTTTGTTCATGTCAATGTGCTCCGATGTCGGAAAGAATATCAAGAGTGCCGATATATTAATACCCAGCTATTTCTCACCACAAAGCGTATACTTTTATCAGGGGCGTACAGGGGGGTCCACGATTCACGAAAAATATAAACGTCAAATCACGAATCAAGGACAACTGTCTGATACATTCCCGAAATAAAAGAAAAGACAATTATTATATACCCTTGTCGATACGCGCGCTCTGATTGGCTGACAGCTGTGCTTTATCAGAGAACGGAGCACACCGGCTGATGTCAGCAGCGCGAGCTCCAGTACCGCGCGCGCGCACCTTTTGAATTTTTGTACGGAGAAAATCGAACTTTTTTACTTGAATATTCACTTCAAAATATATAATAAAACCTACGGCTCGTGCTCTCCTTACACTTCTTTCCTGCTTTCGTCACTTCCTGCGTGCTGTATTACTGAACGGAGCACGGAAAAAGCTGTTCTATTTATTAACTAGAAAGCTGCTTAATTAGGCTCTCAGTACACCGTTCATGCATTCTTTACGTTACATAAGCGCTTTGAGATTGAATAAAACTAAAAAGCGCGGAACCGGGACCTGATTTACTTTTTCAGTGATTCACGTAGAAAAAGACCACAAATTCTCGAATCTCGAACAATTATTTCTGTTTTTCTTGTGTCACGTAAATAATGTTTTTTCATGAATCACAAGAAATGTTTTTTCGATTCCCGAACCACGAAAAATGAAAATGCTTGATCACTGCATCACGTAAAAAAACCTGTACGCTCCTGTTTTTATAAATATGTGCTACAATAGAACCTAGACGACTAGTATAGAATGCTAGGTTGTTTTGCTTCCCAGGCAAATCTTCCGGCAGACCAACTGCCCTATCCTCCTCCGCAGGCAACTCTTTTGGGTTTCCTGTTGGGATTCCTTATTTTTCTGACCCCAAAGGAAACCCAAAAGAGTTGCCTGCGGAGGAGGCTACAACTGCCCAATAAATGATATGATTCAGTCAGCAGTCTAAATCGTCGAATTTTAAGGAATATTTAATAAACGAGCAGGAGTGTTTATTTTTTCAAGTTTAATAAACTTGAACTTAGCTTGATAAAACACGATTTGCGAAATTATTGAACGGCTTCAAAAATTCTATCGATATCATGCAATATAAAGTAATATCCAGCAAAACTTTCAAATGAAATGTTGAAAATACCACAAATTTTTATTATTGAACTTCTTATGGTATTCTGATCATGCGCGCAATGCACTATCTATCTATGATGCACTATACATCCCACATTTGAAAGAGTTCTTGTATTTGTTAATAGAAAGAGCCTCACGCGTATAGCATTGGTGGTCAGTTGATGATCTGTTGTGAGACTGTCCTTTATGAGGCTCTATGTCTTCATATAAAATGGATCTTCTTTATCTCTGATAAAGGCATCCTCGTTACTATAGTATTCTTTATAATAAGAATACTAACGAATGTCAATCTTTTTATAAAGATTATAATATCTTTATGTAAAGATACATATTCATTAGTATTCTTAATTTAAAAAGTTCATCAATAATTCATTAGAATTTTAGTCCAATTATGCCGATCATTTCGATCAATTGTATGATGCTTTACACCCCATAATGTCTACCAATTGAATCTGTGTAGAAAGGTTTATCGTCATTAGTATTCTTAAATAAATTAATGAATACTAATGAGGAATACTTTAGCAGAAATAAAGTCTTCCTTCATTTTATATGAAGACTTAGATCCTCATAACGGACAGTCTCATAACACATCATCAACTGACCTCCAACGATGTCAGAGTGATACTCTTTCTATTAACAAATACAAGAACTCTTTCAAATGTGGGATTTATGATAGCGCATCATGCGCATGATCAGAATACCATAAGAAGTTCAATAATAAAAATTTGTGTTATTTTCAACATTTCATTTGAAATGTTTGCTGGATATTACTTTATATTGATGGAGTTTTTGAAACATTATGAATGCATTTGAAGCCTTATGAATGCATGTGACCGATATTGTCCAAGCGATTGGACTAAAAGCTAGCCAATTATTGATGATTTTTTAAAGTTATTCTACTGCTTAGTAAAAGAGAGAGAGAGAGAGACAAAACAAAACAGAACAGAACAGAACAGAACAGAACAGAACAGAACAGAACAGAACAGAACAGAACAGAACAGAACAGAACAGAACAGAACAGAACAGAACAGAACAGAACAGAACAGAACAGAACAGAACAGAACAGAACAGAACAGAACAGAACAGAACAGAACAGAACAGAACAGAACAGAACAGAACAGAACAGAACAGAACAGAACAGAACAGAACAGAACAGAACAGAACAGAACAGAACAGAACAGAACAGAACAGAACAGAACAGAACAGAACAGAACAGAACAGAACAGAACAGAACAGAACAGAACAGAACAGAACAGAACAGAACAGAACAGAACAGAACAGAACAGAACAGAACAGAACAGAACAGAACAGAACAGAACAGAACAGAACAGAACAGAACAGAACAGAACAGAACAGAACAGAACAGAACAGAACAGAACAGAACAGAACAGAACAGAACAGAACAGAACAGAACAGAACAGAACAGAACAGAACAGAACAGAACAGAACAGAACAGAACAGAACAGAACAGAACAGAACAGAACAGAACAGAACAGAACAGAACAGAACAGAACAGAACAGAACAGAACAGAACAGAACAGAACAGAACAGAACAGAACAGAACAGAACAGAACAGAACAGAACAGAACAGAACAGAACAGAACAGAACAGAACAGAACAGAACAGAACAGAACAGAACAGAACAGAACAGAACAGAACAGAACAGAACAGAACAGAACAGAACAGAACAGAACAGAACAGAACAGAACAGAACAGAACAGAACAGAACAGCACAGCACAGCACAGCACAGCACAGCACAGCACAGCAAAGAAAAGAGAAAGAAAACTTTCTTTCGTCCTATGTAAGGGAATCCAGAAACCGGAATCCACGAATAATTAGACTTTGGATTCTATAATAATGTATCGTTGCAACGTCTCGGAAAGAGAGCCCAAAATTACGTACAAAGAAATGTACTTAGTGTCAGGGGGCACCGCTTGCCCCCTGGCATAAAGCTTATTACTGTATATACCATGGAGGCCGTGGAGCTACTAATGACTATTTCTGTATGTTCCATATCTGTGGTGGCCTATCAGTGCCAATATTCGAGTTGTGAGGAAAAGAACCCTTATCCACGAGTTACCATACTTACATACGGGTCTTATATTTCGGAGGCCTGTCACATGATCTTGTTCGCACCTCGCGGGAAGTTCGAAGTAATGGCGTTGTTTATGCCTATGGCCTCAAAATCATCGAATTTTATAGAGATTTAGTCGTATTTCAAGAATAGTTTGAGTGAAGAATGGAAAACAAGACAATGGTACGTCTAAAAGGTAAGAATTACGTTGTTTATTTGATGTATTTTACTGCAAAATGTAGTTCAACTCAACATGTGACTGAAGGTTCAAAATGTTTCTAGAATATTTGTATCAACATATTGAAGCCTTTAGATATCCGAAACCAACCAATGCATGCAAAAAATGCTCAAATGTTTCTAAGCAAAATGTTTCTAAATCCCAAGTTTTAAAGTTTTTATCCAGGTGTTGAGGGGGAATGGGGGGTGGGGTGGGGGTTATACTATAAGCTGTCTTTGTCTGTCTGTCTGTCTGTCTGTCTGTCATTAAAATTTGACAAAATAAAAACACAGTGGCAAGAGCAGTCCTGACTAAATTAATACTGATTAATTCTTTATCATTATTAAACCAATTTAGTGTTAGTGTCATTTAGGGAATTGTAATTAAGGCATACATGAGTGCAAAATTTTATATTGTTCTCTCACACTTAATGCACAAAATTTTGCTTAATTATGCAATTAATATAGTATCGATATTTCTTGTATTCTAACAGCCAGGAGTAATACAAATCCACACATCATGGTCTCTCCTGCTCATGAGGCTCAGGATTAAGTCCTATCAAAGATACATGTATCCAAGGTCCTATCAAAGACATCAGCAAGATTGTGGCTATCAAAGACATCCAAGATCAAGTCCACCCAACAAAGACATCCAAGATCAAGTCCACCCAACAAAGACATCCAAGATCAAGTCCACCCAACAAAGACATCCAAGATCAAGTCCACCCAACAAAGACATCCAAGATCAAGTCCACCCAACAAAGACATCCAAGATCAAGTCCACCCAACAAAGACATCCAAGATCAAGTCCACCCAACAAAGACATCCAAGATCAAGTCCACCCAACAAAGACATCCAAGATCAAGTCCACCCAACAAAGACATCCAAGATCAAGTCCACCCAACAAAGACATCCAAGATCAAGTCCATCCTAACAAAGACATCCAAGATCAAGTCCATCCTAACAAAGACATTCAGTAAACACATCCCTATGTTTTATTGTGATAGTATGTCACATTAAACTGCAAAACCTGATTAGAGGAAATTTATGGCTATTATGACCCTAAATTGGCTATTTTGGCACTGGATGTTATCCCAAAATTGACTCTGATTGGCAATTGAAAATTTTGTAGACGTCCTCTAGTCTATCCTGATATTGAAGAGTCACTATAGTTAACACTTTTAATAACTTTAACTTTTATTATTGACTGATCTTACCAACTTACAATCACTTACTGAACCAGTAACTGACACCTTAATTCAACCTGAGTTACTGACACCTTACCAACCATTTACAGGCAACTTACTAATCACTTACTGACACCTTACCAACCACTTACTGACACCCTACCAACCACTTACTGATACCTTCCCAACTGCTAACAGCTGGCTACTTCCCAACTGCTAATTGGCACCCTACCAACCACTTACCAACACCTTACCAACCACTTGCCAACACCTTACAAACTATTTAAGACACCCTACCAACCACTTACTGACACCTTACCAACCACTTACTGACACCTTACTAACCACTTACATGTACTTACACCATACCAACCACTTACTGACACTTTACCAGCACTACTGACACTTTACCCACCACTTACTGACACCTTACCAAACACTGAATTTCCGATTGTATTTTAATACTATGGATTAGTGATCGAATCATTGATTTCACATTAATATGGCAGGGAAAAATTCTTGTGAAAGAATTAGTTTTGGTGCATTGACAATCAGTCACAACTTACTTTCTAGTCCAAGGTAATTGTTTTGGAAATAGGTGCTTAAAAATATTGAAAGACATGTAGCTTTATGCATGCATATGACTGGCATGCAATAATTGAAAACTAAGTCATAACTAAAGGCAAAAATGATTTTGTTGAATGTTTTACAAATGTTTTTGATCAAATGATGATTGATCTTTCGAAACTGAAATGAAAATGCATGTAGCCAGTTTTATAATTTGACTTTGTTTTGAAATTAAGCTTAAATGTGTTCTAACTCCTGCCAGTGGCTCTCCAATATCTATTTCTTTATTGTTATCAAATTGTCATTCTACATTTACTGCTGCAAACATACATGTATGATTTATAAATTACTGTAATTGTTGAGCAAAATACTAGTAAAGCAGCATACCTCCCACGAGGTCCTGCCAGCACCAAAGATATGCTACCTTACTGGCCAGTTGCCTGGTGGTGCTTGCTGTCCTTGCTGGAGCCATACTTAAGGTCATAATCAGTAAATCAATGGCTTCCCTGGTGTTGGAGGTTATCTGTGAGAATACGCGTCTGCCTGCTCACTGCAGATGTCATGGGTGTATCTTGATGTCATTCATATAACCCAACAAGGAGAAGGTCAGTGTAAATATGGGTACAGTTAGTATGCAGGCTTGCTGCGCAGTGGAGCTAAATGTTGCCAGCTACTCATTAGGGCTTGTGATCAAAAATGAATACATTCCTTTATTGCTGCTATTAAAATGGAATTTATTAAACTGGTATAGGGCAAAACCAGGAACCAAGTCTGCATTAAGTAGTGTTGAACTTCTGATGTTTTCTTCACCAATAATGTGGCAGATTTTTAGATTTTGACCTTGATTTGAGTTTTTGTGAAAGTACATGTATGTACATGTAATATGGCTGATATCATGATAATGAAATTTGTCAGATTTCTTGCAAAAAAGAGGATCAGATTGATAAATATAGCTTATTAATTAGCATTACCAAAATGCTAAAAACAAGTCGGAAATACATATGTATGCTAAAACAAGAAACATGTACTAATTTTCTCCATTTGATGTAAGTTCTAATATGTAAGACCAGTAATCACAAAGTTTTTGAAAATGAGAACGAAGAATAATTAATCACTGCAAACATATAGCAAGAAGAATTTTAAGAAAAAATATGTTACTTACTTATTAATTAAAATTCATTATGAAAGAACAATCTATAGCAAGCTATATCTAATAAGTATATGTGTAGGTATTCCACAAGAGAGGCACAACTTTATATTTATATCTAAAATAAATAAACCTTTTTACAGATTGAATGACAAATGAAAATGAAAAAGAGGAAAGTTACATGTAGGAAAATGTACAGTTTTTACATTCAAAAATTACTTGTCTGAATCATTGTTTAAAAGAGAGAGAACAGCTGACATTTTGAGCCTTGGTCCCACTAGTGGAGTAGCGAGGGAGAACCAGTGGGGTGCCCTCCCTAAAATTTTCGACTTGAGCCTTTTTACTTTTCATTTAATTCCCAATATTCAAATGCTATCTAAAGTATAGTCCACACTTGGATAATGTTTGTTTTTGTGGCTGGCTGATGCTGGACTCCTTGTGCTATCATCTAAAATTGTTTGACTTCTGTACTAGATCTAGAATCTGTGTGCTATGATCTAAATGGTTAATGCATTAGCTATGCTTACCTAAAGTTAATTCTACTAGATTTGGTCTTAAATCATTTTGATATGCAGCAACCAATATTTGGAATAATTTAAATGATCTAACTAGACAGGCACCTAGCCTAAAGAATTTTCTTACTATTATTCGCAAGTGTTTTTCCATGATTCCTGTGTACATGGGATGCTTATTAGTTCGATCTATATACATAACGTATTATTTGTATTTTTATATTATTTTGTTTGTTTGTCCTTTTTTCTTCGAAGATACTAGTATTCATTTAAGTATGCTATCTTAGATCTGAAATGGAAAAAAAAAGAAAAAAGAAAAAAGAAATTAGCTCATTTTGACAAAACTGTATGATATCTTCATTTGACAAAGTGGGTTTTTGGCTAATAATTGGCATATTCCATTCCATTATTGGTGAAGAGAATATTGTGAAAATTGTGACTTAGATAAAAAGTGGAAAATTAATTGAATGTTTATTTTGTAAGAATTTTTTAATCAAAAATGTTTCAATCAAAGATTTCAGTCAAATCCCAAGGTTAGATACATTCTGATTAATTATCACTGAAATAAATTATTTTATTTTTCTGAGACAAACTTCTTTTTCCTTCATTAAGTTTTCCTTTGTTGTTTTTCTTCCTGCAATGAATTTATAATTTTTGTAAAAAAAAAACATTTCAATGTCCAACAATGGTTGGTAATTATATTTAAGTTGTTGCAAAACAAATGTGTACTATTATTTATACCAAATATTTGCATGGCCATTTCTTTAAATGCTCACTTAATTTCTCAGCTTTCAGTGTTTCTTGTGTTGCCTCAGAACTCTATCAAAATTGCTTAATAAGATTTTAACTTAAGAGGAAGATATTTTCACATTCAAGCATTGGGCAACAAAAATATTCAGCTGAAGAATAAGTGTTGTACAATTACTTTCAGAAAGTTTAGGCAAGGGCACTAGGACAAAGTCGTTGTGTTTACATGTATGTGTAATAAATCAAGTTAAAAATTGTACTTATCTGCAGTCAATCCTTTGAAGCTCTGAAGTCACATTGTTTCCTCTGTTTTTGACCTTTCTGGCCTTTGTTCTAGCTATTATAATGCTTTATCTTTGGTCAAATGAACGTTCCAACGGTTTGAATATCGATACTCGTTTGCAATTGGGGTCCAGTTCCTGCTCCGCCAAACTTTAGTTAGCGATTAGTAGTAATAAGTTAATCAAATTCGACTTAATATCACTCTAAAAGAGAGGGGTGAGCAATAGAGCTCTTTCTATTGTCCTCTCGTCTGCTCCTATAATTGGATTATCTTGACAGGTAAGGGGGACAGTGATGACAGATTGGCCTTTAACGTTCCTACCAAGCCCACCAGCGAGCGGATTATTTTCGGTAATTTGACTACGAGTCAGTAAACAGAAAGCGTGACCGTTGGCCCGGCAGTAGAGGATTATCCAAATATAAAACTTTCTGTATCTGAACCGGCACATTTATATTGACAGAACTGTTAGCTATTTTAGATGGACTGGGAAGAGCCAAGGGAAAAATACAGCATAATCCTAGCATAACAATAACACATAACAATGAGGACAAAGGATTATATTTCTAGTATGAACACCACATCATATTTTACATAGCAGTTTTTAGCAGTCTTTGTTGATTGGTGTTGTATTTTGTCTCCAAGACACCAAGGCGGCCATCGTTCCGAGTGGATCACCGAAAAGCGTTTCAGTTGAGTGTTCGATAGATTACATGATCAAACGGATTTCAAATTACCGAAAATAATCAGATACAGAAAGTTTTATACAAATTTGACTACGAAGAACGATGTTGAAATGACAAGTTCAATTCTGACTCGTAGTCAAATTACCGAAAATAATCCGCTCGCTGGTGGGCTTGGTAGGAACGTTAAAGTTAAATCTGTCATCACTGGCCCCCTTACCTGTCAAGATAATCCAATTATACGAGCAGACGAGAGGACAATAGAAAGGGCTGTGTTGCCTACCCCTCTCACTTAGAGTGATCTTAAGTCGAATTTGATTAACTTATTACTACTAATCGCTAACTAAAGTTTGGCGGAGCAGGAACTGGACCCCAATTGCAAACGAGTATCGATATTCAAACCGTTGGAACGTTCGTTTGACCAAAGATAAAGCATTATAATAGCTAGAACAAAGGCCAGAAAGGTCAAAAACAGAGGAAATAATGTGACTTCAGAGCTTCATAGGATTGACTGCAGATAAGTACAATTTTTAACTTGATTTATTACACATAAACACAACGACTTTGTCCTAGTGCCCTTGGTTTAGGTTATTTATAAGTGGCTTTGATTAATAAAAGGTGGATAAAAGTATAGTGTTAGTCCAAATTGAAAATTTGAATTGAAAATGAGTTTTAGGCCTTCTTTCGCTCAATTGCCATGATATAATTCAAAAAACTGTTTTAAACAGGCATTGTATCTTAGTAGATCAATTCCAAACTGATAAAAATAGAATTTAAGTGTTTATCCAAAATAAGACATTTGAAATGAAACTTGCACATCAGGGGCTAGGTTTTGGCACTTTTAGCCATTATTACTCGATATTGAAAAAAATCTCTAATTAATTACCGGTAAATGATTAGGATTTTAGTACTATTAATCAGCTAGAAATTTAGCTTAAATTAATACAAGATACTTATTATAAAGTTTGCATATTTCATTAAGAGCAGTATTTGCGATTCATAGTTAAGCACTACTAGTATCCATAGCAACATGGCTGATTGGCTTTCATTTTAAATCAGACTGTTCAATCTACTTCTTTCATTCTAGTTTTCTCCTTTTGTTTCTGTATCGTTAATGATTGTATTTTGGTACCAGTTGTACTGGAATGTATTCGCTTTCATTAGTTTAGGGGTTGGGGTCAGTCGGAATAGCAGCAGCAGCAGTTAGAAGTTTGCACATAGCTTTTTGATCACATCCCCTAAAGAATATCTGTCACCATCACTGGCTTCAATGGGCAGTACAGAATGGATATCTCAGCTACTTCATATTTACACTCTCCCCTTCCTAGTGGGTTATATGAAAGTCACAGGATATCCCATGGGGTCTGTGGTGGGTAGGTCTTGGGCATCCTTGCAGATGGCCTTCAGCACCAGGGGGGTCTTGATTTACTGATTATGGTCTTAAAGTATGGCTCTGGCAGGGGCAGTGAGTACTGCCATAAAGGTAATGGTCATAATAGGGTAGTATTATAGGTGCTGGTGGGGCCTCGGAGAGGTATATTTTTTTAAAAATCAAATGGGCGTGTACCCTATAGAGATGGCATACCATTAAACTGCATTTTCATAATAAAGTGTTTTATTGTGTCAATAACAAGAGTTTACAACAAACTAAAATACTACATCACATATAATATCAAAGTTAAATGTAGAGTCCAAGAAACACCAAGTATCATTTCATGGACATCACATTCACACATCTACCAAGACAATGTTTAAACTTCTGAATGTAGAAGCCCTTATGTCATGTGAGAAATGTATCAATCTATGACTGCAAATAATACTGGGATAAATATATTTCCCTTCAATATCTTATAATGAAATGAACCAAATGATTGCATGGTAACCATGGCAACTAAATGATTGAGTGGTAGCCATGGTAACCTGTTATTTCCCAATAATCCAATGCAAGTAATTTTAGATTGATACTTTCTTACTGACAGTAACTTTTTAATGGTCAACAGAAAACTATGGACTTAAAGTGCATTCACACTAGAATATTTTAATCATTACTGCAGTTTTTGGTATTCTGCGAACTTTGTCCTTCAAACAGTCCATTGGAATTTGGTTATTCACTTTTGCCCACCTCAACAAAACATAAAAAAAAAATCAACTAAGTACTAAAAGTTCCTAAAATCCTACCAAATGACCAAGTAAGATCTTTAGACATATATTAGCTATACCATCATTTTGGTATTAATAGTTCTTCGTATTAATGATTTTTACTTCCTTTATTGATTGACAGAAGCAAAATTGTAAATTAGCAGTTGGTGTTTGAAAGTCAGAGTTCACAGAATACCAAAAACCACAGGAAGTTCAAGTCACAACTTCCAATGTCCAAATACTAACAATACCAAAAGTTCAGCCAATCAGGATTATTTTGTTATGTAGGAACTTCCCACTTGTACAGATATGTTCTATTACAACTGTTATGAATCTAAAGAGTCATCGAATGTTTGTGCAGAAAATGTTGTACCTGCATGCCCAGAAAGACAATTTTATAGAAATTTTGGATTTGTTAACTTTCAGGAAGTACAGACTTCCACAGTTGCCAGTATCAGCAACATTTTGAAGTATGATAATTGATGATCTATCAAGTGTGAATGCACTTTCTAAAGTTTAATATATTGTCAGTAGCAGAACCCAGTCTACAAGCATCAAACTCCGAATAACAGGTCATGTGACCTTATCTCCTAAATCAAGCAGCACCACCTCAATATTAGTAAAAGCACGAAGACTTTCAACTCATAAGATGTAATGCAGATGAAATGACAGTTAATTTAAAATTGGATATTTTTTATGATTCTTGGCCTGGTTTCTGATGGGGGTGTCCTGCCAGAACCTCTAAACCCTGACCCTATCTAAGACAAATTTTTTTTTGAAAATCCATACCCTATTTAATTAAACAGAAATTATGGTAAAAAAGGACCATGCCTCATTCAAGACTGCAGGGGAAATTCTATTACCCTTTGTAAGACACCTAATGTCATTTCAATTGAAAAATATATCATCATTCAGGCTGGAACTAGGTTTGGCTCAAAAATAATGTTTTTTAAATGGAGAAACTTTGAAATCAAGTTGAGATCCAAAAAGATTTAGAGATGATTTTGATGTTATTGAGACTGAGTTCTGCTACTTATGATTTACAATTGTATTCCATATAGTACAAAGTACAAAAACATGCAACATATTAAAACCCCTTTCAATGGTGTTTCAAAAATACTGACAGTTAAAAGCCAGGGATATTTACTGTTAGCCATTCTTTAGATTCTTCCTGTAAGGTTTCAGTTTTGGAAACAAATGTACTTGTTTGTATTTTAATTTTGCAATCCTATTGAGCATGGCCAAATTATAATTTGTTTTTTATCTGCTCTGTGGTTAAAGTGCCTATAGCCCCTAACATGGTAAGGTACATTTAACATGAGCTCAACACCATGGAAATGGTCAGATGTTAATAGGTCCAGAAAACATCCATACCCCTCACTATGCAGGGAATTGGAAATTCTGCAGGGGTCAGAGAAATAACAATATATATTACAGAGTTTGTATGGAAGAAAATATTGGAAGTTCCAAAGAATAGGGACCATTTACAGTCCCTCCATGGCGGGGTATGGATCATTTCAGGAACCACACAATGCAACAATTGATGCCAACATAGAACTGTTAGTACTTTTATAGGCTGCAACTGACCTGCTCAACTCAAAAGAAACTAAAAAAACTATACCAAAACTAATATCTTACAGGCACAACCTTTCCCGTATAACCTACATGACTGCTGACAAACCAAAAGGCAAGTCAGCTATAAATGATCTTGACTATAATTCCATTAGCTGTAGTTTTCACTCGAGTGAACAGACAGATAGGGAATAAGTCTAACATTGAGCAAAGGGGTGACTAAAGCCTATAAATGCACAGACACACATGGTGTATCCACATTTATTTGAATGTTGTTTATAAACACAATTCCAGCCATAGAGTGCACACCATATAACTGTGAAATGGAACTTAACATGCATTGTCTAATTGTACAAACTGCTGGATAGCATTGAAGCAGAACCATGCAAATAACAACTTACAGCAACATATCTAGCTGTCTTTGGTAGTTTATGCCTCAGTGAATTCTTAGTTTGTCCATGACAAAAAAGTTGGTAAATAAATACTAAATTGTGTCATTTCATGAATATATGGTGTGCACTCTAACTGTACACCACACCATTCTCACAACTATAAGAAAACTGCACTGATTTATAAATTATTTTCCTCTATGAATAATTTCTCTGGCAATATATAATTGTGAATTTTGAAATCAGGTGAATCTACATGTAGGTTAAATTGGAATCCCACTCATCCTCCACCATTTTTCTTAATATCCCTTTTCTTTCTTTTCTTTCTTTCTTTCTTTTCTTTCTTTCTTTCTTTCTTTCTTTCTTTCTTTCTTCTTTCTTTCTTTCTTTCTTTCTTTCTTTCTTTCTTTCTTTCTTTCTTTCTTTCTTTCTTTCTTTTTCTTTTTTTTTCACTCAACATTATTGCACTTCTTTTTCTCTATTCGACCTGATGTCTTTCTGACTATCTATTTCATTTAGAATATTTTCTTTTTTCTTCTCTTACCTCCCACACTGAGAATTGAAATTTTAAAATTTACTGACTAGAGGTGAATCCAGATTCACCTGATGTCAAAATTCACTTGTAACACATACATACAAAATACTCCAATAAATTATCAATAACTTACAATTTGGATTGGACCAATATAGAACACTGTCACTGTAAATGTTTTCTTGATCCATGACTTACAACTTGAGCCACTGTCAATAACTTCTGAGATGATAAAAAAGAATACTATTAACAATGTACAACAAAAAGTCAATACTTTGAAGCAATGTACAACTCTACACTCTGTTATGTACATGTATGTATACTTCGTGTTATTTGTAAACATCCTTCAATGCAGTGCAACTTGAAGTAAAAGTAAACTTTCCATGGGAATACGAAGTAAGGGACTGGTCATTATTTACAGGGAGGGGGGTAGGGGGGGGGGGTAGGGGGGGCGGCTGGTGGAAATGAAAAAGGTAATGCTCTATTTTTGATGGCCCCTCCCCCCCTTCTACATACATACACACATAACTTTCTTACAGAGTGAGCGTAAAAATCTGTGGTCCCCCCTCTATTTCCACCAGCCCCCCCCTCCCTGTAAATAATGACCAGTCCCTAACACCAAAATGGCCAAATGAAGCCTTTCAAATTTCCCGCCAATGATCAACATGAAATGTACATTTACAAATATTATAGATAAAAGGAGTTCTTTTAGTAGATATACAATAATTTACCTTTGCTCTGGTTATATTCTTGGTTGTGTATAAAGCTGATCTTATCGTGTTTTATAGACGGCAAATGCACAAGGACTCCATCTTCGACCAAAGGCCACTTTAAAGAAATGTATGTAATAAATATGGCTTCTATACAATTACATCTATACAATTTACCTCTGAAAATGTGAAAATAAAGCTTAGAATATAAGAAAACGAGTTCACTTACCATCTCTTCTTGAAATTTAAGCGTTTTAAGCCGTTTTACCCTTCTTCTTGACTCTTCTCTCGATCGCTTGTCAATGTAAGGTAAGGTGGACAAGCAGTGTTCATGGTCAGCGGTTTTGCATGATTAACCCTCCCCTCCCCCCAAAAAAAACTACAAACTAAACAATCCATAACCTTAAAGAAAACAATGCATGTCTTATTGCAATATTGGTTTTATCAAGAATCGTGCATTTTGACAATTTATTTGAACATTTCTTGAGCGGCTGTCATGTTAAACGCGCAGCCTATTTCGGAAACAACGACGACAACAACAACAACATTAACAACACTGACAACAACAAAACTAACACTTTGGAAGAAGCTTTAAATCTCTGGCTGGAAAAAATTCGATTATTTGTTTATTTCAGGAGAGCAAGGTGGATTAACGTGAAAACGCTGCAGAAATCGTTTTTGGCGAAGTACGCGTAAAAAGTTTGGAAATTTTGAAATTAGTTTGTTCCTGACAAATCGTATATCTCTAGAAAGCTTGTATCAATGGCTACAAGGTTGTTTAGTTTATTTTTCGTTCCATTTCAAAATTGCGGATTTTAGAAGCAAAAATATCTTGTTGACGAGGAACGCCTGACTGAAGCGCCAAAAAATCACGTTTTTCACCGTTTTTTGCCACTTTTATTTGGCCAATCGTCACGAAACGTTGCCTATATGTAGTTCTATGTCAGCGATACCTCATGTTGTCAAAATATTTTCAATATGTAATATAGAGCCTGAGAAAAACATGGCTTTATTTTGGGCGGCCTGTTACTTCTTTTCACGGGTATCCTGTGTAATGACATTTAAAGGCCCAAAATAAACCCATTGTTTTTCTCACGATCTATATGACGTATTGAAAATATTTTGACAACATGAGGTATTGCTCACATAGAACTACATATAGACGAAGTTTCGTGACGATTGGCCAAATAAAAGTGGCAAAAAACGGTGAAAAACGTGATTTTTTGGCGCTTCAGTCAGGCGTTCCTCGCCAACAAGATATTTTTGCTTATAAAACCCATGATTTTCAACTGAACGAAAAACAAACCTCAGAACCTTGTAGCCATTGATTCAAGCTTTCTAGAGATATACGATTTGTTAAGAACAAACTAATCTGAAAATTTGCAAAATTTTGGCACTTCGTCAAAAACGATTTCAAGAGCATTTTGAAATTACCTCCCCTGGCTTTCCTCAACTAAGCAGATAATGGAAATTCTTTCTAGCCAGAGATTTAAAGCTTCTTCCAAAGTGTGTAAAATGTGTGGTTTGGATTTGGAAAGTGGTTTAGAAATTAATGAAAAATGCCAAAAACTGAAGACGAATCTCCTGTGGGCTACCTGTGTAATGCTTAATATTTCCAAATTGGGGAAAAGGCGTTGTGAATCAACCAAAATGCAGCAACTATAACGATTTCTTACTTGCCATGCAACACTTTTTATCGTGAAAGCGTTTTCTATTCAATGCACAGTGTTTTAATTTCTTCGAAATTTCAAGGTTTACTGACGTTTTCTTTGCTACATGGTCTGGAAGTGCTTGCACAAAAATATCCTAAAAAATTGGAAAAACGTACAACGTTGTTTACTGAATAAAAAAACTTTGATAGTAAAGAGTGTTGCATAGTGAGTAAAAAACTAGTTTACTTGCCGCATTTTGGTTGATTGACAACGCCTTTTCCCCCATATAATGAAATATTTTGCATTACACAGGTAGCCCGCAAGAAAACTGACTTTAGGTTTTTGCATTTTTCATTGATTTCTAAACCACTTTCCAAATCCAAACCGCACGTTTTACACACTTTGGAAGAAGCTTTAAATCTCTGGTTGGAAAAAATTCGATTATTTGTTTATTTGAGGAGAGCAAGGAGGATTAATCGCTGCAGACTGAATCAGTTTTTGGCGAAGTGTAAAAAGTTTGGAAATTTTGAAATTAGTTTGTTCTTAACAAATCGTATATCCCTAAAAAGCGTGTACCAAAGGCTACAAGGTTCTGAGCTTTGTTTACGGTTAAATTAAAAATCATGGGTTTTATAAGCAAAAATGTTGTTCGCGATCGAGGAACGCCTGACTGAAGCGCAAAAAAATCACGTTTTTAACCATTTTTTGCAGCTTTGATCTGGCTAATCGCCGCGAAACTTCAATAATGTTTCTCTCTATGTAATGATTATATTATGATATCAAAACAGTTTCGCGCGTTAAATTTATGGTAAGAAATTCACGGGAGTTGCTTTGTCTCTGAAAATATGGCCACAGGAATCCCATAAGCTTCAATATTTTCTGCTAGATCGCGGCCTTCTCATAAGTATTCTTTTTTCTTCCCTCTGATCCTTGTACTAAGTAGTTGCACTGATGGGGAAGGGTGGCAGAGAGAGAGAGAGATAGAGAGAGAGAGAGAGAGAGAGAGAGATAGAGAGAGAGAGAGAGAGAGAGAGAGAGAGAGAGAGAGAGAGAGAGAGAGAGAGAGGGGAGGGGGGGGAGGGGTTGCAGAGGCGTTGCGCAACTGGAGACCTGGACACACGCACGATGCAACCTCTTCAACCTCTTCTGCAACATTGCACTCAACATATTTGCACCGTGTGTCTATCCATGCAGTGTTGCGCGCGAGGGCACAGAGAAATTCGCAGAACTAAAAACGTTGCAAGAAAAGGGACGAAATCGACGAAAGGGACTTTGATCTAAATGTTCGAGTCACTTGAGTCACTCGTCCCTTGGCCTATTTTATACTTGGGGCAAGCAACTGATTCTTGCACACTAGTCATAAAACAAAAAAATTCTGTTTGAAAATGTATGTTTTTTAATGATTGTATAAACATCACACGTAAGAAATCACACAATTAGAAATCCCTATGATTGCTACATATAAGCCAGCCTCTTAATATCGACCATCCCTCAAAATCGACCGCATTGAATGTGTTACTTTATATGCAGGTACCTAACGGTCGCTTGCGAGAGTTCTACAGCAGTACACTCTTTTCGTTTACATATTTTGATATATATAAATAATTTGTTTTTATATGACTACATTAACACTTATTTTTCGTGAACGATAAGTGCGTTAGAAAGATCAAGAAGCTGGCTTCATTCTTTAGTGAATTGAAAGATGTTCCGCCATCTTACATTGAGCCGCACTGCATTGTGGGACTAGTTAAAAACAATTTTGATTGGTGCTATCTCAGTTAATAGTCCCAGAGTGCATTTCTGTCGATTCAAGATGGCGGACTAGTGATACAGTCTATTGTTAAACGGATTATGAAGTAAAATCCCAGTAACTCGTCCGCCTCAAAATTTTCGAGAAGATGAACTAGTGATTCCTTTGAAAGAAACTTAGCATTCGTTCACCCTCGGGAGCTCGACGTTTCTCCTTTGTGTTCGAGTTATTGAGATTCCATCCATATACTTATATTAAAGATGTCTATGAGGTTTGGCTCCGTTTGACCAAAACTGAGGCTATCAAAGAATTTTGGGAGAACGCTGTATCTAGTTTTGGCTTAAAGTAGTGAGATTACAAACAAAAACCTAATTGGTCTTAATAGAGGGTCTCAATGGGGGCATAGCTTTGACGGTTGACGGTTAAAATGTTGCCTTTTTGACGGCTGACGATAAGAAATTCGGTGTTTTGACGGTTAACGGTTAATTCTACTCTTTGACGGTTAAAATAAGCCAATTAAATATTACTAACCAAAAATTAACCATCAATTTTGATGAAATTACATTTGTTACTGTAGTCTCCTTAGCAGCCATTATTAGTCTAACTCCCATTCCACTCGGGAGTGGACCGCAGGGGAATGGGAGCTAGACTAATAACGGCTGCAAAGACTATTGTTACTGTTGCAACTTCTTGTCTAACTTGCCCGTTTCTAGTATTGCGGTTTAATATTTGACCATTCGATATGGTGAAGGATTAGTTCCAGGCCCGTCGCTTTGGGTGGCTCGAAGGTTTAAACGAACGGTTTGAACTCCCCCCCCCCCTCCTCCCACAGAAAATAGCCGCTTAGCTTAGGATACTAGTACTTTTTCCTAAAGAAACTAGGCACATTGTTGCGTTTCTCTCTAAATGAACTTTTGGTAAATGCTGGTGAATTATAGTTTTATCGAAACTCCGAACTTTAGCTATATATTTTAACGATTTCTTAATTTTAACAACTGAAGTATTTTTCATCATTTTTTAATTCTTTCGATATTTTTCTGTTTCTCTCTTTTCTATCTCTCGTTTAGTTAACAACTAATTCTGATTTTGAAACAGGGGAAAAGAAAAAAGAAAAAAAAAAAAAAAGGAAAAAGGAAAAAAGGATGGACCCCTAGCCGGTTTCGAACCCGACATTTTCATCTGCTCATTTGCTTCACAGTTCAAGGGTTTTCCAACTGCGCCACGGGATCGCGTAATTTGCACAACAATAGATAGCCAATTCAAAGAATACACTAGGCTATTTTGTCCTCCAAATCCCTTAGTAGTCCAGTTAGTCTAGTGGTAAGGTGCAGTCATTTACGGCCTAGGATCCGACTGTTTCCTCCCTCTTTGACCGCGAAGCTTGCTGCGTTCTACCGATAGCGCGGAAGGGGCCGAAATCTTCTTCCTATACGTAACATGCGATGATTCAGCAATTTGTCTGGATGCATGGTCGATTTTTGGGGGTTTTACATAAAATTAGCATACTAATTTCATTGGGTAACGGGTTCGAGTCCTGTCGGCGCCAACAACTTTTTTTCTGTTTTTAATGGATTCTATTTCTCTTCTCTAATTTTTCTTGGCTTAAAATTCAGGTTTCAACGAAGAAAACTACATAAACTCTTTACATTAGCTTGATGCTTTCAAATTTTTGCGTAATTTAGAAAAACATGCACATTCCTTGAAATAAGAGTTATCTAAAAAAATTCATTCCACTTTCCAAAAACTAGCGGTACCTCTGATACTTGTACAGGTCATTCTGAAGCATTCACTATTCCCAGCCGACAATGGTAGAAATCCAACCTCCCCTATCAATATGCTTGTGACGAGCCAGCAGTTCTGCGACAATATGAAGTTCAGTATGGCTTTTATAAAGGTTTAACGGTATTGAAATAGTGAAATTGTTATAACGTCTTGAAAAATACGCGCATTTGGAAAAAATAACTTAGAACAATTGTGCCAGAATGTATTGGACGGTAAATATTTTTGACGGTTGACGGTTATAATTTAGGCCGTTTGACGGTTGACGGTTAACCCCATTGACACCCTCTTAATAGCACAAAGGATGTGATAATTTTAAATAAAAACACAGCTTTTTTGAGTTTAAAACAAGACATGTTTCGGCTTTCATAAAGCCATCTTCAGTTGTTGAAGTGATTACAAGTTTTGACTAAATGTAAACTCAAAAAAGTTGTGTTTTTATTTAAAAACCTAATTAATATTACGCTCACCTATGGTCTCCCATAATCCTTTGCGGGAAGATAATTTCAGTTTGAAGTGACGAGCTATACACAGCACGATTTTTTGCGAAACAAGTACATCTCGTATAATCTATAAATTTTCTATATTAGATATATCTATAGATGTGTATCTGGAATAGATATTCTGCGAAGTTCATAATGCTCTTGATGGCCGTCTGGTGTCTTTTCTTCCTCGTTTGGATCAAAATGTCCGCCAGTTTTGAGAGCAAATATTAAGTCGTCAAAATCCTGAGTTTCAAAATCGTCTTCATACGTTTCATTGACTTGGCCCAAAGAGCCCGTGTCGTCCATGTTGACCATAAGCTTGCGGCTACTTCGTGGAGTTGCCATGTCGATATCATCCCAGTCACTCTGTGAAAAACACAATATGTGAATGTCAATATAATAATATGTCTCTTCTCTATATCATTAAGTTCCATAGTTCCATATGTGGAACGTATTGAAAACATTCTTATGAATCGTTTCATTATCATAATTTATTATTTATGTTTGTTATTAAGTTGTCTTTTTTGTAGCAAGGGGTGCTTGTAAGTGGGTGGGCTTATATCTTTTTTTCTTTTAAGGGTTGGGTCGGGTAATTTACCTTGTAGGGGACCTTGGGTCCTATTGTAAATTTACCTGCCTTTGGGCGAATTAATTAATTAATTAAATAAATAAATAAATAAATAAATAAATAAATAAATAAATAAATAAATAAATAAATAAATAAATAAATAAATAAATAAATAAATAAATAAATAAATAAATAAATAAATAAATAAATAAATAAATAAATAAATAAATAAATAAATAAATAAATAAATAAATAAATAAATAAATAAATAAATAAATAAATAAATAAATAAATAAATAAATAAATAAATAATAAATGTGTGATCGATTTCGTGAAAAGATGTTGAGGTTTTGAAACAAAAGAAATTTGAGCGGAGAGAGCAAGAAAACCGTTGCCGCACAATTTTGAAGTGATTGACTACTACGTGTTCACTTGTATCAGAAAAGCTACATAGGTGAGGAGAGAAGGGAAAAATGAACAAGAAAGGATAAGAGGGGAGGGAGGAACACACATTGGGGAAGGTGTTAGGGGAATGAAAGAATACGCATGACGGAATCGGAGTGACGGTAAGTCTTTAAGTGCTACTTTTGCTATGATTTTGATCAGTTTAAAATATTAATGATACTAATGACATATTAGAACGATGATGCAGATGATTGTATCGTCCTTAAATATTATATGATTATTATAATTTTAGCATTGTTAAAACTACATCAGTATGGATTTATAAACTGATTATTATATAATATAAATCATAAATATATATTAGTATTGTTAAAATTATTAAATTATTATTGAGGCATGCAATCAACTAACAAATGTAGTTTTCTTTAGAAGAATCGGTTCATCTCCATAAATCTCTGTTGAAACGTGCATCTAGTCAGACAACATATTAGAATTAGTAGTTAGGAGTTAATAGAGTTAGTAACGTAGTTAGACTAATGTATCCTCGAAACGATTATTGGTGTCTACAGGCTCATGCAAAAGCTCCCAACAACTTTGAGCCACCAATGCTAACATTTCTTTTATTCTGTCACCAAAGCCTAAAACACCAATATTGAGTCCGTTTGTACTGCCAGCGACACGTGTGCAAAACGCACTGCGCATGCTCGAAAATTCGGCGGGAATTCGTAGACACGCTCGTATTTACAAATAAAAGTACCGTCGATTCAACTGTCGTGTATTATGCGAATTTCTCGTGTATTATTTCACCAGGGAGGGAGAACAACTAAAGTGATGTTTTAGGAAAAATAAGCAAACTTTTCACGGACAGCCTTAACTTTCAAGGTTTACTAAACCTCCAATGCTTTTATTTAAAACTTCCGAGTATGCGCAATGCGTTTTTCACCCGTGCTAGGCCGGGGCCAGCAGCGTTGGATGTTGTTGGAAGCGTTTGTACAAGGCATAACTTCTGGCTTTCAGAATCAGAAGCAACACATGTAAACTCGACTGTTGTATTTCGTGAGAAAAACAAACACTACTTAGTCTGCATGTGTTGCTTTCGCTTCTACTTTCGTCGCTCGTGAAAACCAGGCTTAAGGAAGTAAATGCGATGCTAGAATGACGTTAAAAGGTTATAAGCAAATATTGTATGTTCACTTTTCCTGTTGCAACACATCAAGATGAATTGCTAAAGTTAGCGAAAACGTACCGGTACTTCAGGAGATGGTCTCGTCTTGAATCGTTTAGAACTCCCTGTACTGTGTTCAGTTTGGCTTCTAAAGAAGTCATCGTGAGTCTGTATAGGAGGCGGCTCCCCTCTGAACGCGTAAGTCCGTTTAAACACTCCTCGTACTTGGTTACGTAGAATAAAGAACAGTATAAAGACATAGAGACCCTAAAAGAAAGAAAGAAACTAGTTGAACATTTGTTTTGTAATTCAGGGTGTGTGTGTGTGGTAGTGGTGTGGGGAAGAGGTGGAGGAGAGAGACGTTCACGGAAAAGGGAATAGAATGGTATATAGGTAACGGAAGCGATATCAAGACAGGGATAAGAGAACGGAGGAAAGGAGAGAAATGGGACGTGATAAGAGAAGAAATGAATAGAAGGGAAAGGCAGAATGAAATGGAAGATAACATGGATTGGAAAAAAATAGAACGATCATGTTTTGAAAAAAAAAAAAAAAAAGAATTATAAAATAACTATGATATAACGCGCGCTCTGATTGGCCAAAGGACGCGTGTCGCGCGTTCTCTATGAGAACACACAGCACGCGCGCGCACATTTTCAAACTTTCTCCAACGAAAAAAGAAAATAAAACTTCAATTGTATTTTATAAAAGAAATAGAAAACTCGGCAGCAATGCTATATTGAGTTATAGAAGCACTATATTTCTACAATATATGATTTCAAGGAAATGGTGGGTATTTTCTATTCCAATATCTCATCTTTACCTTCTCATGACCAATACTCCAAAAAGCTTTTAATCTTAATTTTCAAAAGACACTACTTACCAGTATTACATCAAAGATAGCAAAGAGAATAATCATCCATAGATATCCATAGGCCAGGTGAAGACCAGCAAACACCCACGTGACCACCACAAGCACGAAGAGGATAATTATGTTGCGTACCTCTGTGAAAATACAATGCAAAAACGATATTAGTTCGTAGTTTTTTTTCACTCGGCCAAGTTAAAACGCCGAGTTTGAATTCTAGTTACTTTTTTGTTCGTAGGCTACAAAAACATTGTGAGGGCGCTGTGCATTTTTTTTCTGATTTAAGCTGACTGATTATTATTATGGTAGCGAGTCTTTGTAGAATACATTTGTTTCTTAACTGATTCCATGGGTCGGTTTGTTTGCTCCTTAGTTGGGCTTCCTGTGGTAGTCGCTCACTCACTGAAATGGTTGAGCGACCTATCAGTGCAAAAGAACGATAGCTACGACTTATGGGATCAGTATAAAGCGTATATGTCCTTTCTTTCATAAAGTGTACCTATTTAGCGTTTACCTTTGATGTTAGAGTGTCCCCTATAAATATCATCACAAGAAAGTGTACCTATTTAGCATTTACCTTTGATGCTATAGTGTCCCCTGTAAATATCATCATGATATCTTCATTGCATAAAGTGTACCTATTTAGCATTTACCTTTGATGTTATAGTGTCCCCTGTAAATATCATCATGATATCTTCATTGCATAAAGTGTACCTATTTAGCATTTACCTTTGATGTTATAGTGTCCCCTGTAAATATCATCATAATATCTCCATTGCATAGTGACTTGATAAGCTTGTGTAAACACCACTGCCACGCCCATTAGGAACAACAGGGTTGGAGCCACTACTGAAGCTAAAGCAGCGTAGGCGTTGGGAATGAAGCACCTTAAAACGAGAAAGACAACGCTTAATGGTGACTAGTAACATATTTGATGGCATTGAAGGTGCAGTAATACGGGCAACGAATCGCGTTTCAAGTTACAGAGCAAAGGTTGATTGTATTATATATCACGTCGCGCGCAACAATTTCTTTTCTTTGTTGCAAGAAGTAGAAGCTCTTTCTACTATATGCGAAGAGTGAAGAAAAGAGGATCAAAAGAAAAGATACGCGTTAAGAAAACTGAAACATGAAAGAAGGAAAGAAAGGAAAGCAATAAAGGACAGAATCGTCATCTTCATAGGAAAGGGGAGGCACTGGGAGAGGAGGGGAGTGGTCCTACAAAGCGAACACCAATACAACCGGACAGAATTAGTCTGTAAACAGGCTCAGGGGAGGGGGAGGGGGATGAGGAAGCCCCTTCCCTTCCCTTCCTCTTCCCCTCTCCCCTCCCTAAGCCTGTTCACAGGCTAGACAGCATTTCAAGACAGCGGAATGGACTACGTGTTGTACTTAAGGAAAAGTTACTTACATGTCACCGTTTTTATGTACATCTCCATACATGTCATGAAGACTCCAAGAGAAAGCGGCCTGTGCAACTATGATATACAGTACAATAGCAACAACTGGCATGCCTGAAACACATCAACGTACATCATAACATCAGTAAGGTGGATTCTCACCTACGATAGACTGGTTCAAGAGATTACGTCCTGTTCAAAATCATGCTGAACTATTATAGAAATATTCTTGGACATTTCATACGGGGGGGGGGGGGGGGGGAACTCCGATCGTAAATGGAAGGGATGCTCGTCGTACCTTTTAGGGGTCAAAATCTGCAATCTGGTACCTTTTAGGGTGTCTCAGACTTAAGTGGACTACTAGAGACATAGCTGGTACCTTTTAGGGACTGTTTTGGGGTAAATAAACTACCTAAAATAAGCATGAAAGGGACGATTTCGATGATCTGAATTGAATCTTCACAGCACATCGATAGCAAAGTGTTTCATTACTTTAATTCTTTATTATTGTTTTTGAATTGGTACCTTTTAGGGCTAGAAATCAATTGTTGCCACACCCATTTAGGTACCTTTTAGGGGTCATTTTCAAAATTTCCGACGAGCATCCCCGTCCTCTTATATATAGGAGTCCCCCCCGGGATTTCATACTCGATGTCAGTATTCGGTGAAACTAAAGTGGTTTTCGTATGACTGTGAAAACGATATGATCATGGCACAGTATGTTCATGGCAGGAATTTCGAACGTTTTTCTCGACAACACGGCACAAAAACAGTAACGGCACCATGCGGTCCGTTTCACACTCATACGAAAACTGCTCGTTTGAACTAAAAAAGTAAGGACAGCGGAAGACCATTAATACTTAAATATTAAACGTATATTAGAAGTGATTTCGTACGAACGAGAAAAGGTACGAATTATGCTACTGAATTATGTAACTGTGACTGGGCAGGCTCTCCGCACCTAGCGGTGACTGAGCACCGCACGTTTCAACAGCATTCGTAAGAAATCCGCTCCACATTTAGGTTTAAAAAGATATCAAGCCACGAGGTAGCTTACCCCATCCAAGTACAAAGAAAAGTACATATTTTCGATCAGTGTGTTCATCGTTTAGAACTAATATTCTCCACAGATTCCAACCCTGTATAATTTAAGGACAATAATAAATAAAATCCTTTCAAACATGGTTGATTTGTTATGTGTTTGGACGGTTATCCTAAGGGGTAGCTATCAATCGGCGCCTTTTTGAATGACACATTTGTGGAAGAAAAGGACCTATCTTACTAAATTGCTCCTCACTGGCAACTAAGTTTGTTTTATTCAGTCATTCCCCCCTCCCCCTATTCAATGTTGAAGTGAGAAAAGTCTCCCACCCTGGAATCTGAGCAGTGGACAACATTGCTTAGGGGGCGAGGGGGAAAAAGTCACAAGTCACAATTCATAAACGTAGAATTTTGACCATTTTTTCGCAAGTGTGTCAATTCAAAAAGGCGCCGATTGTATGGTCGGGTAAGACAGGGGTGAGAAGGGGAAGGAGGGGGAGGAGGAGAAGGAGGAGGAGCAGGAAAAGGAGAAGGAGGAGGAGGGGGAGAAAGAAAAGGTGGAGGAGAAGAAGGAGAAGAAGGAGAAGGAGAAGGAGGAGAGGGTAAGGAAGAGGAGGAGGAGGGGGAGAAAGAAAAGGTGGAGGAGGAGGAGGAGGGGGAGAAAGAAAAGGTGGAGGAGGAGGAGGAGGAGGAGGAGGAGGAGGAGGAGGAGGAGGAGGAGGAGGAGGAGGAGGAGGAGGAGGAGGAGGAGGAGGAGGAGGAGGAGGAGGACTAGGAGGAGGGGTGGAGGAGAAGGAGGAGAAGAAGGAGGAGAAGGAAAAGGATAAATGGATGAATGAAATTACCTGAATAAACATCCAAGAGAACTGACAGAGGAAGAAATAATGAATAAACATTCCAAGGACAGAACACCGCACGGGTGGATCTTCAGCCATGACAGCTTGGCTGGAACTAACATATGCACCTATTACGTACAGTAGCTGTGGAAACGATAAAATAATACCATAAAAAATCACATTCATCCATGTTGTGATAGCCATACCATTAGTGATCATTATACTTACATGAGCAGCCATACACGAGAAGAACATGTGCATGAGTAGTTTAGCGGAGAACAAGTTGTCCACTGAGCATGCGTGATGAGAAAGTAATGCAAGGGCAAATGCAGCCTGGAAATAATAAAAATATATTAATGAATTAATAAAATTTTCGTATCAAATGATTAAAATAAAACACTTTTTCAAAAGTGTGTTATGCTGATCCCCCAACCCTCCCCCCTTTCCCCTCCTCTCCTTCGGAAACACTACATCACATCCCACCAAAAGCAAGAAATGAGCCAATAAATCTTCGATTGGCTCTTTCTTACAAAGATTTCTTCGTCTGACAGAAATACTTCCTAGTGGAATTCTGGTTTTGATGTAATCTAGTGTCAAGAACATTTGTTCATGTGGAAGGAGGTTTACTTCCTCTCGTTCCCCCACTAGAGCCTGTTCACAGGCTGAATCTATGAAAGGGAAGAAATAAACCAATACATTTAGTTTGAAGCCAATGTACAACAAAGTGTAAAATGAAATGGAAGTTCTTTAACTTACCAAGCAGACAAAGCAAGCAGCAAAGAAATATGATGAATAACCAACACGATCATCACTTTGTCCTTGTGCAGCAAAGTTGGACATGTGATTACACTGACACTCAACGTAGTCTTCGCTGTCTCTCTGGATAGATTAAATAGACATTTGCAATAAAGTGGGAACATTAAGGGATTTGTCAATGGATTGATGGTAGTTTTATAACAGACAGGCATCCTTCTATACAAGTCGCAGGTCAATAGAGCCGTTTTTGTATGAGTGGGAAACTGACCGTACCAGTTACGGTCAATGCACGGAACGGCTACGGCAGGAATTTCGAATGTTTTTATAGACATTACAGTACTGACACGGCCACGGTACGTTACGGTCAGTCTCCCACTAATATGAAAACCGCTCTAATGACGAAACACCGTCTTTCCGACGTAAAGCTAAACTCGCTGTACACAAACTCGCTGTGAACAGACAGGGAATGTTGGTCGCTTACGTTGGGCTGAGGTTGCATGCCGGCCTTAGAGGGACACCCCATATGATTGGCAGCTAGGGATGTTTTTGGAGCTGTCCGTCTTTGTGGAGTGAGTCATTCTATTTGGCAACTAGCTCACCACTTCCCTTTCCCTATACCCCTTCACTTAGGGCAGGTTTCTGTGGCAGCTGTCAAGGGATCTGATATTGTCTATATCTTGACACTAAATACAATATTTTTACCTTCACGCTACATCCTTTCGTTGACCACTCTGATTTTGTAAAGTCCCAGTAAACACACCTGAGAAGAAATAAGCAGATGTGAAGTCTTCGGAACATGCGTAGCGGTCAACCAACGTAGAGGTGAGCGTACGAACAAACGAACAATCGACTAACGTAGCAGTCGCTTAAAAGGTGAGCGCATGACAAACGCACAATCAAACCAATGTTGTAGCGGTCGCTTAAGAAGTGAGCGCACGGACAAACGCATGATCACAAACGTAACAGTAGCTTAAAGCGTAAAGCGCAAAACATAAAGTCGCAAAATAAATGTACAATCAATTAACGTAATAGTCGCTTAAAAAGTGACAAACGGACAAATGCATTATCAACAAACGTAACAGTCGCGGCAAACACGTTATTAACCAACGTAACAATCGCTTAAAAGGTGAGCGCACGAAAAAATTTGAGTTGACTTACTTAGCACCCTTGGGTGTGACACGTTTCTTTCCTGTGTAAATTCTGTATGTAGATGGGTTCTTGTTCTTGTTGACCGCTGAAGTGTCATCTACTGACGTAGACAATACCTGTCGAAAAACTGGCAGAGTCAATATGTCCACTCAGAGAGAACAGATAACCAATCAAATCAGCCTACATGCGGGCGCCGGACTTAGATTGAACCCGGTACCCTAGCGTTTTACCACCGCGCCATTCCGACTAGAACTACTTTGAAGAAAAGGTTTTATGTCCTGTTGTCCAGGCAAGTTTCTGTACATTTCTCTTGCTTTTGTCCCTATCAGTTATTCGTAAAAGTTTTTAAAATTCTCTACCTTATCATTAAGAACAGTTTCTTTGAACCAGTGTGAATTGTGGTACTCAATAAAATGAGCATCGCGACATTTGGATTTCTGTTTCTGGTCCACCACAATAAACATGTTGACAGGGTAGGAGAAGTAGTGTTTGCCAGTACTGAAAAAAGACAATATAATAACATTATACGATAGTTAAAAATGATTTGCTGAGAATTATAGCTTCTAGTTTAAATGTACGGAAATTCCAGTCTAAATTAAATGAGAAAAAAGCTAGCCATAACAACAACAACAACAACAACAACAACAACAACAACAAAACAAAACAAGCAAGAAAGCAACCAACCAAAACAATAACAAACATAAAATACAAACAAACAAAAAATAACCAACCAACAAACAACAACAACCACATTAACGATATCATCATCATCATCATTAGTGTTAATAACAAAACAATACTATGACAGTGACCATCATCATCAGCATTATCGACAACCACAACGACATCATCATCTTCGTCACCATCATTATTATCGCTGTCATCATCGTCATCATCATCATCATCATCATCAACGAGAGAAAACAGAAAAGCAGAACAAAAACTTTGAAAGCACAGAAGTCCTAATACAAACAGAAGAGTTAAATTGCCATGGACGTTTCCGTTTACAACTTTAAATATAACTTGCAACGTAAATAATACAGCAGTTCACGAAGGCATTTAATCATGATATTTTATTCTACTTACACAGAGTTGATCTGAAGTCCATTAAGTGAATCAGGATTCTTTCTGTAGGCAGTAGCATAGGCATATTTGCCTTTAATGCCCAGTGAGGCTGTAGTAGGACAGGTTTGGCCATAGGCCAGTGAGAACGCAAACATATCAAAGATTGGCGCAAATTCAACATGTCCCCTAAAGACCGATGGAAAATGACAAAGAAAACAATTAATTACAGCGTAGCCTACGTACCGGCTCTCAAGGGGAGGGGAGGTGGGGAGAGGGAAAGGGGAGGGGTGGAGCAGTCTCCACCTTCCCCTCTCCTCCCTGAGAGCCGCTACGCAGGCTAATTACAGCGAAAATCACTGCACCGCGAGTAAATGGAGCTAGTTGTGAAAAACTTGCGTACACGTCTCTTACGAGTACGCAAGTGATTATGAGTACTCGTGAGTTATGCTCGCTTTGTGAAACACTCCATATGTAACATACGTACGCTCGTTCACGAGTATGTAAGTGCTTACGTAAATGCTTACGAGTACTTTTAAGTTATGCACGCTTTGTGAAACACTCCATATGTAACATACGTATGCTCGTTCACGAGTATGTAAGTGCTTACGTAAATGCTTACGAGTACTTTTAAGTTATGCACGCTTTGTGAAACACTCCATATGTAACATACGTATGCTCGTTCACGAGTATGTAAGTGCTTACGTAAATGCTTACGAGTACTTTTAAGTTATGCACGCTTTGTGAAACACTCCATATGTAACATACGTATGCTCGTTCACGAGTATGTAAGTGCTTACGTAAATGCTTACGAGTACTTTTAAGTTATGCACGCTTTGTGAAACACTCCATATGTAACCTACGTACGCTCGCTCACGAGTATGTAAGTGCTTGACTGGTTGAAATCTTTAGTTTCTGAGGCTGTTACATTCCTTTAGCATCCAGTCTGGCGGATTTTGTGACCAGTTCATGATAAATAAAAAGGTTGAAAAGTTCCATACTTACTTTGTATCTGTTCTACTTGGGCTAAGGAGCTCGTCAAAGATGTCCATTAATGTTGTCTTGGAAATGTCTTGTAATCTGACAAGAAATCCATTAATAATCAAACAATCAGTCTATGGCTTGGTTTACGAAGGACGGAAGAAGTGGAAGCAGCATATGCAGACTTAGTGTATTATTCTGCCTCACTCATTGTCATTAATAAGGTATGGATGCGCATCTCCGACCGGAAACTGGTCCGGCACGAAGTGCTGAAGATGTGCCGGGGCTGAAATCAACCCCGGCTTAAACTGGGAGGGTGGGTGGGTTCCACGACGCTGTTAGGCTATCTTGCTCAATACGCGGGAAAGAGAGCGTCCTTTACTTAAGTACCATTCCTAAACCAATGAGAATGCAGCTCAAACCCCAAGGGCCTAAGAACCCCCTGTGGAATGCTAATAATGACCTTGATTGCGGCAGAATATACATATTCAATGACTTTGCATAGTGTTGCAATTCGAGAGAGAAGACAATAGACGAATTTCAAAAATGGCGGGCTCATTGTTCACGAAAACGAGGCCAGAAAGGCCTCTGGCCTCTAAAATCATCATGACATCAAATGAATTTAAGTATATCCTGTAAAATGCACAGAAAATAGGTATTTTAAAAGGATGAGGAACAAATCGTTTTTGATAGCAATAGACGTGTTGCCACGCTTATTTTTTGGTAACAACGCCTTTGTGGCCTCGTTCTCATGCACTAGGCTGCCATTTTTGAAATTCGTCTATGTGCATTACTGAGTCTGCGGTCCAGTTCTGCTTCCGTTGAACTTGTGAAAACCAGACTTGATGGATACAATGAAATTTAATAGAGGCTTGGCACCATCACGTGGCGGCAGGCATGGCAGGAGGCAGGAACAATAGAGTTTGGACTAATCTTGTTTACATGAGAAAGAGTTCAGTTTCCCAGGGGGACAAGACTCTATTCTTGTGCCTTCTGTCATGGCTGCCATCACGTGATGGTGCAAAGCTTTTATAGTAAACTTTAAATTTGATGTCTATTAATAAACTGACTTACTTTCTTTGAGCCAATTGCGGTCTCTTTTTCTTTTCATCCAAGACATTCTTGATAGTGTCCTTAGTCAAGGCTATACGATCGTTGTTCAAAGGTCGTCTGACATAGTTCTTTAAGTCTGCGAGAATCCTGAAAAAAGTTACACCAAGAGTTAGTTTGATCCACAATAACTGCTTCCTGTACTTCTGTATTCACGAGTTAACCACATTCTACTTCGTGTATCCACGAGTTAACAACATCACTACTTCGTGTATCCACGAGTTAACAACATCATCAACAAGACAAAACAACAACAACAACAACAACAACAACAACAAAAACTACATAAATTATGGACACGTCAACAGCAATAACATAAATCACAAATTGCCACTACATAAGTTTAAAACTAACTTGTTAATCGTCTCATCTGACAGTGGTGATAATTTTGATGAAGCTCGAAGTGCAAGGAATCTTGTCGTATCTTCATCGTTGGATATAATGACCATAGCGGTACTGGTTTCGGTCTTTATACTGGTTAAACAAAGATAAATAATATCAAAAATTGTACAAGCTGTGAAAGATGAAGATGAAGGTAGATAAAATAAGAGGTAACAAGAGAAAGGAAAGAGCAAGAAGATGTAGAGGGATGGAAGGAAGGAAGGAAGGAAGGAGCAAGCAAGCAAGCAAGGGAGGGAGGGAGGGAGGGAGGGAGGAAGGGAGGAAGGGAGGAAGGGAGGGAGGGAGGGAGGGAGGGAGGGAGGGAGGGAGGAAGGAAGGAAGGAAGGAAGAAAGGAAGGAAGGAAGGAAGGAAGAGGGGGCGGAAAGGAAAGGAAGGAAGGAAGAGGGGACGGAAAGGAAAGGAAAGGAAGGAAGAGGGGACGGAAAGGAAAGGAAAGGAAGGAAGAGGGGACGGAAAGGAAAGGAAGGAAGGAAGAGGGGACGGAAAGGAACGATGCAACGGAAAGGGTTAAAGATAATAAAGACGGAGTTATTAATTATGTTTTCCTACTTACACAGCATTATTTGTAACATTGATTATTTTGATCCTAAAAGCCTTGGGATACGTTTTGTCTGACGGTGTTTCCGGAGTTAAGGTAACACTAAACGTAGCAGAAGTCTGTCGACAAAATAAAACAAGATAACTTTTATACTACCACTATGGATGTGAGAGAGGAAGAAGAGGAAGACGGAAGAGGGAAGGGGGAGGACAGGGGCCATAATATCTACTCTGACCCACTTACCACTCCAGATTTGAGCATCAATGTCGTCGTCTTTGGACGTTGATAGTCTTGTCCAACTATAGCTTGATATGTCGTGATTCCAGCATCGGTAGATTTTGCTGGTAGCATCTCTGCTTTGTACGTCAAAGTGATGTCGGTAGTGTTACCATAGGTACGGAAAACTTCAAGAGAAACGTCTGTTGTTTTGAGATTGACTGCTACGTATCTAAAAGAAGAGGAATATGGTTGTTGAAATATTGAGCATCAGTGAGTTAGATGATGAGTGGAATCAAATCTGATCATCATCATCATCATAATCATCACCATTATTATATTCTTCGTCATCTATCCTCGTTCTTAGGGTCTTATCAACTTTTATATAGAATATTCTCTACTTTCACATAACAATAATGCCTTCTGTTTTTTGGGGGGGAAGTTATTGTAGTTCAGATTTGTTTGACTTAAATTACAACTTGATTTATTTGAATTACAATAGCTAGCCCCCAAAACAGAGGGCATTATGGCTAATGTGAAAGTAGAGGATCCATTGATTCTTCGTAGAAAGCTAAAAAGGCCCTGAGAATGAAGATGCATCATCATCATCATCATCATCATCATCATTATATGTCCATTACAATCACTACAATCAATTATTTCAACCAACATCGTAGTAATCGTGTACAATAGCATTACAGCGTAGAAAGATGACATAAAAGGAGGGGATAGAAGAATTCATGTAGCATGTTAAACGAACATAATCATCGACTAAGTTGCGATATAAACAGGATTTGTTTTTAAAATAACATTTTTTTGCATTTTTCGGTAATCATACTCAAACCCATCGAGTTCATACAATAGTACTATATGTACTTACAGCGAAGAAGGTGCAAAGCCCACCAACCCATAAGGATAGTCGTTGTCCAACACAGTAATAAGGGCGGAGCTAGCTGATGGTATAATTCTTGCTTGTTGGGTGTTTTGTAACTCGACGAGATCAACGTGGAAAGTGCTTTTGAACTCTGGCACCTGAAAGAAGAGAAGCCAATATAAAATCTGAAGTCACTGTCTTAACTAAACACAAGTTGAAGTAACATGTGAACTCACTGGAAGAAAATAGTAGTGCAATTAAGCAGCACACATTTCTAAGAGTCTTGTGTATTGCGTGTATAAAAAAAAACCCCGAAGAATCCTGCAATCTATACAAACTGCTCTATCGCATAGTACTGACCCACGATTGACCAACGATGCAAGTTTCCCATTCATTTTCCTATTTATTTCTTAACAACATCTTTTTACAACGACGCAGCTCAAACTAGTATACACGCTACTTTCCGTTCATAATTTAGCTAAATAGAGATTACAATTAATTAACTTACATTATCTTTTCGTAGTGTCAAAGTAAATTGAGTCTCTCTAAAACCAGGCTTGAATGTCGCTGTGCCTTCATACTCCAGGAGTTCACTGCGTTTTGCTGGTTCACGTACACGCCATACAACCTACATTGAACGAAATGTCAGAAGTCTGATATCTTGGCTTCCGACTACATCAACTCCCACTTACCCAAACGTCAACTTTACCGGTTTATATTGCTATTACATTATTATATTGCTTTACCGGTTCATACTGCTATTAGGAGATTGGGATGGTAGGGTTCTAAATTTTACTGAGATCAGCTTTCGTTTTGGTGTCTTTGACCTATCATACAGTTTCTCTTTAGATGCGGGATACAATGTCTCATAAAGAGAAGTGTGGAGAGAGACAGCAATGAAACGTAGCTAGGAAGCCGTTATTTGGCAAAGATGCTTACGGTATGCATTTCATCGAATATATAGAAAACGCACGTGTTAGCAAAATTTGCAATTTTAAAACACTTCTTTTCGAAGACTGTCAATTATCAGGTTGTTTCGTTGCTCAAGATCAATATGTTTGAGAAACAAGCGTTGTTTGTTGACTCTTCTTTGGGATAAGGAAAAGAATAACTACCGTATACGTACTACCACTGACAGTGCAGTGGCTTTTCACTATTACAGAGGAAAGGAGTTGCCATGCGTTTCCAAAAGATCACAAAGTCACAAAGAACGGTCGAAAGAAAGGCACCCAGATAAAGAAAAGAAAGAGCAGAAACCTTAGCCAAAGCTCGTAGTTTGTTTATGTTTAATTGAACTGACAGCTACACACTTCTAATCAGTGCTATCTTATGAAGGACTGATCAGCCTTTATCCTTGTTCAGAACTACAAGGTCTTTGCAGTGATACTCGACAAGCAAAAATAGACGAAGTTGAAATATAAGATAAATTAAAGAGCTACAAGAGACCATAATACTAAGAGAGCGAAACTCAGCATTGATGTTTGTGCGATGTTCGTGGCGCCTAAGTCTATTTTTAGTCATTTCGTCATCGCGCGCGCAAGGCACTTAAACAATAAAATTCAAACGGTCCCTTCCGCTCGCACGCCAAAAAGCAAATTCTATTGGTTGAGGGCCTTGCGCGCGCGATGGCGAAGTTACTAAAAATAGCCTTAGTCGCCGCGAACATCGCACATACATCAATACTGAGTTTCGCTCTCTTAGTATTATGGTCTCTTGAGAGCTATTAATTAAGTAAGAAAAGACAGACAGACAGACAGACAGACAGACCAAAGTAAGAGTACATACCACCTGAAAGGATTTACAGACCAAACACTTGTCCTAGACGAGTGAATAAAAGGTTGAGGAAATGATAGTAGGATTAGTAAGAGGGGAACAAATTTTAGTCTTTTGCACAAAGAGAGCGTATTAGAGGGTGAAAAAAGATGGGGAATTTTTTGATGTAATGCCCATATTTGGCTTAATTTCAAAGCCCTTTTCGGGTAAACGAACCACTCTGAAACTGAAAACAGTTTTTAAGGATATTTTTTACGAAAAATTAACAAAATTATTAGGGACTTGTCAGAAATTAGCACGGGGGTGGGGGGTGGAGATTTTAAATTGAGTGATGAAAATGATGTGACCCTCCCTAGTGATGGGAATGAAATTTTCTGACCCTCCTCTGGGATTTGACCTAAAAATAGCAAAATAGTCCCTTTCTCACTGTCCAATTTCTTCATGACCCTCCCTTTTCACGGGCTCAAAAAGTTATGACCCTCCCCCATTTTCCACCCCCTCCCCCTGCTAATTTCTGACAAGCCCCTATAAGTTTATAAATGTGTATACTTACCGAAACGGATCCATAGTTTGCTCCTGTCCTCTCCAGCTTTAGAGTCACTGTGAAAATATTACAATGAGTTTTGAATAACAACAACAAAAGAGATCATACATCTTAATTGGATTTACATTTGGTTGTGTAACATGAGGTGAGGTGAGGACGGTAACAGGACGGAACCTGATGTCTGACATCATGTATGTCCCTTAGGAAGGTCTGTTAGGAGATTCACAAAATTATACGTCTCCACGAGGTATGTACGTCCAAAGGATAAAACCTCATGTCTGATATCATGTATGTCCCTCAGAATGTCTTCATGAGGCGTCTCCCAAGGCTTAAACTGAAGGGCTTCACTTCGCATTTATCTTGTTCTTGATATTTTTCTTTCTCGACGTAAAAATGTTCTATTTTTAGGGTGAGAAAGGGGGTTCCCAGGCACCCAAGGAACCACCCCGGATCCGCCCCTGTCTCTTTTAAAAAGAAAACGACATAGTGTCTACAAGTGCATGTACAGTAGCCACAAAAATAATTTTTCACCAACCAACCTGCTGCAGCACCGTCTTCATCCATTGTAGCGGTCTTGGACCCTGCCACAAAACCAACTGCACCATTCATTAAATCGTTGCCTTCGATAGTCACCACAGACCATGTCTAAGAAAAACACAAAGACCAATTACTACTAGAAATTTCAAACAAAGTAATAATGTAATTCCATCGATTACAAAAATATGCTTGTTTACAAATACAGTCAAACCTCCATCAACTGCTGCTTAACGGATACCTTCAGTAAACAACGGACAGCAACCCTCGGTCCCTTCTGTTGAGGAACTCAACATTTTGTACTTCCCATCCCATAAGAAGACACTTTTTGGAACGTACACCAATTCCTGGACTCAAGGATGTCCGCTTGCGGGAGGTTCAAATGTATGATTTTTTGGTGTTTGGATGGTATAATTTGATAGCTAGTGGCAGTTGGAGTGCTTCTTCTCCACTCTCGTAGACCAGCAAGTGCTCTTTGGTTTCCGAGTTTAACTTTAACTTATTTCCAGTAACTGAATTATATTTCCAGTTTTGATTTGACGAGAAGCACTGGGGTATAATCTTGTTTGAAACTCTTTTTTTGTATAATTTGAATTTATTGGAGTGACACTATTTCTTCACTTTAACCTGTACATATTATGGTTATATTTATATATTCTCGTCTTTTCAACAACCAAACGTTACCTGTAATTTGTTGGCACTAGTACCCAATATTGCCCCACCAGTGACATTAGCTAGGTATAGGTAAAGGGTTTCGTTAGGTTCGGGGACGTCATCGTCACGGATTGTTAACTGTACTGTTTTTGTGTCCTCGCCATTCTGTAAAACCAATGAAGAGATTCGTTAAACAATAAACTGAAACAAATAAACAGAAAATAAACAAGCAAACACACAAACAAACAAATGAACGAATAAACGAACGAATAAGAAGACAGACAAACAAACAAACAAAACAAAAAACGAACGAACGAACAAACAAACATGCAAACGAACAAACAAACGAACAAGCAAGCAAACAAACAAGCAGACAAACAAACGAATAAAAAAGACAGACAGACAAACAAATATACGAACGAACGAACAGACAGACAGGCAAACTTAAACGAACGAACGAACGAACAAACAAGCAAACACAAAAACAAACAAACATGCAATCGTGACCAATTGGAAAGATTCAACAGTCGCGATCCTAGATCGCAAAATTGTTTCCTTGCAAGAATAAACGATAAAGATGTACTACGACGCTAAAAGTTGTATCCTTGTGTATCTAAAAATGAAACAAAAAACAACACAGCAAAGCAAAACAAAACAAAAAACAAACAACACCATGAAAAGAAATACTAACAACCACAACAACAACAACAATCCAGGAACCGTCTTCAACATTTTCTTATCGTCTCCAGAAAGCGACATAGTTCTACAATGTTTGCTCAGTAGCGGAATCCTTAACCTAAGAAACAAACCTCGAAAGTTACAGTCTCCATTAACCGAACATAATCAGTCCCAACAGTAGCACTGTCATCCTTAGATCTCTTATCCAGTATCTCCTTCAATTGTTGAGGACTTGCATACGCGTCCCAGGGTTCTCCACCACCCACGGTACGAACAATAACAGTAACTTTACCAAACGTTCCCGCAGTTCGTTGCAATGTTAAGTCAACTTTGTGTTCCTTGGCAGAAGTTACATTTTCAAGCGTTTTCAGAGTTGTGGTTTTGAAACTGATTACACCATTGGCGTTGTCGTTGTCTTTCACGGTTACTGTAGCAACTGTATTGGACCCTAGTCTTGGTGAATATGCTGTGAGGAAATACAAGAAATATTGAGGCTTTGAACAAGCTCATTTCTTTTACACGCGCGAGCACGCAAAACATGGCAAAAAAGCATTTTAACAATAAACCACACCACACTTTGAGGGAGACAGACATGTTTCAGCGCAACAGCATCCATCTTCAGTGAAATATGATGGTAAAAATCACGGACTATTTATATTGGATGTCATGTGTTACCCTCGTAAAATAAAGTTTCTACTCTACTCTGCTCTGCTCTGCTCTGGTCCTGCTCTGATCTGCTCTGCTCTGGCTCTGCTCTACTCCACTCCACTCCACTCTATTCTATTCTCCTGAATATTGCCGTGGATGTAACCACTATGGTAACCGAATGCATTGTTATACTATTTTTCTCACAAAGGTATTAAAAACGTCTCTCATAACCAATAAAGCTACTTACATCCAGTTACTTGTGTAATGTTAATAAAAAATGTATAGTCACGCTGTGGATTATTGTTGTCTTTTGAGGTCACAGTAAACGGTTTGATGTATTCTCCCTCCGCCATGTCGAAAGATCCACTTGTACCCAGGGCTGTGTACGTAACGCGGACAGAACCCAACACACTGAACAAACGAACGACACGACAAGTCACCTGTATAGAGAAGAGGTTGCAATTAAGGTGAAATACTTGCATATTTAATCACCCAACCGCAGATTTGCGACTTAATTTTATACTTGTCAGCATAATAGCATATTTGGTAATATTTTCAACATCTTCCATATTTGGTAACATTCTCCCAAATTTGGTGATATCATTTCATATTTGGTAAAATACGTGGTAATAAACTAAAATAGGTCTTGGCAGCATGTATACAATTTGTCTGCGCATGTCTGTGTTTTGGGCTTGAAATTCATTTGCATATCGAATGCAAGAAATTTTATGTTGACACGGAATATTTGGCAGGCTATCTCGTTCTTCAAAATTATGTTGAACTACCGAAATACTGAGACAACTAAAACATGAGCAGTCTACCTACCGCTAGTGCGCTGTGGATAATTATCCAAACTGAAGGCACTCCAGATGGGAAAATATCACGCGTCAAAGTCAGTAGAAAGTTGTGAGAAGAACCAAAACTCCGCACTTTCGAGTAATATTGTGGGCACTAAATTTATATGTAAGGTACGTTAAGCAGTGGAACCCATTAACAACAAGTTACTGTGTACATTAGACCCGATAAGGGTATTTTAGACTCCATCGATCGTTGAATAATTAGCCATGTTTACTGGAATCTCGTACTTTTTCGCTCAAAATTCTTGCAATTCACTTTCAAAATTTTACATCTTAGACTGCGCCCCCCAGCAAATTTATTTAGTAATTCGCTTTTTCCACGTTTTTTTCTTGCAAAACTGAGCTTTTTTAGTCCAAACTCGTGGTCCCTACATGTGATCTAAAGCATTTTTGTGAACGTGTTTCCAAGCACGTTGTTTGCATGCAAATTTCAGCGATGAATTTATTGCTCTTTTATAAAGTATAAAACGATGCTTCATACGGCACAAACTGTAAGTCTCACAATGTATAAAAATAGGTCATTGATTTCTAGATAAATGTTGCAGATTATAAAATATAGGCTACCGAATTTAGGTCAATTTTAACAAGGCTTGAACCCGGCTGTAAATATTGCTTGAAATCACATGGAGGGACCAGGAGTTTCCACCAAGAAAGCTCTTTTTTACAAGAACGAAGCATGGAAAAAGCGTATTATTAAATAATTTTGCTGGGGGACGCTGTCACAGAAGTAAAATAATTGCAAGAATTTTGCGCGAAAAAGTACGAGATTCCAGTAAACATGGCTAATTATTCAACAATCAATGAAGTGCAGAGTACTCTTATTGGGTCCAATTCACAAAGTACCATGTTGGTAATAACATCCATTACTAAATTTACCTTATACATGAATTTGACGCCAACATTATAACTCGAAAGTGCGGAGTTCTGGTTCTTCTCACAACTTTCTACTGACTTTGACGCGTGCTATTTTCCCATCTGGAGTGCCTTCAGTTTGGATAATTATCCACAGCGCACTAGCGGTAGGTAGACTGCTCATGTTTTAGTTGTCTCAGTATTTCGGTAGTTCAACATAATTTTGAAGAACGAGATAGCCTGCCAAATATTCCGTGTCAACATAAAATTTCTTGCATTCGATATGCAAATGAATTTCAAGCCCAAAACACAGACATGCGCAGACAAATTGTATACATGCTGGTCTTGGCCACTCTTTACGTATCCACAAGTCAGTGGAGTTGAGTTACAAATACAAGTGATGCCTTGTTAATACCGTTTGGCATTACTTGTATAGCGACGATGATTCTAATGAGAGTTGAGTTACGTTTGTTGAGTTGAGTGGACGACACTGAAAAATTAACACTAAGAGGTTACCAAGTCAAGACATGTCAGCCAAAAACTGATAATTGATCACATGACCGGAAATGACGTGATCAATATCCAATTAAACAATACCGTACCTGTTTTCCCTCAGTTACAACCAATGACTTGGCATCAGGAGCTATTTCAACAACACCGCTGTACTCAAAGACTGCAGTTCGTTGTGCTCCACTGGTGATGTTTGCAACAACAATTGATGATGTAGTCGTTTTCGACAAATGAACGGCGTAGACTAGTTTGCGGTCAGGAGTGACTGGTTTAGCCTAGATATACATAACAAAATGTCGTTAAAACATAAATCAAGGACCCCCGTCCATTTAAAATCTCAGGTCTCGCCAATGCTAAATTCTTCTGAAAACGCATACCTTTTGGGAGATAGACGAGGATTTCATTCACCTTCCCAGAGTTTCCCAGAGTTTCCCAGAATTCATTACGATTCAGCGCGCGCGAGCGAGATCAGAGGACAAAATTATTCAAGCAAGTCTTAGATACACTGGAAAAATTCGCCAAAAAACGAGTATAGTACCTATAAACTCCGATAACAGTTCATAAGAATGGTTTTGAGGAAATTCTCTAAAGTTTCTACTACTTCTGTTATGTCATAATCAACGTTTTTCTCATATAAATGCAATAGTTCCCGATAAATGCCATCATTTCTTAATATTTTTGTCCCCTGACCTCGCTTGGGCGCGCAAATCGTAAAGGATTCTGGGAAACTCCGGGAAGGTGAATAACCTTTAACCTGCGTAGCTGGCGCTGAGGGACTGGGGAGTGGGGAAAGACGAGGGAGGGGGGGGGGGGGGGGAGTGGGGAAAGACGAGGTAGGGGGGGGGGGGGAAGGAGCTTCTTTCCCCTCTTCTCCCCACCACCATCCCCTAGAAGTGCCAGTTACGCAGGCTAATGACCTACGAGTTAAAAGAGGCAACATAACGGCACATGATGCAAATCTTTACCTCAACTTGAAAGGTTTGATTTCTAGTTTGTCCATTGAAGGTCAAGACTCCTTCCTTAGGCGCAATTTGACCAGCGGTAAACCCTTGTGGCATTGAGTCGGTCGGGTAACCCATTTGCCACGTGACTAAGACGTCACCATAGAAACCTTCACGTACTACCATAAGGGAAGCTTTATTGGCTTGTAAGAAAAAAAAACCAGTCAAGTAGTCAATAATATGAAATGTGCTAACTACTTTTGTTGTAACGCATATAGGGCAGTTTTTGAAAGAATGAGGGAAAAGGCACGGAAACTCCACCTCACGGTTACATTATGCGCATGCGTAGAAGGCGTGTCACACAACCTAACGTCGTCGTCATGCAAGCGTCGCCGATTCGTAAGTTCCTTATTATATCCTTTTCCAGTTTCGAACCAAATATTTAAATCACTTCACTAAGGCAGGAAGATGTCGGAGAAAAATCGGCTCAAAGTATCTCTTGTCTTAAATACGTATCAAATTAACGATATTCCTCTCTTTATAAATGGGCATTTTGAAGCCTTTCGGAGACTTGTTCGGAACTGGAGGACAATTAAGTTTGGAAGACGTTTAAATAAAAGTGTACGCATATCAATCGAATAACCAAACAGCTGCATACTAGTATTACGGAAAGGGTATGTTTTGGTACCTTGAGATAATGTAAGTCTTAGTGAGTCGTCCGCAAACTTAAACACAGCATTGGCGGCATTCTCAGGTATGTTTACTGCCTCACTGATAGATGAGGTTGCCAGCTTTGGACTTGATGCTACTGCAGGACCTAGCAAAAAAAAAAAAAAAAAAAAGGAAACGAAATGAAACTGAAATGGGAAAAAAGAGAAAATAGAAACCAAAATTTTAGAAGGAAAAATGGAAATAATTGCACTTACTTCCACTGCTGGTGTAACGAGCATTAGTCAAGGTAATACGGAAGTTGGAGTTCATACTCAAGAATGCCGATGGCAATAAAGTGATTTTCTTCGTAACCTACAAAAACAAACAAGACAATTGAAATGTTTGCGCAATTCTAGAAGATGATTGGCTAAAAGCAATCACGTGACGTGAGGTTATAAGCCAATACCGTAGGATTTCTCAAGAATATTGAATGAGACGTGGCATTTACTGTAGTCTAAATCTCTTTTTCAGTTAAATAACGCTAATGAGATTGTATATAGCTATTTCAAAAAAGGTTGACGGGGCGAATGGCGAATGGCAATCGGCGATTGGTGATTGCACGATCGAAAGAAAATTTGGGGTATCAAGAATTGTTTCATTTTCATTAATAAATACCCAAGCAATGCCGCTACCATACTGTAAAGACCTTATTGGACAAAGTGGTCGATAGGCAATTCATATCTCCGCGCCGGATAGCACTCTAATAGCGTGACCACAGTTCCTTTCGGTCGTGCAATCACCAATGGTCGATCGTCATTCACCGTTCGCCCCGTCAAAATTTTTTGAAATAGCTTTATACGATACTGCAAGTAAAATCGCTGGTCGGAAAATTTAAAAGAAACAGTGGTCATTATCAATGATGATAGCCTTTTCCCCTTCCCTTCTTTCTATTCTCTAGTTTCTTCTGTCCTCTCCGTTTTTAGCTCGTGGGTTTAAAATCCACGAGTTATTCATTTTTTAGCCATTCATACAGCTATTTTCCAGTCCTTTTCTTCTTTTGGGCTCTCCTCAAAGCACTTCTCCCTCTCCTCCCCAGTCCATTCAAATTGCACAGGAGATAATACAAGAAATACCTCTGTCTTTCCAGCAGAAACAACGATCGATCCTGACAGGTTATCAGGATACCACGATGAGTAAACAATGCTATAATCAACTGTCACATCACCAAAGGTACCCTTGTCACGTTGTACTGTGAAGTGTAGAACTCTTGATTGCGTGACAACTTGGAGACTTTGGGCACCAGATTTAAGCTGGAAGACTCCATGGGGATCGTCATTAGCTCTGTGAAGAAAACATTGTTTTAGTGCACCGTTAATTATGAACGGCAAGTGGATCCTCAAAGTATGGCCAGCCCGTTATGAGTTTTTGTCTAGCGATGGTTTCACGAGCGACGGAAGCAGAAGCGAAAGAAACATACGCATTAGTGCACTGCTGATAATCTTCCATCAGTGCAACAATAAGTCTGCGCATGTTGCTTCAGCTTCTGCTTCCGTCGCTCGTGAAAACCAGGCTTTAATATGAGCCTTAACACTTTTCACGAACAACCCTTTTTCTAGTAATAAGGCCAGTTTATGATCAAAAGGTGGTCCTATTTGTTTCAGCATTGATGACTTAATGGAAGTTTGATCGCAGGTCACTTATGGTATTTACCTTATTGTAATGGTAACGTTTTGAGCACTGGTATCCAGATCTGCTCCACCGTCCACCTTGTACAGCATAACAACGAATGTTTCATTTAATTCTGGGACATCATCACCTTTGACAACTACTTCAAGGTTTTGCAGCGTTACCCCAGCACCGAAGGTGATTTCACCGGAGGTTTTGACAAGGTCTTGAGTAGTAGAACCGATTACTTGCCAATAAACCTATGGAAAAGAAGTAACGAGAGGGGATGTTTAATAAATAGGACTAAGTGATGAATAGAATTGAGCACATGAGGAGAACAGAATGATGTGCGTGACAAAATGAAAATATACATTGCAGTAACGGAATGGATGGATTGAGGGAAGGGAGGAAGGAAGGAAGAGGGAAAGAGGAAGGAGGGAAGAAGGGAAGGAGGAAAGGAGGGAAGGAGACAAGCCGCAAGCAACAAGCAAGCATGCAAACGAGGAAGGGAGGGAGGGCGGGAGGAAGGAAGGAAGGAAGGAAGGGCGGGAGGAAGGAAAGGAGGGAGGAAGGAAGAAAGGGAGGGAGGAAGGGAGGAAGGAAGGAAAGAAGCAATGAGAACGACGGGAACTAAAAAAGACGTGCAAATAAAAAAGTTGTTTTAGTCAAGCATTCATGACAAGTGATATACTGTCCTCCTCAAGGTATGTTTCATGCTTTCTACCTCTTTGGTGAAGCAAAGAGAAATAAGTGAATGGATTGGATAGTAATTAGGAATTATGGAATGGTTGTTGGATACTGTGCAATTTAATTAACCATTAATCGGACAACTTCTTTTAAATTGGTGTTATTTTTAAATAACACCATGCATATTATATTTTAGAGTCACGTCAGATTTTAAGTGTTTTAATGTAATTTAATTGTGTTGTGGTTATTACGATACAGGTATACTAACAGTCGTGTCATTAAGTAGATCGTTATAGTCTCCAACTTTTCTTGAGTTGTCCTGTTGTGTTATGGATCAAAGGTTTACAAGAAGGTCATGATTAATTGTTAGTACATATGATATAAATATTTACTATAATTATCATTACGGACCTCCCGTAAGTGGCAACCTCGTTCCCAGGGTCTTTTTCTCTCCTTCGGTGAGAGGGCCCTGGGAACGAGGTTGCGTAAGTGGACACTGAACAACGCGGTCAAACATCTGCGCATGCGCCAGATTTCGCGGGCTTTTGTGCGGCTGCGTCTTGACCACAGGAAGCCCATGACATAACTATTTCAATTTTTTCGTATTATTACTATTTACGATAGTTCAAATATAATATATTAGGAAACATATACCAAATGAATCGTAAAATCTTTATTTTAGCTTTTTTTGATAAATCTGATAAATTATATTCGGGTTTCGTGTGTTCTTAAGGGATCGGCAAAAATCGCAAATTTGGACTGGTGACGCATCTTCAAATTTTTTGACTCATTAAGAGATTTCGCGAAAGGACGGTGTCAGGCTATATGTGTGTAAATCGAGTTTATTGTATGGGTTATTACCATGATTACTTTACTATTATTTGATCATTTCGTAAAGCCATGTACAAAGGTGTCTGTAGTCAGTGGATGCAGCTGCGTTTGCAAATGCGGGAAAGTTGTACTTGCATTCAACAATTCTTCAATTGCAATTATGCCAAGGATAATGCATTGAATAAAGACATGGCAGCCATGATGTCTGTCCGGTTGCTCGATCGTCGTTTTTTCCATTTACTTTACTTGCTTTATATATACTCCAAGATCACACAAACACACTCTCTAACTTCCACACACGATACTCTACACGGTGTATGCTACTCTAATTTACATATCATGACAATGTCTGCCATGTCGTTTGTTCAAGTTCACTCTCCTAGAATGACTGCAGTCCAAGAAAAAAGGTGTAAATAAAGCATACCTTAACAACACCTTTATTTCCTATAGTACGTTCAATTGTCAATGGAATAGTTTGTGTTGCTATTGGCTCCTCTATGACTCTATGCGAGGTGTCTTTGAACTTGAAGATGCCATTAGGGAAACCATGTTTTAGAATGACGAGGGTAATGTTAGACTTTAGGGAATCTATTTCTGCGCCACCAGTTGCTTCGTAGAGATGCAGTAGATAGGTCTCTTGTGGTTCTGGAACTACATATTTCATAAAACAAAGTTTGTTTGTTTGTTTCTCTCTTTCTTTCTATTTTTCCATCCTTCGTTCCTTCCTTCGTTCCTTCCTTCTTTCCTTCCCTTCTTTCCTTCCCTTCTTTCCTCTTTCTTCCTTGCTACCTTTTCCCTTCATATCTTCCTTTGTTTCACTAGCTTGCTCTCTTTTCTTCCCCTCTCTTCTTTCTGTAGTATTTTTCTCCTTTTTTACCCTATGGATTTATCTTCTAGTCACTTTTACATTTACATGTCTTCTTAATTAACACTAAAACCATTCCAATACAAATTCAACCTGTGTGTACCTCTATAGGCATCCACCCTAATTTCAATGTACTGGGTCACTTTATCATCATTGTTATAAGTTAACGTGCCATTGTAGGGTGGGAAAAAGTCTGAATCCAGGTTTCCACTGGAAGGCTGCAATCGTTGTAATTGCCATTTGACCTGTTTAGAAAAAATCCGCTGTCAGGTGTACGACATTAAAATTATCTAGTATGTTCCATTTAACAGAGAGAGACACAGATAGACAGTCAGTTAGCCAGTCAGTGAGTCGGTGAGTCAGTAAGTCAGACAGACACAGACAGATAGACAGACAGACAGAGACGAACGGACGAACAGACGGACGGGTGGACAGTCGTTCGACCAAATCTTTTTGTTTATCCTCGGATTTCAGAGTAGCATTACTGCTAATATCTCCGAGACTCATTCACACTCGCTACCACTACATTCAATATACTCTACATACAACACTCAACTCACATGTCGATTTTTGCTGAGGGAGGAAAAAACCCTCGTGACATGGGAGAGAACAACACATCAAACAAACTCAACTCACATATGATCCAGCGTCCGAGCCGGGACTCGAACACGGGACCACAGCGGTGAGAGGCGAGTAGCTTAACCACTACGCCACCCATTCGATGGGTCAGTTGGTTGGTCATGTAGCAGCCATCCACTCAAAGCTATTGGTCATTACTAACGAAACAAGTCGCAAATACATACCGTAATTGTCCCTTCACTTCCTCCAGTTCTAGCAATTCCAAATTTCAGAGATCGCGTTGTATTAGGATTAGACATCACATGCCTTGTATCATTGACAAATCCAATTAAACCATGTGGGTTGTCACTGATCTGTATGATCACATTAGCTAACGTTTGACCTCCTAGCGTCGCACCACCAGTAACAGAGACTAGTTTAACGGTAAACGTTTCTTGTTGTTCGGGGTCAGAATCATCAATGATTGGGATGATCACATTGGCTTCGTTTTGGCTTTCATTGAAGACGACTGAACCACTGGAAATACTGTAGTCTTTACCAAACGTTGCAGAACCGTTGCTCACGGTGAAGAAAACTTCAACTTTACCAAGAGTACCTCCTGATTTGCATGATCAATGATTGTTAGAAAAGCAACGACATAAACAGCGCTATGCCAATCATCATTATCTCCAAAAAAGTGCTGTCACATACCTACATGTATGTTTTTACTAGTGAAATTACTGTGCCACTATTAAAGCTTGCTTTTTTAATCCCACGTAACTGTAGTTCACCCCCACCATCAATACACCTACCACCACCACCACCACCACCACCACAACTTAGCATAAACCCTACTCAATCACCACCACGTTAACTTAAACCATCATTAACCCCGCTACTTCTACTACCACACTACTACCATACCACATCTACCATCACTATACCCCACCCTTACTATACACTTACCACTACCACCTCCACCACAACACACACCTAATACCACCACCACTACCACCACTACACACCTACTACTACCACATTTACTACCATACCACATCTACCATCACTATACCCCTACCCCTACTATACACCACCACCACCACCACTACACACCTAATACCACCACCACACTTACCACCACTATACACCTACTACTACCACATTTACTACCATACCACATCTACCATCACTATACCCCTACAATACACCACCACTACCACCACCACCACTACACACCTAATACCACCACACTTACTACCATACCACAACTACCATCACTATACCTCTACCCCTATTATACACCTATCACTATCACTACCACCACTACACACCTACTACTACTACCACATTTACTACTATACCACATCTACCATCACTATACACCTACCCCTATTATACACCTATCACTATCACTACCACCACTACACACCTACTACTACCACATTTACTATCATTATACACCTACTACTACCACCACAAGCGAAAAATCAGTATCATCTTTTAAAAGAACACAACTACATTTGCGATAAAGTTAACTAATAATTCTTCAAGCACAACCTACCACTTCTTGAAAGAACCAGGACAACTTGTTTATCTTCTTCATGGATAGTCTTGCTTACGTCCTTGAACTGAATCACTCCATGTGCGTTATCATTCCTTTCTATGGTAATCACGACCGTTTTTTGGCTACCAATCTTTGGTGGTTGGTCAGGCTGAAGACCATTTATCACACTGTAATTCATGTTACGAGTTGGCACCAGAACAACGCTATGAAGATGTACGTTTATTGTTTCTAGTAGTTCGGGTACTGAATCGTCAAGTAATTGGATAGAGACTTCTTTGGTCTGTACTTTATTGGCAATATCCATAGCTACAAGTAATAAATATAAAATGTTAGGTTAGTTACGTTTGTAATTACATTAGTTAAAACCGCGAATGTAAACACGACGCGAAAGAGGACAAGGTCGTCGACCGTGAGAAGTAGGCGTGAAAACAGGTGTCCCTCAACTTGACGTTGCGATAGTCTTACGTCCCGTCCTCGCTTCCTCGTGTCAGGTTTGCCGAAAGTGTCTATTAGAATCGCAACTTAAGTAGTCCATTGAAAACTCTTTGAACATTTTAGGCGAGTGGAGGGAAATGTGTGAAATATTGAGCTGTTCGTAACGTCTAGTGCATAGCAATACAAGTTGATTCGTACATAAATCACAGTTTCAATCACGTTAGCCGGAATCTTTTTAATGCGTTTGATTTCTGTATGCATACGCCCACGTACAATGGTATTTTTATTATAGAGTCGTTTTCGTATGAGTGGGAAACTTACCGTACCGTATCGTAACCAGTATCATAGTTTCTATAAAAACATTTGAAATTCCTGCTGTAACCGTATCATATCGTAATCGTCGATATGTGCTAAGTTGTTAAGTAAATATTTAAGCAAAAAAGTTAGATTTTTCCTCCGTACGAAATTTCTGCTGATATCAGAATTGTGCTTTGTTTAGTAATAAAGCACAGCTTTCGACCAATCACAACGTGCGTACTATCTAAAAACTTCAATAATAATACAAAAATCAACTCACCAAGACTTGATATTATATAATCTTGGCCTTGAGTTGCCGACGATCCAGACACCGTCATATTGACCTTCAGATTACCAATATCTCCTTTCTCTCTACGCACGGTCAAATTCACAAATCCCTTGTCTTCAGTAACGTTGTGGAAATAAGGCGGAGCGAATGACAGAAGGCCATATGGATAGTCACTGGCAGCAACATCAATAGAGGCTTCTAATGCACCAGTTGTGTTGTCTTTGGACGCCCCCGAAGAACTGTCGATCTTGAACAAATAGGATGCGAATTCTTCAGGGGTGGCATCGTCCTTGACCTTGGAGGAGAAAATGAAATGAATGAATGAATATTAAATGCACAGTGGCCTCAAGAGCAACAATTGACAACGCAGACAAGTAGAATGTCTCTCATTTTGTAAACAGTTAAATTGACTGACCTTCAAGAAAATGGGAATAGACTTAACACCGTTAGTAAATCTGAATAGTTCCAGATGATGCAGTTGAACGTGTTACTAGCAAGCGATGCAGATGAAGTAACTTTGGTGATCTTCCAATTCACAGTAGCGAGTCCAATCTGACCAATACTACTGAAGGACCCTATTTGAAATAAAAAAGCAAGATGAAAGTACTTTTTTACTGAAACATGGTTACTGCCATAAGGCTGTCCTTTCGGAATACATCTTACTGACCCAAGATACCATATTTGAATGTTAAATAATACATTATGTTAACTTTATGTTCGTCTTTCCAAGACGTCAGTGAACAAAGAACCTACCGTGTGAACGCCTATATTTTAGGGAACCCACGGGTTTTATTCTTTGTCTAACTTCCTCTTCCTAGACTGATCCCGGGGATCAAAATTCAATATGGCAGTTCAACGTCTAATGCAACCTTTGTGTAGTAAATATACTTAATTCTGAATTGATTGATCTACCTAGCTCGACCAATCAGAAACGAGTTTAATCCAGACTTTTTGAGTCCCACAACGTTGAAAGTCAATAAACTAGCAAATTGTACTCAACCTGATAGTGAATATGCCATCGTAACCACCGACCACCGGTTCGCCTACAAACAGTTTCCTTGTTGAAGGATCAATAGATATGACTCCTTTAGCATTATCATTGGCTGATATCACCACTACTGCTGATTTTCGTGAATCGTTCAGTCTTGCGTTATTATTCACGTTGATAAGAGTACATTTGAACAACTGGGCTGGCTCTGGTGTCGAATCATCCACGGCAAATAATTGGATATACTTAGTTCGGGATCCCTGTTGGCATTATAGAGAAAATGAGTTGATGTCATTAGCCATCTCTAGAAGTAACTGCGGATCAAGGAATGTTAGATACATCAATATTAAACACTGTGTGTGGATACCAATGACACGATTATATCTCAAATTAGTTTGTTTCTTACCTCTTCAAAGGTCAACGTCCCATTATATGGCGTTAACTGCGATGTTACTTGGTCCAGTTTCCAAGTTAGATGTACTTTTCCAAAAGTTCCTGCGAGTCTTTCAACCTCGAGGCGAACTGATTTCCCTTCCTGGACCGTAGTGGATTCAGATGGAGCTACTTTGAAACTAAAGAAAATTTATTAAATTCAAATGCGATCTCGAGGTGTTTTTACATAAACAACATCGGTGGAGAAATCTGGGTAGCAAGAGAACGGAAGTTCCATTAAGTGACCAGTTATTTAAATAAATCAATGATGATGATGATGATGATGATGATAATAATGGTTAAATAATAACTTTTGCAGTGTCTCAAAATAGAGTTTGACAGTAAAAGTGGTCAATGATGGAAGATGGTAAAATACACTGCTTACCCAAATACTCCATACGGATCATCGTTAGCCTCTATCGTTACAGTTACAAGCACGCTTTCCGCCAATTTCAACTCCATTAAGAGGCCTGACTATCTTTACATTAAACGACTCCTCTATCTCGGGTATATTATCATCAGCTACACTGATGTTAAACTCCATGAAGGACTGTCCTTCATTAAAATACAGAGTCCCGTCATTGGGTGCGAAGTCTGAGGGAGCAGCTGGCACAACCAAACGATCGGTAGAGGGTTGGACAACATAGTGACATCCAACTCTACCGGTCAAGCTACCACTTCGAGCTACTCTAAGTGTGAGAACAGAACCTTCAGACGTGCGTATATGAGAGGACACATTGAAATTGAGTTCGCCAAGCGATTGGTTGGTTTGGGATATGACGACTTCTAGTAACCTCGTCCCTGGAGTCGATCCGAGGTGAGTTGGTGACAAGAGGCGTCGTTGGAGATCCTGGCTTGAGAATAACGGCTGTGATGTTGACGTAGAAGAGTTTGTTGACAGTGGTGAGGTTTCCCTGATGTACAACAAATTATTAAGTCCATGAGATTCAGATATTCCAGTTTCAAAAGTAAAACATTTTACTCACATGCATGACATCAAAGGTAACGTGAGTTTCATTCACACCGTTAGCCATAACAACCTTCCCCTCTTTGGATACGTAAATCAACACCAGCAACCGCTGACTTCCTCGTTGCTATGCAACAGTCTTGAGGGTGATTCCGTCCTAAAAGTAATCTCTACACTTCCAATCAGACCACGATGTCGAGATATCGTCACAGTTATTGTTTTGCTTAGTCCATTTGGGTTCTTGGGAGAGATATAAAGAACTGGACCATCCAAATAGACCATACGGGTCGTCGTTGCCAGGGATGGTAAGCGTTGCTAAGGCGCGTGCTGAGTTGATAACTGCTCCTCGACTTGGTTGTGAGGAACCTGTCTCATTGATTGTGAGAAGGCTAGAAAACGAAAAGAAAAACTAAAACTCGAACATCAGGTCTACAAATTCATTTGTGAACATGGACTGGGGCAAAACGAGAGCATATTGGCTTCTCGTGGCATGGCGTAATGAGCTGCAGCGATTAGAACTTCAAATACAATGGCTTATGAAAAATAAGATTGCATAGGAAATCCCGTCCATGCATACGAGGTGAAAGGCGAAAGGTAAAAGGGAGGGGAGGGAGTTGAGTGGAGGGAGTTGAGTGGAAGGGAGGGGAGGGAGGGTCAGGGCAAATAAACGAGTGATGTTTTTACCTGGCTTCAGTAAGGATTCTAGACCGCCATATAGCATCACTATTAGGAATGTCTCTCAGCTTACTAACATTTCGAGCAATAAATCACTTTTACTTATACACTTCAACCTACCGTATATTGATAACTTTATCAAGCTCAGGAATCTCATCGTCACGCAAAGTTATCGATATATTATTCTTCGCTTCTCCATTACCAAACACAAGCGCACCAAAGGTAGGGGATATTTCACCAGCTCTGTAATCTCCTGTGGCATTCCACCATACGACCACACGACCAAATTGACCATACTCCCGATCAACTTCAAAGTTGACAACTGTATTTTCTTCAGCTTGAACAAGCTTAAGAGAGTTTTCATTAAAGCCTATTCTACCGTGTGCGTTGTTATTGGACAAAATTGTGACAGTCAGCTGACGGTTTGATCCAATTACAGCCTTTCCTGTGGCATTGCTGAGAACGATAGAGAATTTTTCGTCCTTCTCGGGAGTGTTGTCTTGGAGGATTGCGAAGGATAGTTCAAGTTCTGTCTGTCCATTTTCAAATATGAGTTGTCCTTTCCTGTGATTAATAAATTGAGCTCACATTAAAATCATAGGAGTCAGCCATAATCGAACCTAATTAAGGTCCACCTCATATGTAACGGTCGACCACATGTAAAGAAAGGCGTCTATCGGAGAATAAAGAAGAAAAGAAAAGAACGAAAGAAGAGAAGAGAAGCGAAGAGAAGAGAAGGGAAGGGAAGAGAAGACAATTAAGACAAGACAAGACAAGACAAGACAAGACAAGACAAGACAAGACAAGACAAGACAAGACAAGACAAGACAAGACAAGACAAGACAAGACAAGACAAGACAAGAGACGACGATAAGACAAGACAAGACGAGACGAGACGAGACGAGACGACACGAGACGAGACGAGACGACACGAGACGACACGAGACGACACGAGACGACACGAGACGAGACAGCATAAGATAACTGAGACAAGACAAGAAAAGAGAAGGACAGCTGTTCGGTAAATGAGAACAATTAAAACGGTAACCCGTCAAAAGTTAACGACATAGGAAAATGATAGTCATAAATATTCCCTTACCTAGGAATGAAGTCAGAATCGGAAGACAACTTGACAGGAATCATGATTGGTGAAACAGCAGACCCACTAACGGCAGCAACTATCATTTGTATGTAACTAGCCACAGGATCAGTAACGACCATGGGATACGCACTGTGTATGTTAGGGACTGTGGTGTTCTGAGGTAAACAGTCGGGTAACAACTGAGTGCTAAAGCTCTCCTTATAGAGACCAGTATATCAGGAATATCATGATCTTTTTTAACTTTTAACACACCAAAACTCAATAAACTTCTATTGTAATAATCTTTTTCTCTCTGTTGGAATGTTTCCTTAGATCGGGCGTCAACATGTTTGGGAACCCAGGGGCAAAATTCTGTCGTTCGTTTCTCACTCCTAGTAAAAAATCCCCCTGGGAACGAAATCAGTTAGAACGTGTTCCGTAGGTCAAGTTTTGTTACGCTTCTGACAGTTACAATATCGCCATAAAAACTGAATTTTGACGGCAGAACAATTCTAACAGACAATTTCCCAGGTACGTATTTTTTGGGAGCGAAAAACGATCCAAATCGTCTTACCATTTGCAACTCAAATCGATTATTCCATGAATAGACCTTAACTTCGTCGACGCCTTCCACGGTACAAAGATGTGCTGAAAATGATGGCATACATAACACATAACCTATTTGGTACCAAAACTGCAAAGGAATTTAATCTCAAGCCCTATACTAGTCAGTCTATCCAATGTTCCTAAGGTTACCCACAAACTAGGCTCAGATTTCAGCCGTCAGGGATTCGTGCGCGCGCGATACTCATCCCCGTCACGGGGATGAGTATCGCGGGCGCACGAATCTCTGACGGCTGAAATCTGAGCCTACCACAAACCCTCTTCTCCCCTCCCAATTTGAAATTCGTGTATATATCTACCTTTGCCGTCAAACATATAAGTATAGATAGATTTCACATTTGTAGTAGTAAGATCCTGCACCGATACGAAGTTCCCAGCCTGCCATTTATAAACAGCCACGCCACTTCTTGAATTTCCAAATACTAAAAAGTGTTCCCCACTTTGTACAAAATGCTGCACTCCGATTGGTCCATTGGTAGTGATTTCCTTGTAGGGCTGAAATGAGCTACCTTTCCATTCCAGAACCACAGATTTAGTATTGAAGGAGTTGCTGGGCTTGTCGTGGAAGTATGAGACAGCAAGATACTGGACGCCATTGATGGAAAATACTGCAAGTCCTGAAGCGGCACGTGTTTGGAAGTCTGCACTTTGGTCGACAAAACTGCCAGCTTGCCATCTGTAAACCTAGAGAACAGAGTACGTTGTTTGATTTTAAAAACGTCTAGATCTCTAAAATGGCTGCCCAAGTGAGATGTTGCAGTGGCCGTTATAGAACGTTTCATCAAGAGCAAACATATTCAATATATGGATCATACAATGGCTGTGAGGGTAAATATATAAACAAATAAACAAAGAGATGAGGCTACAGACAGACAGACAGACAGACAGACAGACAGACAGACAGACAGACAGACAGACAGACAGACAGACGGACAGACAGACAGACAGACAGACATATAGACAGACAAAGGAAACCGTTGGGAAGGGATTCTTGGTTTGCACTGACGTCATCATAAAATTTTTCGGGCTTAATATAGAATATTTTTGAATAAAATGTCTTGCATCTAAAAAAGCAGTTGAAGGTTTGAATCTATACGAAATTTTTAGTCACAAGAATATTTTGATAACGAGATACGAGCGATCAAATATCTTCATTGTTTGGTGTGAAATGTATGGGTCCGCCATCTTGGTGCACAACCTTTGTACACCAACATGGCGGACAGTAACACGAAGGACCAAAATCACGTTAATATCACTATAATTCGTGTTTTCTATTCAGATATTCACCAAAACAAACTTATTTATCACTTAAAAAGTTAAAGTCGTATGATTTGAATCACATTTGCCTATATTTCTGCGTCTTTACGATATACGTGACAGTGTTGCGTGACAGAAATTGACTTGCAATAAATCGAAAACCATTCATCGAAAGAACTCAGTTTTTTGTATGAGGACTTTTCTTAATGATATAAATAAAATATCTAGGAAACAGTTTCGTGTGATGAATAGTTTAGATTTTAGCTTTTCGATGACGTCACATGCAAACCAAGAATAGGTTTAGTGAAGCTTCAGCTGACGTCAGATGATCCTAGCACTATAATTGAATTCTCGGAACGTGTGTGTGTTGTAACTTGAACTAAAAAGTTCATACTATTAGAGATTAAGCTCTCCTTAGGAATGTCGCTAATAAAACACGGACGTTTTTATAAGTCATTACATATCTTTATCTTTGTAAAGTGAATATTCAATTTCTGCTAAAACACCTCAATACTACGACCATCCTGTAATGCGGATGGTTCGTTGGTGTCCGTTTTGGAAAGATTTGGATTACCTTTGAATTTAGAATCGTCGTGCTATCACTCTTACTGTTTGCAATCACCAGATACGTTTGACCACCACTACTGAAGAACTTCACATCTGATGCGCCCTTAGTGGAGATATTCTGAACAACAGTCATGTGACCTCTTTGGTCCAATCGATAAATGCTCGACTTTGCTTCGGTGCGTCCTTCTCTTCCGTAGTTTGCAACAGCCAAATATGTGACGCCGTTGATATCGACAGAATCCCAGTTCACGGCACCATCGGTGTGAATCGACTGAGACAGACAAAGTGTGTATCAAAATTAAAATTGGCTGCCTATATGAGCATGTGGAAATTGCAGGAAGGATTCACGGCAATTTCAGTTTCACTGGTTGACTCTGGCTTAATATTTATTGACGACATTTGGCTTTAATGTAATTGGCCAACAAATCTTAAATCTTACCTGAACCTTAGTGAAGACTCCCTGCCAACGGTATAGCGACGAGCCGGAGTATTCCCCAACATCGCCACTACTGTTGCTAGCCAGTATCAAATACCTGTCACCATATGCTTCAAAACTATACCAAGTCTGAGCTCCTATCGTTTTAATTCCTTGGGTAGTCTCGAAATGGGCCACATCACCTTGATTAGATACTGCAGTGCTTGAGACTGTCTCATAACCCACAGTAATGCGACCAAAGTTTCCTTTCTTGCGAGTGACTTTAGCTTTGATGGTACCAATAGTCTCTTCGACGTTAATGGCGGTGGATAATGAAGGGTAGGCTAGGATTTCTAGCTCACCGTAAGGATAGTCGTTTTCTGATATAACTAGAAGGGCTGTAGATGGAGCTGCGATTCTTCCTCCGGTAGCTGTTTAGGAGTAAGTGAAATATATTGGTGAAATCAGAAGAAATTTATTAATATGAGTTAAAAGAAGAAAAGAGAGCAAAGAAGCAAGGGGAGAGGGAGGGAGGAAGGAAGGAAGGAACGAGGGAGGGAGGGAGGAAGGAAGGAAGGAAGGAAGGAAGGAAGGTACCAATTTTTAGCACAATCTTCAATTGCTTCACAACTAACCTGAAATGATGGATAACCCTATTTGGAAAATTTCATCTTTTTCAGGAGTAGAATCCAACAAACTACTAACAGTAAAAGTCATATCTTTGATACCACTAGCAAAGGTTAAATTCCCAGTCACAGGAGTAAGATCCGATGATGCGGAATCATTCAAGACTTTCCATCCAACGACAACTTCACCAAGTTGTGCAACTTCACGAACCACTTTAAACGTAGCACTCGTGACAGGTCCATTGCCTGGTTCGGAAATTGTTTTCTTGGTGGTCTCGAACTTGAACACTCCTCTGGCATCATCGTTAGCTAGGATTATGACTTGAGTAACGCTGTATCCACTTCGCAAAGTGTTGGCCTCTGTTTGCACCAGGACGATTTCAAACAACTCATCATCCTCAGCAAGAGAATCGTCCATTACTTCGATAGTTATATTTTGTTTTCGTACTCCGTCCTTAAACGTGATGGTTTTTTCACCTCCCGGATTTGCAGGAACCACGAAGTCTGTACCTTTGATGGCTGTTTTGGACTCAATGTAATACCTGACGGTTAAAGTACCCAAGGAGCCTTGCGTTCTCTCAATGATAACGTCATAAGATCCGACCGACTCGTTTACATAGTATCTGCGAAAACAAATAAGTTTGATATATAATGTAAAATAAAATACATCAACATGAAAATGTCCATCTGATTTGTGGATTCACTTTTACAGGAAACTAATTGAATGACAAACTGACAGATCGGGTAATTCACCACCTAACTGGCCGTTTACAAGAGGTCAAAAGCCTTACTTTTTATATACCATGTTTCAGAGAAAAGGTACCACCCCTTTTATAAAAAGAAAATGGTAGCCCCTTCATTCACTTTTCAATAAATATTGTACCCTTTCAAAGAGAGTTTCCCATACATTTAGTCTGATACCTAACTTGTGAAATCACTACTCTAAGTCTTAACCTTTTCATATCACCATCCAGTGTAAAACAGGTGCCCTGTTGAAAAATCAGAGGTACCGAGCGGAGCCCATCAAGGGGAGCCTTCACTTCACCCTCCCATACTGATGGATTAAGAGTCAGACTGAAAGACGGATAACCTCTACAACAAATGAACAACGGCAATTCCAAGTAAATTAATAATGTGATTTAGTCTTGGATTAGATTAAATATGCTGTCGTGTTGTTTTTGTTGTTTGTTTCGTAGTCTAATCCAGAACTCAAATTCATTATTAATATTCTCAGAATTTCCTTTGTTCTGACTTTATCCCTTGAAATTGTCATTAGGGAATATATTTTCTAAACTTACTTCGTTTGAGTAAAACCAAGTAGTCCTCTAGGATTATCATTACTTTTGATAATCACTTCAGCAGCTGAATGCTCTCCGAGTCTTGGAGCCATACCACTTGTGTTGTGTGGTGTACTTATAAGCTCTACTCCAGTAATATTCACAACAAACACTTCATCAATTTCAGGGTCGTTCTCATCGATAATGTGTACTGGTATTTGACCTCCGCTCTGTCCGTTGCCAATGGTAATGGAGCTTACATTGGGAGTAAAGTCCCTTGGTGTAGCGAGTTGTTGTCCAGATTGCAAGTCGGTTATGTTGCCGGTCTTTATTTCATAATGCACACGAATTGCACCTGCAATTTGTAGACAGGAGTCAGCTATATAGATTTTCAGCAGGTACTGAATATCCTCTTACTTCTTTTACTATCAATTCGTCTCTAATTCTCAGTTTTCATATGTGTTGCAGTGAAATGATTTCGATAAATTCATTCGAGTTGGAAATCCCTGCCGTAACTGTGCCGTGCGGTTTGTGTCGTTTTCACAGTCGCAAAACATTTTACGTCGAGAAGGAAAAATATCAAGAAAAAGATGACCAAATGGAGGACATTAAGCCATTTATCACCTGCAAGAACGTCGCCTCTTCATACACAGCCGTATTTTTCGCTTACCCGACTATTAAATAACCTGTATTTATTGTTTTGTACAATATAAAATGTGAAGTGAACCCCCCAATCTGAGCACTGGACCCGCCCCTGAATTTCATTCAAAGGTTCAAATTTTATATCGGCTCGTTGGCCAGAAATCGGTCAGATTTTCAGTTGAACACGCGCCTGATTACCACTTACCAATGGTTCCATAAAGCCTTGTCACAGCCAGCGTGATGGTCTTATTTGCTTCTTCGGTACTAAACAGCCTTGAACCTGCTTGAAATTCTACCACACCATGTGGCTCATCACTTGCCCGTACAGACAACGTGGCTGATATCTTGTCAGGGATCAATTCTGCTGCTCCTGAAGCCGCTATTTCATAAGTGGTGATATTGGACAATGTTATTATAAAAATCTCGTCTGGTTCGGGTTTCGAATCAGGGCGTACTTGGAAGGATATATTCGCTTGTGTTTGACCCTGTAGATTTAAATAAAATAGTTTAGCAGGAAGAATTCGTAAAACTCTTTTGACAAGTAAGAAAAGGAGTGGGAAAAGGAGGAGTAGCACAACCGTGAAGGAGGAAGAGGTAGAGTAGGAGAAGGAGGAGAAGGGGAAGAAGGGGAAGAAGGAGAAGGAGGAGGAGGAGCTGGGAGGAGAAGGAGGAGGAGGAGGAGGAAGAGAAGGGGGAGGGAAAGGAGGACGAGGAGGGGAAGGGGAAGGAGGAGGAGGAGAAGGAGCAGGAGGAGCAGAAGGAGGAGGAGATGGACGAGGAGGAGGAGGTGGGAGAGGGGGAAGGAATTAGTTGCGCAATCTGTGAACAGACCTTCGCGTGATGCGTGATTTGATCTTTTATTAAAAGTTTCAGCGTAAATGCTTCAAATTTGCCGTGTGGTGAGTGATCGGTACCTCCTTTGCTGGGAAGGATGAGGACGAGGAAGAGGAGAAAGATAAAGAGAAAGATAAGAGCTTTTATAATGAGAATAAGAACTGAAATAATTTTCTTACCGGTGAAAACATCACGTGACCGGAAGAAGGGCTAAAGTCCTGTGATGCATTGCGACCTTGTATAGACCATAATATTCTAACTACACCAGCAGCAGGTAAAGACCTCTCCACTGACAGCAGGACATCCTCACCCTCCTGAGTGACAATCGATTGTGAAGGTCGACTAAAACCAATCAAACCGGCCACTATGTCATTAGCGCTGATTATTATAGTCATGTTATTGCCACGCCCTGGTGTCACTTTGGCGCCATTTGTAGGATTGATAAGAGAGATAATTATAGACTCGTCAGTTTCTGGAAGAATGTCATCTAAGATTTGGACAACGGCGGTTTTTTTAGTTTCTCCGGGACCAAAGGTCAAGGTTGCCGTATCGCCTTTGAAATCAAGATCTTTGGTTGCATTGCTGGAGACATCTGCTGTCCATGTTATGGATACTTCTCCAATGGTACCTGGAAATTCAAGGTAATATTAGAGATCAAAGAAATTGATCAAATTAAAGCCTTACTTTTTTTTGAAGTTGCACTTCCTTTATGTGCTGATCATCGACCAAGTCAACCCGATATGTAGACAATATTTGAAGTTTGGCTTTTTTGCCAAGATTACATTTCTGAGGAAGAAGCAGTTTGACGACACCACAAGATTTTAGGCTTATGGTGGTGAAATATAGTCTGTAATTCATGTTCGATTTAAGTTTGACTTCCGTAAGGTTCTGTTAATACAGTAGCGAATCCAGGAGGGTCGAAGGGGTCCACATAATCCCCCTTGGACGTTTTACGCCATTTTTTGTCAAACATCGACCAAAGAATAGTGTTATACACAGCTGGCTTTAAGAAACGGAACCCCCCTTAGAAAAATCCTGGATCCGCTACTGAAATGTACAATAAGTAAGCTACTGGAATGCACAACACAAATCCATAAGCCAACCCGTTTTACGACCAACCCCGTTAATACGATCAGTTTTAGCCCATAGGCGGTTGTATTAACGGGGATCAACTGTAATATGTTTCTCACCTCCAGTTCTTATGACTTCAAATCCAACACTTGTCACTTGTTCCAATACAGTCTTCACTGATCCATCCGTGTTAGGATCAGGATTAACAGCTCTGATCATAAACAGACCATTGGCATCATCGTTGGATAATATTGTAACATTGGCTTCCCTCTGTAAACCTAGTCTCGGCGGTACTCCCGAGGAACCACCTACCAACTCTACGGCTTCTAGAACGACTGTGAACATCTCATTAAGTTCCGGGATGGAGTCGTTCAGTATTGCTATTGTAATGTTCGCCATGTGGTGTCCCTCAGGGATCATTATTGACCCATTGGTGACTGATACATAGTCTTTGTTTGATAGAGAACTGCTGGACTCTTTGGTGCTGCAAACAGGAAGCATGGGAAAAGATGAATAAACCAAACAATAAGTTTGAAGAATGAATACCTTATATGAAATGTTCGCGACACTATAATTTCGCGTGTACAATGTGTACAATTACCAAAATCGCGAAATTACATGTCGCAATAAATAAACGGGAAACAAATATGCAACCACGAGGGAGCAAATTACAAAAGCAAACGTGCACTTTGCCACGCAAAGATGGGTGATAGCCGCTGACTAGCATCCAGTACTCCCCGTAAACTTTATTCTGAATAGTCTTTTATCGAATTTAACGGTTAGCTTTATCGACCCTTCGTAGGCGTTATCGACCCTTTGGGCCTGATTTTTACCTGTAATAGACACGAACATCACCAAAAGTCCCAAATTCTCTCTTAAGACCAAGATATGCCATTGTGTAATTAGGCTTTTGGCCTTCAATAGCTATGTAACTACTCTTTGTAAACTCGATTACACCATGTGGGTCATCGTTGGCTGAAATGGTCAGATTGGCTTTCTGAGCATGCGCGTCAATGACAGCTTTACCAGAGGCGACATTTGTAAGAGTAATTTGGATCACCTGGAAAACACAAAAATCAAGTTATTTGATCGTATCGATCAGTGGCGTAGCGAGGGGGACAAGGGGGGCACCCCCCCTAAATCCTAAATTTTGGGCTTAAGCCGTCACCCGAAGAATGATGCCAATGATATCACTTTAAAGTTCTACTTTTAATTTAATTCACAATTCTTCAATCGAAGGTTTTCTATTTACTTTTTGCCAACATAGTCAGTCTCCTTAAACGTAAAGTTTCTTATCTACGTATAAAACAATTCTTCTTACCTCAGGTATCTCTGGTTTTACATCCTGGAGGATCTCAATTTCGATGGATTTCCGTCGAAACCCTCCTGCCGATCCAGACGGGAAAACCAAGTCACCACGAACAGGTGAAATGTCACTTGTAGGAGTTTGGTTCTTGTATGTTGCTTCCCAATGCACAGTACTTGCACCTTCTGATCCAAACGTACGAACTACTGTTAAAGTGACTTTTTTGGTTGACGAACTCGTGGATTCCGGGGTTACAACATTGAGAGAACTACTGTCGAAGCCTGAAAGAAATATATGAATAGTTTAAAACAATATAAATGAATTAAAACAAAGAAAGAGACAGACAGACAGACAGACAGACAAACAGACAAACAAACGCACACAAAAAGCAAACAAAAACAAGAGTTGTTATATATGGTCAGTCGAAAAATCTACACTTGGACCCTCCATGATGAACTACTTTTATTGCCAAATGGACCACATACCCACGTCTAGTTTTGAACCTTATATTACACTAAGGAAACATTACGGGGGTGCAATACTCACCTATTAAACCATATGGATAATCATTTTCTTCTATAGTGACTGTGCATTCTCGGGGATAACCAAGCACAGCACCCCCCTGAATTCCAGTTGGCAAAAGTTGAATGGTAAAAGATTCCACCTTCTCAGGGACATCATCATTAACTATTTCTATCGGTACTGAAACACTTCTTTGTCCATCTTGAAAGGTGATGTTGTTGTAGAGAATGCGATAGTCTGAAGATGAGGCTGAGCCAGAGGTTACGGCAAATTTTATTTCAATCTGTGTGACAAGAATAGCTTAGCATCGGTTATTTATTCGGTAAAACGAACTACTACCGAGATTTTTTATTCTACAACTGATTGGTTCCGAATGCTTGCGTTTGTCTAAACTGATGAGTGTTGATTGGTCCCGAAGTTTTGCATTTTTGGGCTTCCTGTGGTGTTACACGCACACGAACTTAAATTCGATGACATAGTGGCTTCGCCTCTGCGAGGCAGTAGCCACAAAAAGATGAGAGAGAAAGTGAAAAGAATTGAGAAGTGAGAAAGTGAGTATGAAACGGATCGGGCCGCTCTGTGAACGTGTCGCTACCGGAATGTCTATAAAAACATTCCGAAAATACCACAAAGTTTAGACACTGTATACGTTCTTATTGTACATGTTTCTTAAACGTCAATATATAACTGACACCTAGCAGTGCAGAAAATTGTGAGGCTTCAATCGTTTCCCTCGAAAATCAAAATATGAATACATGTGAATAAGCCATGTTAAATGAAAGAACTACAGACGCTAATGAGAGCCGATCGTTTATTGAAGTTCATCCAAGATGGCTGCCGTGACGTCACCAGTATCACGTTCACAAAAGGCTTCGTCCGCCATCTTGGATAAACTTCAGTAAAAATATTCCTGATTTAACATATATTATCTGTTCATACACCATGGACCGCTCCTCTTCATTTTCTTGATTAAAACTCAGGAAAAGTAGAGCCTAATCTAGGTGTTTCTTGGCTTACCTCTCCAAAAGCTCCAGCATCTCTTGTTGCATTTACAATAGCCTTTGTATAAGGTTCTGTGACTACAACACTGCTAGCTGACAAGAACACCACACCACTAGCATTGTCATTTCTAAGGATCTGGACTTGAGCCACATGATTACTTCCAAGTACAGGAGAGTTTATTGGTACTACGAAGAGATGGAATTTTAGATTGAAATAAGGATATTTTCCCTTTAGTAGAACAAGCCCTGGCACATGCCAGTTCTTAGCATTAGTCAGAACCAGTTCTAAGAAACAAGGCGTATCATTTAAGAACTGAACGTTCTGGCTGGCTGGTTACACTTAATGGAAAATACCCTTAAGTGTTTAGCCGATGGGATTAATGTACCTTCCGTAATACTAGAGAACAAGCCAAGTTTTTGAAGAACAATGGCTGAGCGTTTTACATTTATGAGCTTTTCATTGTGGTCCCAGAGGCTCTGAAAAGCTTTTAGCCGGCGGTTTTGAGCCACGAAGCGGCTTTTTCTTTTCTCACAACGGCTGTGTTTCTCGTCCTTGTGTGACTAACGGTAAAGGACCCATAACCACTCCCCTCCCCACTCATCAGGGGCTTAAAATACTAACCCAAGTTCTTAGATTACCTGGGAAAACGGATGAGTGCTGGACAATTTCTATTCCTGTTAAGTTGACTAAAATTGTTTCCATATCTTCGGGAAAACTGTCGTCCAAAACGTGAACAATGATAGTGGCGTTCGTAACACCAGCATTGAAGACAAGACTTCCAGAAATTGCCAAGAAGTCTTGACCTGGGGTAGCCTTTTGTTTGATATTACCAACAGTATCATCGAAGTTAAGTGATTTGTAATGCACTCTTACGATCCCTTGAGAGCCAAAGCGTCTTTGGACAGTTAGGGAAACTGTATGATTGTCGGTCTCTGAAGTGGATATTACATTAGGGTCGAACTCGAACAAGCCATAGGGATGGTCGCTTGCATGGATTGTAATGTTGGAGGTCGTTCCAGTTGGAGCAAGACGACCTTTAGATACGTTGACGAGGGTAATGATGTAGCTTTCAGATAACTCCGGCAACTAAAAAATTGCATTTCAAAGAACAGCATAACAATGAAAAGAGAGAAAAAAGAAAAACAGAACTAAGGGAGGGAGGGAGGGAGGGAGGGAGGGAGGGAGGGAGGGAGGGAGGGAGGGAGGGAGGGAGGGAGGGAGGGAGGGAGGGAGGGAGGGAGGGAAGTTCAAACCATATCTTTTAATCTACAAATTACCTCATCGTTTGTAATTTTGATAACAATTTGTGCTGACCGCTGACCAGTCGCCAAATCAACCGAGCTCTCCATTGGAGTGATGTCTTTGGAATGTGGACCAATAGCCTTCCAGTAGATGGTTACTGGACCCAAGTCACCTCCACTTCGCACGACACTTAGTGAGACGGTAGCTGATTCTTTCACGATTTTACTAATTGAATCAGAACTGAAGTTCATGATTCCGTAAGCGTCGTCACTAGGAAGAATAGTGATTTGTGCAACCTTTGCAAGGGGACTTAATACAACTGTAAGTCAAATAGTAAATCTTGTAAGTAAAATGCAAAATGTTCGTATTATAGGTATTCAGCGATCCTTCTTCAGAAGGAACCTCGACTATTAGAGAAAAAAGGTTGTTCTCTTTGGAAAGATGCTGCTTGGCCTTTAGAGTTTTCAGGTGCTGATCCAAGATTATCCTCCAGGAGGGGGAGGGGAGGGGAACAGCGTTATAGAAATCGAAAACAATCCAAAGAATCCAGAGGATGTTTTGGAAAAGCATCAAGAAGAAAAGAGCCCAAAGTCATCTCAGGAGCGCACATCCCCTGCACCCCTCCCCTAAATATACCTTTGCTTTTCTAAAGACAAAAGCTCAAGCAAAACTCAACTTACCTCCCCCAGAAGGGTTATACAGGACAACTTTGAATGTTTTATTTAGCTCTGGCATATCGTCATCTTTCAACTGCAATGCTTATTTTTGCACTGCGAACCCCTGGTGAAAATGTGAGGTCCCCAGCTGCATTGATGTAGTCGTCGGGAGGTTTCGCCGTTTGCGACTCTATATTCCAAGAACACCTTACGGTACCTGAAGATGAGGCAAATCCACATACTACGTTAAGAAAATCACCATAGCTCAATACAAAAACAATTTATCAGCAAGGGTTCTGAAGTGACAGTCACTCACTTCTTAGAATTCCTCGGAGAATTCCGATGTCCTCTAAGTAAGGGATAACGTCGGCAAGAAGGTAGCCTGCACAGCCTGGCTCTGAAGGGAACGGGCAAGGGAAGGGGAGGGGAGGGGAAGGGGAAGAAGAAGAAGCTCTCCCTTCCTTCTTCTTTTCCCCTCCCTTCTCCTCTTCTTCCCTTGAGAGCCAGGCTGAGCAGGCTAGCAAGGAGGAAATAGCCTGCGGCCTCTCCTCTTCCTCTTCCCCCAGTCCACTTCTTCTCGCCCTCCCCTCCCCCTCCCCTCCCCCTCCGCTTTTGAGAGCCAGGCTAAGCAGGGTAGCAAGGAGGAAAGAATGCAGTGACACAAGAAGGCAAGCCACCAGGCAGGCAAACAGCCAAGTAGCCAATGCTACAAAATGAGACGTAATTCAGGCTATATCGAAGCCAATGTTGAAAGTACGCACAACAAGTGTAACATACCTTCCGTTCCTTGAGCACGAACAACAATGAGCTCAAAAGTTCCCGCACTTTCTCTCACATCCTTGTAATATCCTTCCACAGCAGGCAATATTGTTACATTGGCAGCTGGTACAGTATCCATGAACTGTAGTAAGCCATAAGGGTGGTCGTTCTTTGTAAGGGTGATATTTATCATTGTAAAGTTAGGGTCCACGCTTGCTCCACTGGTGGGCGTACTACTGGTTTTACCATCGGTGGATATGGCTGAAACTAGCTTGAGGACAAAGTTCTCGTCCAGTTCGGGAAAGTTGTCATCTTTAGGGCTGATGTTGAATATCTGAGGAAGTCATTAACAAGATAAATTTACGTTAGAGCACATTTCATATGAATGTGAAACGCGCCGTGCCGTGACCGTGTTATATAGTGCCCTGATGTCTATAAAAACATTCGAAATTCCTGCCGTAATCGTGTCGTGACCGTGCGGTGCCGTTTTCACAGTCATATGAAATCTACTCTAAGGTCGAAATGGACACAATAAATCGTTGTGCATGAAGTGGATCAGACTAACCGCTTTTCGGGACCGGTCCACAGTTCGTCTCCACCAAAACTTTCAATTCTAATATAGTTTTCGTGGAAGAACGAAGAATAGAAAACTCGCACGCGTGCTGCTTGAGCACATTATTTGTTTACATTGATACAAAAATCGACAAGTGCTCCAGCGTACTGTGTACACGTTTAGAGTTCGTGTAGCGTCCTTCGACCAATGAGAGCGCGCGTTATATGATACTTATTTAAGTGATGCTTAAGTTTTAGGTGATTTTTCTTTCAAAAGTAGATCTATTTCACAAGATCATCACGAGATTTGCTCATACGTTCTGCACGTACCTGAGATGTGTCGCCATCATTAAATACAATTTTTCCCTGTGATTTGTGAAAATCATTTGTCGCCAGTTCCAGTCCAGAAAGTCCTCTTTTGTAGATGTCCCACGACACCGTGACAGGTCCTGATGTTCCTTTGCTTCTCTCCACAGTTATACTGGTGTTGCTGGGTTCGATGACTGTCAATGGAGTGATGGATTTGAAACCAAACAGGCCGTTGGCGTTGTCACTCTTAAGAACTACAAGTAGCCGAATCAGAAGGAAGATATCAGTATCATCATTACGTGAAATTGGAGGCCGCGCGCGCGTTGGAGAATATCGTTCAAAATTACTGTTGACAACGCCCACTTTCTTAAGAGGACGTAAAAATAAACAAAATGGTATCTTGAACGTGGCGTCGTAACGTTCTCACGGTAGTCACGCAATAAACAAATGTGATATATTCGTCATCTCGAAAACGTACCGTTTTCGTGTCGCGTTTGCTAAAAGCGATATTACACTCGGTAAATTTTAACGGAATATGTGGAGTTTGCATGATTTTAAAAATTGCAGTAAACATGTCTACGGTTATCATGGACTCCAACTCACGACTTGAGGGTTTCTTCTCTATCAAGTATTGCCAATAATAAATAAATGAAAGCCCCCACTATATTGAACGTCTTTAATTTCTTTTGGTCTGTTATTATGCATACCAGTAAGATAGGTCAATGCTTCACTGCCATCCAAACGGGCACCGCCCTTAGTGTTCAGCAATTCTATTTTGAATTTCGTTTGATCTTCAGGTTTCGCATTATCCACTGTTTCCACTCCTATGTCCTGTCTTCGAACATTTGGGTCAAAGATCAAATAGCCATTTGTTGGAGTCAGAGCAACGATGCTTTGATATATCGCTTCAATTTTACTGAAAGAGAATTAATAAACGCAAATGAATTGGGACATTGCTGTAGAAAAAAACTCAGTTGTGGAACGGGAAGGAAAGTAAGACAAAACGCAGATCATGGCACCGAAAATATAGTAAATAAATGTGGCACTTTTTCGAGAGCAGTGCTGATTAACAATTTTGCGCTTAATCTACTTTCTCCGGTGCTTAATATTTATATAATGCGGTTATTAGTACATATTTTATGTTAAGGCGCTGTTACACTGTGCAATTTTCTTAGCAACTTGTCTCGCAACGGCGTTGCGAAACAAGTTGCTGGAGGATTGCACAGTGTAACAGGTGTTGTCTCGCAATTTTGTTGTTGTTGTGCATAGCGTTGCATGAAGTAGAACTCAGGTCTACTTTTCACAACGCATTGCAGCAACTTGCAATGCCATTGCACAGTGTATCACCCCTCCAGCAACTTTCCTCGCAATTTTTGAGGCACGTTTTCTACGAGCGCATGCGCAATTTCTCATTTCGCTCTGGGGAGCCATCTTGAATCTCGCTCCCAGCTTGCCTCGGCAAAAAATATTGCAAGTTGCTGGGGAAAATTGCACAGTGTAACAGCGCCTTCAAGGCGGCGAAATACGAGATTGTTGCGTTGCAGGTTTTTGATCGATGTTGCGCGTTTTTCACCTCGCGTTTTTCACATTGTTGCGTGACAAGTTGAGATCGCGAGGTGAAAAACGCGCAACATCGATCAAAAACCTGCAACGCAACAATGTTGCGCGACAAGTTGAGGTTTTTGTGTCTCGTATTTCGCCGCCTTTAGTTCATAAAGAGTAACTAAAGTATTTCACAGACACGACTTGCAAAGTTATTGGTGAAACATTCCGTTTCGTCAAGAGACCATAGTATTATTGAAACGAACGTTTCCCTTTGTGTTTATCATTCTTTTTGTACTAAAATTACCTGTCTTGTAAAATAACTTTGTAAACTCTGATGTCCTGAACACAACCAGTGTAACTTTCTTTTCCTGGCTCTGAACTCCCAACAGTGAATACACCGCCTCCACGGAGAGTACCAGAGGGGGAAAATGAACTCCTGTGTGACGACAATACAATGGTTACTCAACTCACGATAGATTAATGCTATTCTTCATATCGCCTGAGAAGGGGAGGGGGGAATTCGAAGGTAAGAATCAGACCCGAGATAAGAAGACAAAATCCAGGAGATGCTTTCATCTTATAAGAAGACAAGATAAGAAGAAGAAGGTGAAGAGGGGAGGGGGAAGTAAAGGGGGAGGGTTGGGATTGGGTTTGGAAAATCCGTTACATCGTCAAAAAAGGTTAGACTTTATTTCTCGTCACGCAGAAATAAAAGACTGCAACCTAACTTACCAAGTTTCACCAAGTTTATTCCCATCAACATAGAATTTTGCCTCGCCAGAACTCTTAAAACTGAAGGTTACAACAATTTGGTGCCATTTGCTATCAACAAGGTCTTTTCCAAGATTAACAGTTACCTTGGGTAGAAAGAATAAGAGAACAACTAGTTAATCACAATGAGAAATTGTTTATTAGGCAAAACCATTCCGGAGGTAGCCCATGAGCTTGATACCGTGGCAAGTCGTTTGACGCTAGGCTACAACTTTTAGCGCAACACTTTGTTACGTTAAGAGTTGACGTAGCGTAAATTGGCGCGAGGCTACGATTTTTAGCGCAACATTGTTACGTTACAAGTTTGCGTAGCGTAAATTGGCGCGCGGCGAGCAATACTGTTGCGGTAACACGTTGTAAGTTTATGAGCTTCAAAAACTCGCAATATTATTCTTATCAATGCCTTGCAGCCACGTGTGCCATGTTACACCGTGCCAACTTAAACGCTACAATGTTGCGTTATAAATTGTACAGGATTTTGTGTTACTTACATTGGAATTAAAAATAGAAATGAAGAGTTCTGAAGTTGACCCTGTTGTGTTGATAGCGATTTCTAAGCTATCGTACGATAAGATGTACCCACGTGACTTTCTCTCTGGCAGCACCCAAGCACTAAAGAAGAATAAACAACGAAAATAAAAAGATAGAATCTGTATTTCCGCGCGGGTATTATTGTTTATTCTCTAAACAATGTATCTACTAAAGCAAGAGACTCCTATTTGTACCAAACGACGGCGCAATCCAAAATCTCAGCGAAGATTCTCGAACGTAAAAGTGATCGATAGCTTTCAATGAATAGAGTACTAGATGCAACTTTATGATCCAATGACTAATCACTGAACAGTGTTCAATACTGTGAATTCTCTACCTTATGCTTAGCGTGTCGAGCGACTCTCCACCTAAACAAGGACACCTTTGCATATGATCCTATTAAAGAAAAAACGGTTAACATTATCTCTAATTTTCAAGCAATATAAAACGCGCGCGTTCGTCTCTGTACTGAGATATAAACATGCTCGGAAATGTAGAGCACAAGGAAAGCAAGCCTTAGGAACACGAGGCATGAACGAGTGTTCCTCTTGCTTTTCAAGTGCTCTACATCATACCAGAGTGCGCGCGGCGTTTATATATTGCTTAAACAGAAACCTCGAGCTTCGCAATCATTTCTTAGTTATCAATTCCTAACTTTACCCAAACGTGGGAACGTTTCCAGGCTATATCCTGCTTACCTGATCGAGCACTACTAAAACAAGACACGTTTGTTCCTGTATTGTCTCGTCTTTTGCTGGAGTCGCTTTGTACACCAGTCCCAAAGCTACCTAGGAATAGCAGGTCGTACAGCGAAGATTGTAAGATACTTGACTGTGCTGTAGAAATTTCCCATAGTACCTTAAACACGTAGAAAAAGAGCGTCAAGTTAGGAAATTATAGTAGGTGAACATAACTAGGGGACTGTACTAAGACACGAACATCACATCACGTGATCAACCCCACCTTAACGTTGTTAATAGGTGCGAATTCAGACCAGTTTCAGCGTTTTACGGAAAAACGCTCAAAGCTAAGTGCGTCATTTTGTCATAAAAACGCATTTCTTTATATCATTTACTCCCGGCTTAATGCTTCACACGTCACATTTTGCTTCCCGAAATGTTTTTTGTCTTTTGTCCCGATCTTCTGGAAACCATACCACTTGCCAGCAAAAATCCTATTACACATGGTAACCTACCTCAATCTGACCCCATGCCCCTTGGTTTCGAATAATTGTCAGGTTCTTCTGTGTAGTGCTTTGTTGGCCTGGTAGGTAGTCTTCAGGGATTTTCAAATCAATGGAAGGAGCGTCAAAACGAAGTAAGCCATAAGGATCATCATTAGGCAAAACCGTGAAATATACAAGGGTAACGTTACCAAGGCGACCGTTTTCTCCAGTATCAATACCTGGAAAAGAAAGCGATTCCATGAAATAGGTTACAATGGAATCTCTATATAATGTCTACGTTTGGGACCTTAGAAAATGGTCGAAATATGAAGGGTCGTCACTTAATAGAGGTCTCTCTGGGTCTTTGAAGAGTGTCAGCTATATAGAGGTGACCGCTTCATAGAAGTCTCATTTACAGTGTTTGTGTGAGCAAATATTTGGGACTTTGAAGAGTGTCAGCTATATAGAGAGTGGCCGCTTCATAGAAGTCTCATTTACAGTGTTTGTGTGAGCAAATATTTGGGACTTTGAAGAGTGTCCTGGCTGTATAGGGGGTGATCGCTTCATAGAAGTCTCATTTACAGTGTTTGTGTGAGCAAATATTTGGGACTTTGAAGAGTGTCAGCTATATAAATGGTGGCCGCTTCATAGAAGTCTCATTTACAGTGTTTGTGTGAGCAAATATTTGGGACTTTGAAGAGTGTCAGCTATATAGAGAGTGATCGCTTTATAGAAATCTCATTTACAGTGTTTGTGTGAGCAAATATTTAGGACTTTGAAGAGTGTCAGCTATATAGGGGGTGACCGCTTCATAGAAGTCTCATTTACAGTGTTTGTGTAAGCAAATATTTGGGACTTTGAAGAGTGTCCTGGCTATATAGGGGGTGATCGCTTCATAGAAGTCTCATTTACAGTGTTTGTGTGAGCAAATATTTGGGACTTTGAAGAGTGTCAGTGAGTGTTTTGCAGTGTCTGCTAAATAGAGGTGACCGCTTATATAAAAGGGAACAGTATGCATGTAGAGGTTCCACTGTAAATGTTTAACCTCCTTGGAAGGAAAGGGTATGCGATTTAGAAAAATCTTCAAACCACACCCATTGTTAAATTACTGTTTGTTCTATACTTGCCTGTTGCATTCACGAGTTGAACAGCAAACGTTTCGTTCATTTCTGCAATCTCATCGTTGTATGGCCTTATCTTAATCAATGCTTTATTGACACCAGCAGCAAATTCAATGCTTCCATAAGACGGGACGAAATCAACACCAGCGGGAAGGAGAGCAAGCGACTCGTCTGACTGGACTTTTAGCACTTGCCAGAATAATTGAACTTTACCATATGAAGCTATCATTCTTGAAACCCTGCAATTCAGATAAACCAATTTATCGTGGGTTTTTGAAGTCGAGTTTCTTGAAATTTACGATGGCATAGCTGGCATTGAGTAGATGGCATAAGGAGAAGGGAGGGGGAAAGGAAGGGGAGGGAGTGTTCAGCTGTCCTATATATTTTGTATTTTCAGTACGTTTAGTACGTTACTTACTCAAAGCTAACTTCTCCAGTCTCGGACACAGTTTTGTTAAAGGGTGTATCAACAAACTGAAACACTCCAGTGCCTGCGTCACTAGCGTAGATGGTTACCCTAGCAACGTCATTTTGAAGAACAGTGTCACCAGTGGCGTTAATAAGCTTAACAGTCAAGTATTCAACTCCTTCAGGCTTGTCATCGTCAGGGATAGAAATTGATATACTCTTCGATAACTCTCCAGTTCCAAACGTAACCTGCTTGGTAACCATTACGTAATCGGAATCAGACGCAAGCGCCGTTCCGTCAAACGTACTGTACGTAACGGTTATAGTGCTCTGTCCATCGCCGCCACGACGTATTGTAAAGTTAGCTGTCTGACCCTCGCTGACATTGACGTAGGAGGGTGCGTCAAAGTAGACAGGATCGTCATTTTTGAGAATAGTTAGGGTTGCGTTTAGTTGAGTACCAAATAGAGCTTTGCCAGTTTTGCTTTGTAGGTGGACAATAAAAGTTTCGTTGGATTCGGGAATCTGGGGAAAAATAATCAATACTGTTTGACAAAATGTAAACGTTTCCGAAAGAGGACGTAATCAAGGCTTGCCTCCGACTTTGGTTGACAACTTCCCTTCTACTTAATACATAAAAGAAATTAAAAGCATATGAGCAACATTCCGTTATGAGCAACCTTGTGTACAGCGGAACAGAACTGTCGCCAGTTCTGCAGTGTACTAATAAATATACAATTGGACAAAGCTCAAAACACCACCCTTATCGAAGGGAAATTCATGCAGCTAATTCAGCTTTTGACAGATAAACCAGAGCTCGTTTACATTGAAGCCCTATCTTTCCTTTTTGCTTGATTTCTAACGAGTATCACTTGGTGGCTCTATTGTAGCTCGACCTTTACGAAAATACATTCTAATTTGAGCTTACCACATCGTCCAGTACTTGGACGTCGATAGTTTTTCTTGAATCAGAAGGTTTGAAGCTCACGACTCCTTGTGTTGGTAAAATATCAAGAGCAGGTCGTTGACCATTCTTACTTAACAATATCCATGTCACATTGGTACTTCCAAATGTGCCTTTTTGACGCTCAACAGTAAAAGAAACAGTTATGTTTCCTGCTTTCTTTTCGGCTAAGGAAAACAATAGACAAGTTTACAATTTACTCAGGGTAGAAGAAAAGTTACAAAAAAGACTGGGGCAAGGACAAATAAACAAATAAAGAAAAAGATCGAAGTAAGACATAAAAGCATTGTTTGATAGGCTAAAGTTAGGTATAGACGGAAGGCAAAAAAAAAGTAGAACAACAGGGGAGATTTAACAAGTAATGGAGTAAAGAAGAACACTGGTAAAGGATCACAAAAATATGAAGGAAGGACAATTTCAATAAAGAAAGAAAAGAAGCAAAGTAGGAAAAAGGGAGGGAGGGAGGGAGGGAGGGAGGGAGGGAGGGAGGGATGAACGAACGACGAAAGGAGACCAGGGAAAAAAAGAAGTCACTTACAAATGTGTTTGACAAGGTCTGCCGATGAAAATTCAACAATTCCATAAGGATCGTCATTCTTAGTTATCGTGATGTTGATTGTGTTTTCATTCCCAATCGTTCCTTGGGTTGCTTGGGATCCAGCAGTAACAAGGACTAGCTGGAACTTTTCATCAAGCTAGTAAAAAGAAATAATAGCAAAATGTGAACCACGAAAAACGAAAATATTCTTTTAAAAGAAAATAAATTCTCACCTCAGGGATACCATCTTTGTTGACAAAAATCAGTTTCTGTTGTTGAAATACAGAGGGTCCGAAATCAATACGATCGGTACTACCAGTGAAATCTTTCCCATCTGTTGAACAGAAAAGTTTAAATAAAAACATCACAAAAGCCGAATACTATTGGACCTGAGAACACTACAGCGTTTCATTTCTATTGTTGACAATTAGATAAGTTTTGGGCATATTCTGGGCTTGGTTGTTGGAAGCGGGTTAGCAGGGACTGCGGAGAGGGAGAGGCTAGTAGTGCTATAGCCCTAGCACTTTTTCCCTTTTCCCATATTTGTCTCTTATATTTTCCAATCTTAGCCCTACCATCTTTTTCCCTTTTCCCATACTAGTCTCTTATATTTGCTAATCTTAGCCCTACCATCTTTTTCCCATACCGGTCTCTTATATAGCCCCACCACTTTTTAGAGTCTTCCGCAGTCCCTGGTTAGCGCTAACCCAGGGTTATACACCTATTTGAATAAACGTTGTCGGTACGAAGCCTACCCGACTCACCCGAAAGGGAGTATGGGTAGAAATAAAACAATAAATAAAACCACATGAATATCCACACGACAATTCAAATTCAGCTTCCCTTGACCTTGTGCACTAAAGAACTTCATCTATTGATGCTAAAATCTCGTACGACAACCTTTTTTGAAATAGGTATATTAACTCAAAGAAAACCATGGGCGTTATCCCTACTGGTTCACAGATGAAACATATCAAAATCCATCTGATATATTACTAGTGTACCCAGGAGCCATTTCGGTCTTAGCTTCTAGTTACTAGTGTACCCAGGAGCCATTTCGGTCTTAGCTTCTAGGTGCAAAGATTTTTGAAAGGGTCACTATTAGTGCAAATAGGTATATACTTAAATACCGTGCGTGGCGATACAAACGGGTGATGCTTGTGATATCTTCCAAGGCTGCATGTATTGTAGGATTTAGATATAAGCATATCTCTAGTTACCTGGGAGGATTTTGTACCCAACTTCACGTTTGTCCAGTGCACTACCAAGACGTACAACATCAAAAGTTATGGCTTCACCTTCCTAGAGAATGGGATAAAAAATGAATGAATAAATGAATGAATCAATCAATCAATCAATCAATCAATCAATCAATCAATCAATCAATCAATCAATCAATCAATCAATCAAACAATTAATGACTGACCGACTGACTGACTGACTGACTGACTGACCGACCGACCGACCGACCGACCGAACAACCAACCGTCCGAGCGAATGACTGTCTACTGTCTGACTGACCGACTGACTGACTGACAGCACGAACGAACGAAAGAACGACTTAACAAACAAATTGATGAGAAATGAAGAAGAAGAAGAAGAAAAAAAAGAAGAAAAGTCGAGATAAAAAACAGAAGAATTAAAATGAAAAAATGAGATGAAAAATAATTTAGAAACTCCTTACCTTCAAGATTAGCGGTGATGTGTTTTTAAAGACAAATGTCCCCCCTGGATTATCGTTCTTGGCGATAGTAATTGTCGCCTTTTCCTATTTGATCAAAAACCCCACATCAATTACATAGATACAAGAAGCATATACACGCTCAGTGAGCTGACGTACGGTTTTCCGTCCGTTTCGTAAAGACTCCGTACCATTCTCTCACGTTTCCAGTTTCCAGCTGGTTTATTTCATTATTCATATAAAGACAGGTATTCAATTTTCCCTCGATAATATAAATTTCACTTACCATTCCGGTCTGTAGTTTGTTGGGAGAGGAAACGTTGTTTAAAGTGATGAAAAATATTTCATCAAGTTCAGGAATTGTATCAGGTTTAATGTTGATGGTTAGGTTTACTGCATTTTGACCTAAATAAGGATCGTAAAAACAGTCAATCAGTGAATAGATACATTTTTGTCAGGCCAGTTATAGCTAACAGAGTCAGATATCAAACAACCAATGATTCAGTTCGTAGGTCAATCGTTTGGTCGGTCGGTCCTTTGATTCGTCGGTGTCGGTCGGTCGGTCAGTCGTCCGTCCGTCCGTCCGTTAGTGAGTCCGTCGTCCGTCCGTCCGTCCGTTTGTCTGTTTCGTTCGTCGACTACCACAAGTTACCTTTTTCAAAGACAATGTCTCCACTTGAAGGTCCAGCATCGCTGTCATTAAAATTCACACTACTACTTGACAGCACCCAGTGAGCAGTTGCTCTTCCAGCAGTTCCATCCCTTACAATCAGCAGTCTTATTGTTCTTGGTGACAGCCCATCAGGCTCTTGGACAGTAATTGTTTGGTGGAACTTTTCAAACCCTATCTCACCATCGGCATTAGGAGCAGAGACGTTGAGGTAGAGAGTGTTTTTAGCACCAAGACTTGGGGTGGTGGGTGGAACCATAGGAGCAGCTGTAAAGAAGACAACCCAATTATAGCAGTTAATTTTAGAGTCATTTAAAGGAGCAAGAATAAGACGCGTCTTATCTTAGAAAGATCGAATCAATTCTGAAGCGTAAAGCAGCAGCAATTCTCATTTCGTTGTTAGATAATTTATTCTATTGTGCATAAAGATACAGAAATAGAAGCGATTATACTTCCGTAACTGTCACACGAAGTACCTTGCGCACAACCGTTGCGGTTAACATGCAACGCAATTCTACTATGTTGCGTTGCGCCCAAAGTTACTAAAATAGAACTGATCATTCTTCCGCAACTGTTACACGGAGTACTTTGCGCGCAACAGTATAGTTGCGGTTGACACGTGGCGTAGTTGTGTTGTGTTGAGTTACGTTGAACGTTGCTGAAATACAGCCCATTACACTTTCGCAACTGTTACACGAAGTACTTTGCGCGCCACACTTACGGTTGTCACGCGAACCAATTCTGCTGTTATGTTGCGTTGCGCGCAACTTTGCAGAAATAATATCTCCACAACTGTTACACGAAGTACTTTGCTCGCAACAGTATAGTTGCAGTTGACACGTGGCGTAGTTCTGTTGTGTTGAGTTACGTTCAACGTTGCTGAAATACAGCCCATTACACTTTCGCAACTGTTACACGAAGTACTTTGCGCGCCACACTTACGGTTGTCACGCGACGCAATTCTGCTGTTATGTTGCGTTGCGCGCAACTTTGCAGGAATAATATCTCCGCAACTGTTACACGAAGTACTTTGCGCGCAACAGTATAGTTGCGGTTGACACGTGGCGTAGTTCTGTTGTGTTGAGTTACGTTCAACGTTGCTGAAATAGAGCCCATTACACTTGCGCAACTGTTACACGAAGTACTTTGCGCGCCACACTTACGGTTGTCACGCGACGCAATTCTGCTGTTATGTTGCGTTGCGCGCAACTTTGCAGAAATAATACCTCCGCAACTGTTACACAAGTACGTTACGCGCAACAGTTGCAGGGCGGGGTTGTAACGCGGCGCACGTCTGCTGTAGTGGGCAATGTTCCATCGTTTGTCCAGGTCCAACGATAAACTTTAGAATAAACGGGCGCTTTTCAAACATCAACTTACCTCCTTCGAGCTTTACACCATCAAGAACAATTTTAAAGACTGAACCAAGTTTAATGAAACCACTGTCTGGTATATCTACAGTAAACGTTGCATTGGTTTGACCAGCTGAGAACGTAACTTGGCCATTAGGAGTGATCCCCAAAGAACTGGACGGTACATTGGCGTTAGGTAAATAATACTCTACTGTGTAATTAACGGTAATGGAACGTAACGTACCGCCATTGCGATTTAGTGTAAGACTTAGCTTACGTGGAGAAACGTCCTATGGGTAAGAGAAAATTCGAGCATTAATTTGGACAAGAGTTTTGATTTAGCTCGTATCAAATATTCTTATTCTCTTTAAATTTTTAAGACTATACTTTAGGTAAAGTGCATGCACACATCTAATGTATACATTTTAGAATTACCTGTAACCTTAAATATCTTAGTTATACTACTTTTCATATGATGCCTTTCTAGTTTTTGGACGTCGGTGAGGATACCATACATTTCTTTGTAATTTTGACAGGGTTTGAATGCTCATAACATTGTTTCTATTGAGTCAAACATGCTCAAACTTGGTCAGCAGGCTCGTTGTATGCTACTCTTTCATGTGATGGGGTATCTTTTTCTGAAACCTTAATTAAGTTGGTTTTACAAACTTGGACCCAGTCTCTTGCCCTTTCCGTTACCGACCAATTCGTGGTGTGCAAGTACATTTGAACGCGCGTTCGGAATATCTCACAAACTCGCGCGTCTGAGCTTTCAGAGAAATGTGGGATGAACAACCCCGCAGTATAAACAGTAATTAAACAACATGTTTATTGCTCGCTTACCTGAATGATTTTCTGATGGCTCTGGTCTGCAAACTCAACAACACCATACGCTGAATCACTGTCTTTCACGTAAAACACGGCTTTTCGATTTTCTAGAGCGTTACCAAGACGACTGCCGCCGGTGGGATTCGACAGCTCCACGTGATACTCAGCAGCTTCTTCAGGAATCTGATCCTGACGGACAGTTACCGTAATAGTCTTTAAATTCTCCCCAGAAGCAAAGTTAAGGACACCTGATACAGTGTCAAAAACACCAGCGAGGTTACCACCATTTTGTGCAACAATTGTCCAGGAAACCGACGCGCTCCCAAAAGTCCCAGCGGTTCTGTTTACATTAAAAGAAGCGCTATTGGATCCATCTTCGTCAATGAATTTGGGGAACTGCCCAAAGAGAAAACTCCGTGTTGGTCATCATTAGGTAGGATGGTAACCGTAGCAACGCCTGGAGGAATGATATAAATAGAACTGGACGAACTTTTTAAGTGGACAGTAAAATTTTCGGCAAGTTCTGGAGTGTTATCATTTATAATATTGATATTTATGTCCTTTTTGGTCACATCCAATGAAAATATAATGGTGCCATTTTTGTTTTGGAAATCTATTCCTGGTTGTGCATTCACTGGTACAACAAACCAATCAACTACAACTGTTTCCTTGATGTTACCGACTGTTGTAACTCCATCATTTTCTAGACCTCGGAAAACTTGGATTGAAATAGTCGATATGTTTTCTGGGACGCTGATGTGAGGTAGTGGAAATCTTATTGGTGCGTCGTTGGCAGGAATACGAATTTGAAGATCTGAAAAACTGCTGTTCAGTTCAGCTCCTCCTTGAGGGGATGTTAGACGTAATGTAAAGACTTCATCGTTTTCTGGGATCTGTAGAAAAGAAATTAATAAATAAATAAACTGCAGTTTACAATTTTGACTACTACCGTATGGAAGGAGGTGACTAATTTTGTACAATCAATATAGTTGTCACTTAATTCTCTATTCAAAACAAGCAAAAGATAATGAAACAGAAATCAAATAGGAATATTATGGATGGATCTGCAAGCAGACAGATATAAGAAGATGAAAGAATAAGAGAGACGGAGAAAAAAACCGAACACGAACTTACGAACAAACGATCCGTAAACAATAAAAAGAAAATACATTTACTAACAATCGCATATCACGAGAATATATTTTCGTATCGATTCTGTTAATGTTAGCTATCTTATTTTAAAGGAATATTTTGAATTCCTCGATGTGAGAAGGTGTCACTATGACAACCTTCAAATTCCATCAAGTAGACCACGTGACTCAATCCCGCGCTTTTGCGTGCATCGCTCAAATGACTGGAGGTATAAATCCCAAAATTTCATGATCAAAGAAAATTTGCTTGTAAAATTTCAAAAATCAGGTAAGTTCACTTAATTCATTTTCTTAAAACAACGTTAAGATTATGAAAAACTCCAGGAATTCCTAAAATGACTTTAGTAAAAGATCCAGATCCCAAAACAGTTTTAGTTTCTAGCTTCAGTCGATCTTTTCCAACATCAAAGCCTGTATTTCCGGCTACCGTACATCATGTAAGTTTGTCAGTTCATTTGAATCGATTTAGCAATACTTTTTGAATATCAACTTAAAGATCTTCTATCAAAAAGGGCGTTATTCGTTATTTTTGGTGTCGCCAAAATGCAATTACCTGATGTAAAACTTAAGCTTATTTGACTACATGTAGTTTATCAACACGCCAACTGAAGCCGGTTCTAGCAAGGAAAACTTCTTTTGAGAAATACAAACCTGTGTACAAGCTCAATATTCACCAAACTGATCTTAAATGTAGTAGCTATTAGTCGACGTAAGAGCCAGAGTTTCATTTGAAGAAAACAATATTCAGCAACAAAGCAAAGCATGCAAACAACGAGCTAGCATGTCATTCCACTATAACACAGGAAGCCCATCTCAACAGGAAGGCCACAGGAAATCTATTCCAACCCAATAATAGTTTCAATTCTTAACGGTACATACATTATCTGGTTTAACTTTAAGAGACAGACTTGCGACTTTTTGTCCTTGAGTAAAACTAACTGTTCCAGACGTTTTTTCAAAGTCATTTGATCCTTTGTCAGGGCCAGAGGCAATCTGAAAGAACATAAATCACAGTGAAATTACTGCTTCCCATTCATACCAAATCTTTTCTATAAACATAATATTAGTTACAAACCTCCCAATTAACTGAAACAGCTCCATAGTGTCCAATCAAACGAGATACTTGGATGTTATAAGGGGATGAACTTGATATCGGCTCTTGGATGTCAATTGTGCCACTCTAACAATTAGGAACAAATAGATTTTTCTAATGAGGTTAGAATTTTTCAGAAATCAAGGCTGTGAATAAGTACTGGACATCAGAAAAATGTCCAATAAAAGTGCTGATTGGACCAAATGATTTTCCTGTTCAACCATTTGACCAAACAGACTTCATCACCAGGGAGGATCCAGGGGGTGTCCATAACTGCACCGGACACCCCCTAGCACTGTACGAGATGACATCATCAGATTCTATTGTTATGAGGCCGCCATCTTGGATGTGACGTCATCTCTCAAGAAGCCTATTTGGGACAACCCCTTTGCAAAATCCTGGATCCACCCCTGATCACAATGCGGTGTTGATTTTCATTTTTTTACTGGTGAGATTTGGATTTTGACAGGTCAAATTTGCCCATTGCCTAACAAATGACCCTAGCTGTTATCAAATCAATATAATTATTTCCAGCCTTAAAAAATACATAATCATGCAGACACTCAGGTTGAGTATCTTCAAGATCTTGTAAGATCCTCTAAGATCTTGTAAGATATCTTGTCAAGATCTTGCCAAGCAGTTATCTTGCCAAGATCTTATCAAGATATTTCCAAGATCAAAGCAAGATCTTGTCAAAAGTGTGCCAAGATCTGTCCAAGATTATCTTGCCAAGATCATGGCAAGATCTTACAAGATCATGGCAAGATCTTGGCAAGATTCTATCTTGTCAAGACCTTATAAGATCACTGCTAAGATCTTGAAAAAAACTTGCAGGAAACTGCAAAAACCTTGAAGGATCTTGTAAGATCTTGTCAAGATCTTGAAAAGATCTTGCAAGATCTTGAAAAGATCTTGCAAGATCTTATTAGGATCTTATCAAGATTTTGGTCAAGATCTTGTAAGTATGTAATCATGCCAACGATCTTGCAAAGACCTGGCTAAGATCTTGTCAGGATCCTGTCAAGAATCTCAACCTGGGCAATTACACAAAGTTACATCAAGTTTTTTTAATACTTATTAATATCATTACCTGGGTGAAACCAATAACTCCATATGCCTTATCATTAGCTAATATGGTTATTGTTGCTTCTTTTGGGTTTCCCAAGGTAGCACTGCCTGAAAATATACTCAGTTCTACAAAGAACGTTTCATTTCCCTCAGGTATAGCATCATTTTTGATACTGAAACTGCACTGTTTGTTAGCATTGTCATTGTTTGCAAAAGATCCAGTAGGCTCAATATTTGAAAAATCTTCAGAAGCACTTGAGTTCATCTGGAACAAAGAAACAAATGAATTGAGCTTTGATTCCCATAAAACATGTGCATGTAGCCATTCTAAAACCCCAGGGGGTACTTGCTTACAAAAGTGGTAGGGGTGCTCTACGGACCTTTAAGGGTCAAAAATATGACCCACTTGTACCTTTTAGGGTTTTCGGTTCATAGCGTACCTTTTAGGGTCAGGATAACAAAAACCACATAAAAATTGAAACGATCTCACATACAAATATTTTTTATCAGCAATGTGGTCGTACCTTTTAGGGTATAAAATCGGCATCTCCGATAATTTATGCATACCTTTTAGGGTCATTTTCAAAACCCTCCGTCAAGCACCCCTACCACTTTTGTAAGGGAGTACCCCCCCTCCAAGGTTTAAGACTGCATTGAGACTGGTCATAAGGGGTGAGTAAAAACAGGGGGTGGGGCACACAATTTTAAACTTTTTAACAATTTTGAACTTTTAGAATGCCTGTATTGATAGAAAGATTTGACACTTATGGACAAACTATACAAAATTGCATTTGTTTTGACTATAAGTACAATTGTTGCTTTATACCATACTTGCAACGTCTGCAGAGTTTTGCTTGGGGATCAAGAGCTGACAATACATCTTATTTGCAGTTTATAAATATTTCTATTACATTACGTTTCGCTCTTAAGACTTTCATTAGGGAAGGGCTAAAGTCCCCAAAGCCATCTTCTCTGGAGTTAACGACTTACCCCCTGTCCTATCCTACCCACCCTGAAAGCAAAACACCGGACCCATAAACTTACTTTGCATGCAAAAAGAATTGATCCCGAACTTCCTCCTGTTCTCTGAACATTCAGAACTGCACTTCCAGAGCTTTCATCCACATAAATACTAGCATCAGTAAAACTGATACTCCCGTCACCATTTACTTGAGACAAAACAGTTACGAACAGCACTGTAAGAATTCCTAGTATGGAATAAACCACTTATCAGTATGTTTGTGATGCACTGAATTTTATGTTTTTGGGAATTAATCCGCCATGACAATTAGCTGACTCAAACATGCCCAGAAGCATTTTACATGTACACAAGATATGAGATATCTATCTGTTCATTCTGTCAGCTGGCTGTCACCAGTTCTTATATAAATTGTGCATAATACTTTGGAGGACCTGAGAGCACTGATGCACACAGCTGAATCACTCTTACTAATAAGTGATACATCTACTGGGATTTCAGTAATTTTTTGTGAGGTTGATTTTGAAAAATAGCAGGACAACTTAATATTGAAATAATTGGGATCCATTATAAAATAACTACTGATAAGAAGTAAAGTGCTACAAAGTACTTGGTGACTGATTGCTGGTAGCTGCCTCTAAATATTGAAACCTCTGCATTCTAACTGCAGTATTGAACTTGTAAAAGTAAATATTCATAGTTGCATAGGCTTGCAAATGACTTATGTATGATGTGTGATAATGTTAGTGGGAATAATTTAGCTGCTGATGATCAAACCTTAAGTGCATGATAAACCATAATTAACCATTTACATCTATAAAAAGGAGATGCAGCAAAATTTGCCATGTGATAATTAATTGCACACAGTTTTTTCACATAATGCTTGATTGGTATTCCTGTTCCTTTGTCGTCATGGTTACACTCTAGATGATACTATCAACCAAGTTGCAGAGTTACTTTAATGGCACAGTTTCCAGTACAATGAAAATTGTACAAAACATTTGAATGGATTGAGATTTGGTACAAGATTTTTATTCATTATAATAAATTCCCGTAAAGCGAATTATAGATTAATGCAAAGATCAGATTGTATAAACTCTGCTAGATTTTAATTCCTAAAAACTGAGTTGTCTTTGATTAGAATTATAAATTTCTCTTGGAAGTCTTTATAAAAACTCATTGCAGTTACAATGCAAAAACAAGGAAATTTTAACACAGTACCAGACAATGAGTTTATTTTGGCTAAATGAAAATGCAAGACTGAAAACAATGAAAGCTGTAAGGAAATACATGTAAGGCCTATGGCATTCAAAATCTTGACACAACTGTCAACCTGTAATCCAGAACTGAAGTGGGATTTAAGATTTTTAAACTTAACCAGAATTGTTGACTGTCATTGCCTAGCAAACTATAAAACTTCCCTGGGATTAATAAAGCTTCGGAGATTTTGCTGTATTTTCAAAACAGGTAACTACGTTCAAGCTCCGAGTGAAATTTTGAGAATTAAATTTTGACATGTACATAAATAAATTAATAAATTTGGTAGTTCGATCGGCGTGCTTTCGATCCGTGCTTGAGAACGTATTTATATTTCCTTTTGAAAGTACAAAGATACAAATTCAATAATCGATTTCTACGATAATTTTGAAACCTTTTAAATTCCGAATCCAACTGAGTTGATTATTTAACAGAAGTCAGCTTTTTGATTACAAACGATCATCAATTGCATTGAAAAGAGCTAACTTTTATCTGTTCTATTATGAGTCATAATAAAAGAATGATGGCCCGATTGGTCAAAAAAATCACTCTTACAAAATTTTATGTACACAATCTCCAAAATATCTAAGTTCTGATCTTAAAAACCGGACAAGAAATCGACAAACTCGAGTCAAAATAAAATTATAAACACAGCACAGGATGTCGGCTTCGCTTGTTTCCATGGACGCCGATACGTTGCGCACGAGTCCATTGTAATCTGAGACATACCAGCACGCTCAATCATAAATTCCCTCCAAAAACACTTCTTTACAATACTTACCAAACCGCTGTATTCCCATCTTAGTTGCTTATAAACTTGATACAGGGCCCAGCATTTCTAGAACGTTAAATAAAAGATGTAAAGCCACGAGTTCTTCTCGTCGTGATTGTATACTTTATGACATAAGAACGGAGGTTGATCTGCTTGAATAGTTACAATTTCAGTTGCTATAACTGCAACTCAAAAATCCTTCAACTTCTACATTAATTTAGCCAGGAATAGAGCTTGTCTATGATTTACAATTATCTTGAATACTTAATACGCGCAGTAATCAAATAATTGGTTGGTTAGTTTATGAACCAGACTCAATAATTCCGTCACAACTTTCGAAACTTCAAATGCTTCTCTAAAGAATTATTTCACACAAACTTGAGCTAAACCCACATTAGGTATGACTATATGTTACTTGCCTTCCTAGAATAATAAAAGTATCCCAAAAATTTCTAGTCAAACTTCTCAAATCATCAGTGACTTCCTTCGTAAAATTCAGTCAGTTTGTCAATACTCAGGGGGATCATTCGAGCTATGCATAAAAATTAATGCGGTCGCTAGGTGACGTCACTGGTCGTCAGGCATTCGGGTTATCTTCGGGCACAGTACATTTTTTCTGACATTATTTGTCTTCGCACATTCTTTGCAAAGAAACCTTGTATTTTCGAAACGTAAACGTGAAATTAAACTTGGTTCTTGACTTAAAAGAAAGACGGAAAGAAATTAAGGAAGGAAGGAAGGAAGGAACGATGGATGGAAGGAAGGAAGGAAGGAAGGAAGGAAGGAAGGATGGAAGGAAGAAAAAAGGAAGGAAGAAAGAAAGAAGGAAAGAAAGAGAGAGAGAGAGAGAGAGAGAGAGAGAGAGAGAGAAAAAAAGAAAGGAAAAGAAAGAAAGGAAGGAAGGAAGGAAGAAAGGAAGAAAGAGAGAGAGAAAGAAAGAAAGAAACCAAACAAGCAAGCGAAAGAACAGATTAGACGGCGACCAGGCTTCCTTCCCCGCCCCTCTCCCATTAAAACCTTAACAACAGCTCAAAGCTCTTGTCCCCGTTACTCCGGGGGGAGGGGGGGGGGGGGAGGGGGCGTGATTAGAATACATTTTATTCAGGGGTGGGATACTCAAAATAACCGATCTGAAATTAGCTGGAATGTAGGCTCAGATTTCAGGCCGTCGGTGTTTCGTGCGCCTGCGACGTCGACATGGGTGAGAGTATTGCGGGCGCACGAAACCCCGACAGCTGAAATCTGAGCCTAGCTGGAGTCCCGATTTTACATGTATTGATCGATGAGATTCTTAGGTGTTTTACCTATAACAACACAGATGAATCAGTGAAAAGCAACATGTAAAGGTATATATTTTTTCACTTTTATTCTTATTTTATCCTGTATTTATTCGTTTTATTTATTCATTTTTTTCTTCTTCTTCTTCCTCTTTTTTTAATTTGTTGTACCCAGGGCCCTTATTGATACCTACCCTGCTTAAATAACTGTATTAAATTTTATGATATTTTATGATAGATAATAGTTAATATTCGTTTTATTGGTGCAAAAATATGGCACTCAATAATATCCTGGGTTCTAGAGTGATGTTTTTCCTGAAATACAGATGTGGCAAGAGCGCAGCGCGAGCCGTGTTTTGCGCTCGCCAAATCAGGATTTCAGGGGAAAATCCCTTTGGAACCCAGGGTATTCACGGAAGGTTTCAAACTCAAAGTCGAAACAGCTGCTTCAAATGCAAAAAGCTCATTGAAAACTCCTTTTTAATGATTACTAAATGAATTAGCACTGGCGCTACTTTAATTCCATTCTCTTTTTCTTTCTCCTCTCTCTCTATCATATTCTGATATCATTTTGTAGCCATTTTGTATTATATGTATCTTTGACAATTATGTAATGAAATTTTATGTATTTTTTGTCCAATTATCACTATAAACATAATAAATTGACTAGCCGGCATGCTTCAACTATACTATTTCTAAGCAATTGTGCTCTATACTTGCAATAATATCTTTGTAAACTTCTATTTATTTTGCTGTAAAATATAGAAGAGTGCAGTCACGCCCGATTGGCGTCTAGACGCGAAGGGGTTTTTGTTCACGGCTGATTTTCTGGACTTTGCATTTCGCATCTAACTTAATATGATTAAGTTAAGGGCCTAGGCCCTGTCGTTTTCTCCAATCCACGTCATAATCTGGTACATAGTTTTGATGAGTGTAATATGGGCGTGGCATAACACGTGCGTTCATTAATTGGCTTTGCGGATTTCCATTTCTGAGGTTAAAAGCCCAATTGACAGCCGCATCTGATAAAGCTTCTTGCAGTTTGTTCAGCTCTGGCAATCGGCTGGGAATGGGCTTTGTACTGTCTGAAATACAATTATGATACTGTAATTGAAAAGTGACCTGTCAACAGGTTCTGGGGAGGGAGGGAGGGAGGGAGGGAGGAGGAGGAGGGAAGGAAGGGGACTTGGAGAACGAAATGTTCCGATCAATATTAAATGAATAGATTCCACTTTCCGTGCGTCTGTATTCTAATAGATGCACAGATGACGTCAGAATGTGGTGAAAACAAAGAAGTACATACGCCACGAGACAAGTTTGTTTTATAATATATTCATCGATCGACACATTTCAACAAATGAGAGCACGCGTACGATTCAATGACGTCATCTATATGCGTGTGTACTGAAATCAAACACGCTTCTCGACCAATCATAGTTCGCGTAATATATATATTATATATATAACTACCTTCATATTGGATTTGGTCTTCGGTTGGACCAGGCGTGTCTATAGTTGGATAAGCAGCATCTTCACTGCTAGCCTCCTTGCTTGAAGGAGCATCCGTTACTGAGCTCTTAGGTGTTGTTTCTTCAGTTTTAGGTGTGCTCTCGGTAGTAGAAAGAGTGGTATCTGAACTGGGTGTAGATTTTGTCGACGTTTGTGTGGGTGGAGACTTAGTGGTGGATTCTTCGTCTTTTCTTTCCATTTTCTCAGTTGCTTTCTGAGTTTTAGGCGTTGGGACAGTACTTGGTGAAGTATCATTTTTAAATTCAGGGGCATCTTGTGAACCAGCTGCTATTTCTAATTGGATAGCTACTTTTACTTTATTATTGTCCTCTATCGCGTATTCACCAACACCTTTTAAACGAAATAATATTTTACTCGTTAATGAGACTTTCAAAGGGAAAGTAAGAAAACTAAAGTAATAGCCAATTTCCAAGATACAGTTGAAGTGAGTCCTGTACTAACCAAAGCCTCGTTCTCGTTACAGTAGCTGTTTATTCATTCTGTTATCATGTAAATTATATATTATTAGCGAATAAAGCTGCTCTATTGGCAATCGTCATTGTAAGTACACGATAGGTATGCACTGAAACCGAGGCTTTGGCTAGTACAGGACTCACTCAACCAGTCGGTTAGTCAGTGAATCCGTCAGTCAGTCAGTCAGTCAGTCAGTCAGTCAGTCAGTCAGTCAGTCAGTCAGTCAGTCAGTCAGTCAGTCAGTCAGTCATAGTCAGTCAGTCAGTCAAGTCAGTCAGTCAGTCAGTCAGTCAGTCAGTCAGTCAGTCAGTCAGTCAGTCAGTCAGTCAGTCAGTCAGTCAGTCAGTCAGTCAGTCCCAGTCATGCAGATCTTTTGAATTAAAAAAGGTACTTCGATGCTTAATCTACCACGACATTTCCTATGCAATAACTTCTCATATTTGGTAGATGGAGAGAGAGAATACGTGCACGATGCCGAGTTGCTGGTTATAATGAATAAACCACTAGTTTTTGTACAAGATAGAAATTGGTACTATTTTCAACAACAACAACAACAACAACAACAACAACAACAGCAACCATCACCACCACCACCACCAACACCACCACCAACGACAACGACGACAACAACTTACCAGTGACACCTCCATCATCAATTCTAAATGCGCCCTTCTTTTTAGGAACGTCCTTTTGCTTTACCCCCGTGGAAAGAAAGTTCTCAGCGGACGCGTACGGCTGCATAACATTGGCATTAGAATGACTTGATATGAAGGTCCTTTTGTTTGCCCGTTTGCCGTGGTGTTTGAGATGTCTTGCAAAAACTAATGTACCTTGCATTAAAAGACCTGTTCAGAGAGTAATACAAACTTATAATTTATTAATGCAACCAATAATTAATTGATCTAAAGGATTTCCTTATTAAACATTCTTGGTTGCGTGTGACGTCATGGCAGCCATCTTGGATGAACTTCAACAAAAGATTTCTCATTAGCATCCCTTGTTTGTTCATCCAACATAATGGATGGCTACCGCTCAATTGTCTTCTGAATTCCCAAAGGAATGGATGAAACCCAGCAATTCTTCTCCGTACTGGAGCACTAAAAGGCGTTATTATTCTGCTATCCATAACAACCTAGTATTAATCAACGCAAGATGAGTTGAAATACATCTTCAAAGACGAATTTGAACTCTAGTATATTAGGTGTCAATGGATAAGATTAGTATAAACTGCAAGTCCTAGTATTAACAAAGAAAGGCACAAAAGCTTATAAATGCAAGTGGATAAATGAATGAATAATTAAACAGACCGCCACGCAGACAGACAGACAGGCAAAGACAGACAGACAGACAAACAAACAAACAGGAAAATGAAAAAAGAGGAATGAATATATAAGTAAATAAATGAATAAATAAACACAATTCAATGTTAAACAAATAAATTATAAATAAATAGATAGAATTCTAGAATTTTTGCAGGCTGTCTGTTGTTCAATATTAACCCGATTAACACCAAACTTCGGGATTTTATACAGCTCGATATGTTCTTTCTAACTATATGAGTCTTGTATCATCGTAAAAATTTGAGGGACTCGTACCTAGTCTTCACGCAACCTCGTTCCCAGGCCATTTTCCCTTCACTTCAAGCTAAGGGAAAAGGGCCTGGGAACGAGGTTGAGTCTTCCCGGTATGACAGTGGCTAATGAAAAAAGATCAAAAGAAAAGTGAAAAAAGAAGGAAAAGCACAAAAATGGAAAGAAAGAAAGAAAGAAAAGAAAAGAAAAGAAAGAAAAAAGGAAAAAAATCCGGCATCGGCAAGGTTCGAACCTGTAACCCCTAAATAGGCACCCCCCGGACGCAAAGTAAAAATATGAACAAATCAGGAAAATCAGGAAAAAAAATAAAAATAAATTTTGGGACGATTCTCCCGAGACATTCAAAGAAGCTGAGACATCGAATCGACTTACGTTACGGATGAAGATTTCGGCCCCATCCACGCTATCCCGGTGCTACATATTACAGTTGACTTAGCCCGAAGGCCAGGGAGGGAGACGATATCCGGACCCTAATCCATACCTTTAGATATCACCTTAGACCGCTGCGCTATTTAGACACTTAATAATTATAATGTCTAATCGGGGTAGTCTATTCGGCGAAGTTTCATTGTGATGTTAATACATGCTAATTTCTTTTGTACCATGTCCTCAGGGAGATAATAGAACCAATCAAAGAACAGTCATTTAAAAGTGCTTTATAAACAAAAAGATAAAGAAAATAAAAGAATAAATTTTCGCGGACATTTAACGCATCAAACTTCTTTTACAACGTTACAGTATTGATTAGTTTCAATTTCTTTTGGCGGATGATAATCACTGAAGGCTAGAAAGTCTATTTTTCTATTCCAGGCTTGGAAACTTCTAAAGCACAATAAACGATCGAAGGCCCAGGAGATAACTTCAGTAAAGGTAAGTATTTTGAAAGGTTTTAATACGTTGATTTGTTCTTATCATTTTTTTGATTCTGCATGTAGAAAGCCTATACGAGTTTAGTCGATTTACATGTACGTTTTCGATTCGAATATCTTATTACTTCCAAATTTGTAAGTTGTGTACATTTAACGATAAGCAGTTTGCTCTGATTTCTCTCATTTTTCGTTTCTTAGACGCGCAAGGAATCTTGGGAAACGTTTGCCAAGATTTTGCCCAAGAGTCTTATGGGGGCGACCTTTTGTCGCTCAAATACCCATATATTGTGTTTTTTTTTTGTTTTGGCCAGTGCAACTTACACTCATCAAACTACATACAACTATACGAATGGTAATACCGTTTTTATGTGCAGTGTGCAGTTCTTACAGGGTTCCAAAGTGCTTTTGCGTGACGCGTATTTACACGAAAACTAGGTCCGTGAATCGCGCGTGATACGTGATTTGCTATTTTATCAGTATCAGCATGATTGTGTCAGAAGTTGCCGCCTGATACGTGATCGGTATACCTTCCAACAACTCCCCCCCCCAACCCCCCCCAAACCCCCCCCCCCCCAACCCTACGCCCTTGTTACCCTGTTCTCATTTCATTCGTGATGGGTTGTCTGTTGAATTCGCTCTTATCTGGTAAGCCTTATTTGTTCAACAACTTACATGCTATAAGGTACCGCCACACCAAAGAGAATAGCATCATCCAAGTAATCTATCAAAATAAACAACAAACAGATAAAGTATACAGTGTATGTAAGAATCTTCTTTTCACTTCTCACTGGGTCGTTCGCTATTTGCAGCTGAATGCAAACCAGCCTCGTCCATTGCTAACAAAACATATATATAAAGCTGAAAAACCTGCAGTAGGTTGGTTTACTACTAAATCTCTTAGGAGTCATGAATTTAATCTGGAGGCACTTGGAAAAAGTAATGTAAAAGTGTCGGAATTGGACGAGATATAGGAATTAAACTGAGACCGAAATGGCTCCTGGGCCGGGTCTGTACTAGTACTATTTGGATTATCATGTGATTTTCTATGAATGAGTTGCATAATCTTGCATATTTTGAATACCAAAAAATTGTCTCTGTCGTTTCCTGAAACGACCCCGTGCACGAGCTTGTTTAAAATCTTCTAATCAACAGATTTCTCAATGTGCATTTAATGCAGTCACAGCTTCTATGTTTTGATAGGGTCAGTGTTCAATCATACAAACAGCTACATTAAGGGTAAGGATTTCTTTCCTTGGGCGTTGTCTATATAGAGGATATTACATGGGCGCGCGGAGATACGGATTTTATCTTCGAGTGTTGAAAAGATCTCTCACGAGTGAGCACAAGAGAAGATAAAACCGTATCTCCAAGCGAACATGTAATATTCTATTTATCATATAATTATCAAAAATCAAGAGACAACAAACTATCTTTAGAGTAAATGCGCTCAATTAACCATGGTAACGATCTTTTCACTAGTGAAAAGAACATGTTATTTTCACTAGTGAAAAGAACAAGTTTTCGAAATTAAGAAATATAGGTATTTTATAAATAATTATATGATAAATTAATGTAAGAAACTTTTGTTGAGTGCCCCCTCCCCTAGGATTCCGCAAATTAAAAACAATACACCCGTTCTTTCCAAGTACGCCAAATAAGAGGTAGATCTAAATAACAAAGCAAGCATAAATAACATGACTTATACATCATTAGATACATTAATTGAAGTACGATGAAGTGAGAGTATTTTGTAAACAACCCCTTAAAAGTTACCTTCATAATTTGTCGCCTTTAGTATGCCCTTTCAGTACTAATAATTCGTTTGTATTTATAGCTCGGACGAAATCCCAATGCAATCTCCCTTTAATTTTATATAGCCTTGTAGTTGAAAAATAATAATGATAATAATAATAATGATTGATTAATAGAATATAGTGTAAACCGCATTTCCAAATCTATGTGAATTCAATCCGTGCATGGGGTGAACACGGCTATTTATTTAAATCTCAAGAATAAGCCTGCAAACCCGTAAAGGCCATTCTTTACAAATTATAATACAAAATAACATTGATAAAACAAAATAAAACAAACGATTTTGTCCTACATGTGATATAATGATAATGATAATAATAATAGTCATGATTAATCAATATAATAAAGTGCAATCATTTCCAAATCCATTGCTCGTGAAAATATTTTGGTATCACATGAATTCATTCCGTGGTATATGACTACAATATTTGTTTAAATCTCGAGAATGAGTCTACAAACCCGTCAATTAAGTTCTTTACAAATTATAATACAAAATAACACCAATACGACAAAAGAAAACAAACGATTTTGTCCTATATATATACTACATGAGTATAAATAGTTTTGAACTACTAATCAGGACTACTTATGGTTCATGGTTTTTGTGTTAGCAATAATTAACAAGGTTTTAAGCAGTGCGTTCACACTAATAACTGAATAAATATAAAACCGCCTCCTTTTTGCTACGGCTAGTCGTTCCATCCACGTCTATCCATCCCATCTATACTGCGCACTTCTTTTGTCTAAGAAATAGACCGTTTCGAGAGTGAAAAGGTATGCGCCTTCAAATTTTAAGTTTCTGATATTAAGTGTGAACGTAGCTTTAAATATCAACTTTACCCTGAATGACCGGCCCAATCCTCTCCTGAAGAATTTGTTTTCTTTGTAGTAACAAAAATAAACGCCTTGATCAATCCAGTGGCTGCCTTTCAAGCGTCTAGCGAAAATCTAGGATTTGTTAGATCAATAATTCAGTTGTTTCTCACGACAAGATCAACAATGTAAAACCCGGAAAAGAACTGGTGCTACAATGTTATTATCAAGGTGTTCATTGTTTAAGATCGCCCACTATGGTTTATATACTCTTTTTAATTTGTTGCGCGGATATATATATTTTGTCGATATTTTAATACAGGAAATTAATATCCCAGCAAATACTAAGTAAAAATCTCACCATTTTTGGGTTCAAAATGGTCGGTTCAAATGGTGTTTCAAGACGGTTCAGACGACTCAGTCAAATCTAAGAAATTTCTATCCTGTCTAAAATAACACACGAATTGAAGGCGAATAATTACGAATGATCACGAATCGAACGCGAGAGATAGCGAATGGGCCCGAGTAATAGACTGACCAAGGACTGAACGAAATGAATAAAAGTTGAATTTGTCATGTAATATTATTTACGTTGTTGAAATTACGTTTGAAATTACTGTTTATTTATGTTGATTACAATATTTTTTGAAGTTCATTATTTGAATTCTGAAATTCGGTTCAATTTAGGCTATGTCGTACTAATCCGGTAACGGGTGATTAATCTGAAAACACATCTTTTTAGTCCCCGATCTTGCACTTTAGACAAAAGAAAATCGCCGCTTTAGTGCGGACGGAAGGACTAACCGTTACAAAAACGACGCGTTTTCAAATTTATTTGGTTTGGTGCGGATGTAGTCTTAGTTATTTTAAACGTAGATCATTCAATCGAATTGGATTTTCAAGACATTTAATTTCAGGGTTTGTATACCAGCGTATAAACAGGTATGAATCAATCAATCAATCAATCAATCAATCAATCAATCAATCAATCAATCAATCAATCAATCAATCAATCAATCAATCAATCAATCAATCAATTAATCGAACAATCAATCAATCAATCCATCAATCCATCCATCAATCAATTAATCAATCGAACAACCAATCAATCAATCAATCAATCAACCAATCAATCAATCAACCAATCAATCAATCAATCAATCAATTAATCGAACAATCAATCAATCAATCAATCAATCAATCAATCAACCAATCAATCAAACAACCAATCAATCAAACAACCAATCAATATCAATCAATCAATCAATCAATCAATCAATCAATCGATCAGTCAATCAATCAATCAGTCAATCAGTCAGTCATTTTACGCAATTAGAAAACAGGAACAAATTAAAAGTCTAGTACATATACGGAAGGCAGATTTTTATTTTGTCGTAGGATATAATAATATATTTATGTTTGTGTTTGATCTAAATACAATAGTGATCAGTTAATTACTACTGAGGTACTTCCGTCTATTTTCTATGCAGTATTCTTGTGATATTTTGTCGTATTTTGCATTATTTCGTAATTGGCGGCCACTTATAACAATCATCATCATCACACAAAACTGCGAAGTAATCAAGAAATTTTACAGTTTGAGGCACTAAACCACACACTATCTAACTATCTATCCCCCGCTTACTAGGGGTTCCACTGTAATTACTAATACGCTACAACTATGAGATAATGATGACGGCTATGATAATGTTTGCCGCTCGAGTTGCGTAATGTCTTCAATACCATCGTTGCCGCCTCATGTTCATACCATATCTTGGAACATAATTATTGTAACGGTAATAAATATGTCGCAACTCATTTTGCGGATGTTCATGACGCCTTGGATTGATTCCATCTCTGAGATTAAGGGCCCAGTTAGCAGCTGTATGTGCCAAAGCTTTTTTCAATTTTGTTAACTCGGTTAGTCCTGCTTGATGACCTCTCCCAAGTACATGAAGAAGCGTTTCTGTTTTTGCTGGAGCTGAAAACCATAAAATCGTTTTAAAATCAGTCTTAGGGATACTTCAATTTAATTTTTTGTGGCTAGGATGCCCGACTGAGGAAGTGTCCTCTTCGGGCAACGCCTTTTATGAAAACGGAAAACAATCTGGGAAGGAGAAAAAGAATACTTCCTTTATCATATTTCATAATATAAAGGATAGTATCCTTTCTGTTAGCATAGAATACCCAATCAGGGTAACCTGCGAAGGATTGAGGCTACGCTGGATGAACAACAATGAACAACATGTCCACGTTCACGGCCATGCAAATTGCAAAATTATTGTTAAAAAAAGATCAGGAAAAGGAAATATGCATCCAAAATGTGACGACAGTGATGCACTTTCTCAACAAATGCAAATATAACTAAACCATTTTTCTTTGGAAAAATCTGGAAAATACTTTAGTATCTCATTGTCTACAGCCTACCTGCAAAGTGGTCTTCAGTTGGAGCAGCTCTGCTAGGAGTTGGTGATGGTGCGTGGTCATTGTTGGCTATACGTTTGGTTGCGGTGGAGGTCGGGCTTGCTGGAGAAGGCGGTACATCCTTTGCAATACTGTGGGTCCTTTCGTTAGTGTGGGATCTCGTTGGAGAGGCTGTTAAATCCTCATCATTTTCTGTGTGTCGGGTCGCAGTGGAGGTCGGGCTTGCTGGAGAAGGCGGTACATCCTTTGCAATACTGTGGGTCCTTTCGTTAGTGTGGGATCTCGTTGGAGAGGCTGTTAAATCATCATCATTTTTTTGTGTGGTTGGATTAGATACCACATCTTTACTGGTGCTGCTAGAAGTTGGTGACTTACTAACGCCTTTACTAGCTATAGGACTGGTTGGAAAAGTAGAAGCCACAGTTGAGGAAGTAGTTGGAGATGAAGTTAAAGTTGAAGTTGTTGGAGATGATGAACCCGTTGTTGCTACTGTCGTAGCTCCTGAATTTATAATTCTTAGTTTCATGTCTACGTCCACTTTATCTTGGCTTATCGTGTATTCGCCACTACCTACGATTCAAGAAAAAAATTATATAATTATTAAACATTACAAAATTCATCTGCTATAACCAACCTGCAGAGGCAAACCTGAAATTTCGGGAACGTGTCAACTACGTGAAAACTGGTTTTGTATTATTTTAACAAACAGGCCGGAACAGGTTTCCCCATTGATCCCAAGAATGGTCTCCAAATGCAGGTTTGAAGGAGGCTAATGTTAAAGTGTCAAATAATTTCTAAACTTTAATCATGTTTAGCCCTAAAAAAAGTATCCCGAGTTACCACCTTGATCCATTCGATGGAATAGAAATTAAATCAGTAGAAACGTAATTTACTGGCAGGGTCGTTGAATAGTTAGGAATTATATTTTACCGAGGTAAATGCATGGAACCATGAAAGGGAATCTTCCGACTTCAGCAAAATGCAACATCACTAAACAGGTTAAAGAACTGTTTATTTAAGTGTCCAAGTCTTCTAGCGCTTGTGCACTAATTGGGGGACACTGCACTCTCTCACACACTACCTCTACATTAAGTATTTTGCAAATAATCACTCGACTCACATGTTGATTTTTGCTGAGGGAGGAAAAACTGGAGAACCCGGAGAAGAAACCCTCGTGGCATGGTAGAGAACAACACATCAAACAAACTCAATTCACATATGATCCAGGCGCTCGAGCTGGGACTCGAACCCGTACCACAGCGGTGCCAGGTCAGCGCTCTAACCGCTCGGCCAAACATGCCACTCAGCTCACCATCTACGTCTTTGCCATTGATTTGAAAGCTGCCAGTCGTCTTGACAGGCATGTCTTGGTGAGAATGCCTGAGAAAAAGATTTTGTCTGTGCTTGTCAAAGAAACTGAGGTACTTTCCAGAAACATCTAAGCTTTGTATCAGAAGACCTATAGTTGACATAATACAGTAAATCATGCAACTTAAAAACTTGTGAATATTTGAATCTTTTGGAAATTGTCCTCGATCATTTCATGCAGAGAATCGAAAAGACAACTGATTCATGTCAAGTTGTTAGTCATTGTTTTTTGTAATTTAGTTGCTGTTTTTTTTTTTTCAGTTTTTTTTATCATCTTCTTGCGAGGACTTTGGTTATTTGTTTTGTTGTTTTTTTTTTTGTTTATTATAAGAACGATGTGCTCAATAGACACAAGTCAGATCATTATAATTAAAATAGTCCCAGTAATGCTTATTTTACGTATTTTATTTGTCGAAAGTCTGAGACACCCTCAACGTCACCAGATCACTGATTTTGACCCCTAAAAGGTACAAGCATCCCCGCCCATTTCCGATCGGAGTCCCCCCAGACAACTTACTCCATGATATCAATTGCCTTGGCAACAAAAGGATTTTCTCATATACTTACATGTTAGCGCAAACTGCCATAGAGTGAGGATCATGTTCACAAGTCACTATAAAGACAGTAAATTGAAGTCATTAATGCACATGAATTTGATTATACAACTATAAGGCTAGTGCCACTTATATCCAATTAAAATATATCAAAGAAGGTCGTTTCAGTGAACGTTCACTCGGCGGACCTTCGATCCTACTCGATTGGATGAGCATGCGCTGTAGAGATCGGTCTGCTTTAGTGATGGGCGACGACAATGATCAGAAAAACTGCTTTTAATGACTCCGCTGGCTACGACCGTCGACTAACAAGGTCAGACTTGTGTGAAATGGACTGCGCTGACCGTGACCGTGTTAGTGCCGTGATATGTCCGTGAACTCCTGCCATAACGTACCTAGTCCAGACCCAGGCCTCTTTTTACCCCGCTACGCTTCGGTAAAACAGAGTCCAGAAGAACTTGCATGCGCATGCATTACATGAACCAATCAGACACCGTAAAATTTTGGTGTGACCTGGTTACAAAGCTATCGTTGAAATTTTTCTGAATTAAATCAGCTATATGGGGCTTATTTTTTAAACGAATTCATCGAAGCAGTTAAGTATGCCTTCACTTGTACGAAGCACACGTTTTTACCCAAATTGGAGCGTGTGACTTGTCAAAAAGCCTTGTAACCAGGTCACACCAAAATTTTACGGTGTCTGATTGGTTCATGTAACGCATGCGCATGCAAGTTCTTCTGGACTCTGCTTTACCGAAGCGTAGCGGGGTAAAAAGAGGCCTGGGTCTGGACTATAACGTACCGTGTGGTAACCGGGCCATTTTTACAGTCATGCGAAATCTACTCTTCGAATAGTGAACTTTTGAAACTTTTGGGTGAAAAAATTGCTTTCCGTGACAAAATGTTGGACTTTCCTTCACTAAACGCAACGCAATATGACCTGTACTACGCATGCGCTATCTCACGGGATCTCGAATATACAAATGAGGAGGTAGAATTACCACACACCGCGCGACATACAACAGTTACCTCATTTTACGGCATTCAATTTTTTAATAAAACAACTATAGCTATAGTAGAACCCGCAAAGTCAAACTCCCAGAAGAAACTAAATATTGTTCGAGATAGCGGGGGTTCGAGATAACCGATAGAATTTGACTGAAAAACATGACTCAAAGGAAATGGGTATATGTTTGAGATAGCGAGGTCTTCGAGTTAAAAGGGTCCGAGTTAGCAGGGTTTTGTACATTCAGTATTGACTGTCACTTTTTGCTCAGAGTTTTCTTTGTATGAACTATTTTTGTTAACATAGCTGCAACCGTTTTGTATATAGGTGTTGAAGTCTACGAATATCTCCAAACTAATTCGAAATTCCAAATGACACGTCAAAACTACCTGTTGCAATGGGATTTGGGAATTTAAAAATTGCGGTGCAACCCGTTGAGCTAGTTAATTCACCTTTTTGACACAAATAAAAAGCTAAATTGAAGCAATAATAATGAAACAGAACAAACATGATAAAAATATAGATAACAAATTGGTCAGAGGACAGACAGTGATACCTGTTTGAATGAACAGAGCTGAAAATCGAACAAACTGTTCGAGAAAAATTCAAAAGTTAAGCTCGTTCATGTAAATTCAAGAAAAATTCATATCTTAACTTGTAGGTTAGAGTATTAGGTTTGACTTTTTTTACTGTGTACCTTTTTTTCTATCGTATGTACCACAGCTATTTTTTTCTTGAAAAACTGTGGTGTTCGTACGCGTTTTTCAGGCCTGTTGTTTGACGAAATGTCAGCAAAAGCTGCATATGTTTTTAGTGATGTATTTAAGACAAACAGCAGCCCGCTCAGTTCAGTCAACTAATGGAAAGTTTGATATAACATTCTATGCGTGTATGAAACGTAAAATGATAAAAAATTGCGCTCTTTATGTTAATGACGGCTATTTAACGGTCAATTTAATGCGTGAAATGTATTTGGGACCATTTGTGGAAAGAATGCTTTAGGGTTTATTAGGCAGATAAATGTTTTTATACATAAGTGTTATTTTTTTGTTTTGATTCGATATCCTCATTGTTCTAATAATCTACGGATAATTTTTTTTACTTCTTATGCAAAAAAAAAAGTATATTTTAGTTTAATTTGAAATGACATAAACATTATTACCTTGAACGATGCCAAATTCGTTGTAAAAGCTCTTCTTCCAAATATAATTAAGCACAGACACTTTTAACAAGAGACTACCCTTTAAGCGTGAAATGGATAACTAAGAACTGTTAAGCTGTATTATTTTTTAATTAACTTTTGACGATAACTTGGACAATAAAGAACCAGGAGGATAACGGGTGTTGCAATGACTCCTCCAGATCGCCTACGATCACGTCATTATGACTTCAAACCCTTTTATTAATATTTTATTAGCGTTAAATATTTTGTTAATGGTATTACAGAGACCAAGAATTGTTTGACACGAGAATATATTAGCTATATTTTAGCTTACTTTCCGAATTCCAAATTTGAGCGTTTATTTTTACGTGGTAGCTTTTACTTGGACGATCAAAAATCAAAAGTTAAACGAACTCTTTGCATTAAGGTTGCGATGATAGCTAGTGCTCAGTTCTGGGTCCATATAAAAGAAATGGATGTGTAACAAGCTCAACAAAGTTTTGCAAGTCTCCGTCTCGAATTGCAGTATGAGCCTTTTCCATCCATGGTGTCAGAGGTGGGATGCGCGCAGAACATGATCATGAACTAGTTCTGCGACGAGAAGAAGAATTAATCGATGACCAACCACAACTTTTCATTCACTTGGTATGAAAATGGTGTCCTTTTGACAGTGCAGTAGAAACACTGCATCAGATTTTCATACTCTTGCAATTAAAGCAAACGTACTGAATGTCACTCCCAGAGAACATCAAGCATTACCGGTAGAGATCAGAGCAGAGATATCAACCAATTGAAAACCATTGAGCTTTCTTTTGGTTTATTGAATAATCCCTATCATAGTATTAATCAAATAAGGATTTATCGGGCAACCGGAATCTGTATTTTTTATTTTTTACTTATTTATTTATTATTCAGAAAAAAAGGTAAACCTCTCTCACTGCAGCTAGGATTCAGTCATGGTAATTTTGATATCACTTGTTGACTCTGGGTTGATATTCTAACAATTTTATATACGGGCAACACTATCGTTTGTTCACACTGAAAAGGTACTAGATAAGGACCGAAACTCAGTAAACTTGTCAGCTTGTAAAATCTCTACCATTTCATATACGTTGAACCTAAAAACACACCTTTTCCGGCGTTGCAGAGATCTTCCTTTCGCTGAGCTTCAAAGTGAGTAGCAATTACACGAACTCAGAATTTCTAGCTTCTTCAAGAAAAGTATACACATTCTTAGTATTTCTGAACGTCTCAGAACATCTCAATGAGTCATTGCTTTCTACATCATAAGAGAAGAAGAAGTAGTGATCAAATAGTGGCACTGATTAATGAGAACAAACTGATCAAGTGCAAACTTTGTATACTTCAATCTGAGGTTCCTTCCTGTCGTCTTTCACTTTAATTCCCGTTTGTTCAAATGATGATCATCTCACGGAAATCATCACTAAAACTAGTGTAATGATCGATTCGAATAAGCTCCCCCCTCTCCAATAAGCGCCATTTTTAGAATAAACACGGTAATCATCCCGAGATTGATAATGCTAAAGTAAGGGTAGAGTAAATAATTCTGCGCAACAACAAAAGCTTACGGTAATACAGTAGTGTTTCAAAATGAACGCTACTTCATAAGGTGGTACTTTCCTAACAATGAATCGAAAAAAGCGTCCCCTTCCAAATAAGCGCTTCCTTGATCTGAAATACGCGCCCTTTCTGCAATCTTGAAAATGAAATAAGCGCCCTGGGCGCCGCTTATTCGAAACATAACGTTAAGTATTTTCTACTATATGAGCTGTGGATAAGCAAAGTGAAACAACAAAAATAAGACTTCTCAGTATGCAATTAAGGATGGGTCCTACTTAATTGTGTGCATCTTTTGTATTTTGGGTGTATGCGGGAGGGTTTCAGCTGAGAACAAAAGTTTTCATATTCGCGTGTGCAGGCGTATACCCACGGCGAGTTGATAGACGCTATTCGAGAGCGCACCGCGAAGTATATTGTAGACCTGTGTTGTAAAATTTAAAATGCATGGATATCACACCTAACTCCAAGTTAACAGTATCCATTCCACAGTATGTGAATATATGACTGGTGAAATATTTCCTCATTTGAGCTGTATGCTCCTTAGTTATCAAGAATTTATGATAACTAGATGACATCTTCTCAGAAAATTGCAATATTTGGTTTACACTTTAGACGTCGTTTTATACTGATATCCAATAACACTCCAGAATATTATTTATAAACAAACAAAAATAAAACTTTGATGTGTTAAAAAGATATCTCATTTAGCAAAATGCCTTTTTGTATATTAAATGATTCCTGAGATGATGTCATCTAATGACTATAAATCCTTGATAACTAAGGAGCACACAGCTTAAATGAGGAAATATTGCACCAGTCATATATTCACATACTGTGGAATGGATACTGTTAACTTGGAGCTACAGGTGTGATATCCACAATTTGATGCCAGCCTCGAGCTCTCAGGTTCAGTAGATTTCACTGGTACGCTGTATTTATTTTTTGGTCGAAGACTGAACAGATCAGTGGGCTAAATGTTACACAGGAACTCATGACCAAAATACAACCATTTTACTATTCTCTTGGGCACAATGTCTTCTTAATAATGCACAGATTAAAAGAACAATAGATTGACGAAAGGATGACGATGATAAATCCTATCGAGTTCCGTGTCATATGCAATTAATAAATTCAGCCTTTCTTGAATTGATTTCACCCCGTTACACTTTTTTGAACACAGGGCTTGTCATGATCATTTTTTTCTCTTCTACTATGTAATTTGTACCAATCATAAAACAAATAAATAAACAGTGGATTTACGGAAGAGTGACGGACGGGACACATTGTCAGCCTTAAAAAGCATTTTCAATAAAAACGTTGTCAGAGCAGAACCGCAAACCACATACAACAATATTTATATCTGATGCAGTTTCATCTCCACGTGTCAATAATGTTTCACTTCGTAGGACACTGATACTTCTTAAACGTTATCTGATCGGGGAAAGATATTTGTTTCGTCTGAAGAAATAAGGTTCACTTGAAAACTTTCAAATTCATACTGAGAATATTCCATACTTTCCAACAAAAAACAAAAACAAAAGAAATTACGCAAGGAAGCCAAGGTTATAAGGGTGGAGATCCTGTAATCAAAAACGATTGGACATCTGTGTATGCATCATTGGGTCGATTTCCTTCGCCCACGTTCAGACATTTGCATTTTCAATAGACGTTCACGAGCAAATAATTCCTGTGGTGACACGAGAATCCTTCAGTTCCATGTGACCTCCAAAACAATCGATCTAGGAAGCCACACAGGAAATTGGCATTGGTACAAAGTGAAGTGAAACCAGCTTAGTTTGCTACTTATAGGCAGTTTAACTTCGTGTAGATTGCTTAGATCGAGGAGTGAACTTTGCAGCAACTTATGAATGTGATTGTTTGAAGGTAAGAGTATTGTTTGGCCGATTGGGTTGTCTAATCTTCATAAACAACGCCCTTTGGAAGTTCAGTTAGTTAGTTGGCCACACACAAATGTGTTTCATTGAAGTTCAGCTGTGACAAAGAGAACATGTTGCATCATGACAAACTGGGTCACGTAAACGTAATAACTTTTCATTACATGGCGTACAAACCACAGCAAATCGTTTTGTTGATGGACAAACAAATTGCAGTGATCATTGTAAACACTGGTGTATATCTTAACAGAAATGCAAAGCTATGACATACATGATATAAGTTATATATATATGACAAGTCAATAAGTTATATTTTCCAGATTAGAAATAATGCATTTGATTAAAAACATGCATAATCGATGACCTAAGATAGGTCGGAAAGCATAACAAAAAGGCCATATACTTCGTCAACTCTTTCATGTTTACTTTATCATTAGATTGTACGGCATTGTATAAAAATAATTATTGTTAAAAAAAAAACCCGAAACAGGCCTAAGCAAGCACCACAGTGTACATTAATTTTCATGTTGGCCACGTGAATTATGTCCATGCATGCTTGATCAACTATAAAAACATCAATATTAAAACAATTGTTTTGAATGATCTTGGAACATTAGTCAATTTTTTGGCGCCAAGCCATGTTGTTTATGTCATGGCAAGACAAAACTAGCCCCCTTAGTTCTGCTGAAGCAGTCTAAAAAGATACGCTCGCGTTGTGGGTGTGACAGGAAGTTGCATGACCTCGTTTTGCTGCCGTTGCAAGAATGAATAAAACAAAATAAAAATCAAAACCGAAGCTGTTTTTCTTTTATATAATAAAACATTGTCACATTTGCTTGCAGTCACTCCAGGAAGATGCAGTCTGAGATGATCTATCTTATTCTGGGTGCTTGTGTGGTGCTGTTTGGCTGCGCCTTCAGTGACAGTGAGTATTATTAAAGAGGGTCAGAATAAGTCAAGAACGACTGGTTATTATTCAATCATTTTTTTCTAGTTATTACAATTGCTTGCTAGTAGAAATGCTAGATTATGCTAATTCTATTGTTTTCTATTGTTTAACTTGTGATATTTCGAACTAAACGGTACAAAGTATTGCACATCTTTAGTGTTTGTACTCTATTTTTTATTCACTATTGTACATTAAATGGCTTTCTCTATTGTACATTTAATGGCAAAGCAATTAAAAGCAGTCCGGTTCACGAAGTATCAACGTGTCTCCCATCAACCTCAATGATGCGTTGTATCGGTCATTTTGATCTCATTCAAATCGCCTGAAGATCCTATTATCACGGTTTAGCTTGGGTTATCTTTAACCCTAGAATATTCTTTTGTCTGGTGTCTGCAAAAGTTTTGGCTAAAACCGTCAAATTAAACTTCAGCGTTGATTGTCACGGTCAAAAGGAAGCCAATCAACTTATCCGTTTGAAAACAAAACAGGGTCACCTATAGCCCTTTGCACTGAATGAAATCACGCAAAAACATTTGGTCTTTCCACGCGTCACGGATAATTAAAAAATCTCTTTCACGCTCACAAAAAACTAAAAAGTTGCTTTCACGTGGACGCAAAAAGATTTGAGACCTTAAATCACGTTTCACGTCAAAATAAACCAGCCATTTACGTTTCACGCAAAAGGTATAGGAGCCACTCTGATGCCAGAAAACCGGCCGAAATCGGAAATGAGTTGAAACTTGCTTGAAGTTATCTATAGGGCCTAACAATCACTAAACAAAATATTTTCCTCGTATCAGTTATATCGAGACGGGAAAAAATGTTTTGGCAGCTAAATTGTAAGTAGATGACGTCATCTACTCAATCCTACTGTTCTTTTACTTTTAAATCAACATTTCTGGGCAATACTTATTTAAGGGAAGTAGGTCTTGATATTCCTCATTAGTTTCCACTTCGGAATATATTTGCTTCAACGTACGATTTTCATCAGAGCCGCTGAGAAGTTACCGATATTGTTAACTATCAATAGGCGTCACCCTTTATGTGTCAATCACAAAAATTAATGTTAGGGCTCAAAAATACCAGAAATGGAAAGAGCACGTCAAACTTAGTAATCACTGAAAGTTTTGGATGATCATCTTAAAAATTGAAGCATTGGTGAATTTCTGAAGAATTGACTTTTTTACGAGGAATGCATGGTGTTTTTCAAATGAGGGGCAAAACCTGCCCCCCAGTGAAAAATACCCATACATTCTTTGTAAAAAAAAAACAGTGTTTCTAAGACTCACCAGGTTTTCAATTTTTAAGATAACAGGACATCATTCTAATCCGGTGGGAAATGTCAATACTCTTACAAAGGTCATTATATTTGCCATAACAAATCTTTTCAAGATGGTATATAGCCCTCCCTAGAGCCAGACTTTCCTGTTATGAGGGTGTGTACTTAAGGTGATTCCTCAGTAATTGTTCTGAAACTTTGTTCTTTTGAATATTTTGAGCTGCTTATGAATGCGAAAGAACAATGATAAAAAACATGGGGATCACCATGCTTGTTTAGAATTCGAAGATATGTCCTTTTCCCCTTTCCCTTTCCTTCCCCCTCCCCTCCTCCCCCTCCGGTCCTTCCCCTCCCCTTTCGCCCTGGGTCCCCGAGGATGGAAAGACCAGGGTATTTGATCGATTTGGAATATTCATTAAGAGTGGCATATTTGTTGATAATTATGCAAAAAAAAATCGACTTTTTAAGCTCGATGTTGACGTTGTTTAGGTTAAGAAAGATAGACGGAGTGTTTTTCTTGAGAATGAACTTAAGGTGTGTACCAGTAGTATTTTGGTGATCGATTTTGACAAAACTTCCAATTTTATTTTTGAAAATTGGTCAACTTACATTTGTCTGATCAAAATGATTTTCACACAAGATACTAAGGAGGAATTAAAGATTTGATTGATGCCAATTTTTTTCCATGACTCGAAATTAAAGAACGAGAATAAAAACTTTCCCAAAATAGTCCACTATTCAAACGAAAGCACAGTTGATGAGAAAAATTCTATCTCTTCAAAGGAACAACTTACATCAAAGCCGCTCACAGGACAAATAAGCAAAGACTTTTGGCAACTTTTGACATCAATTAAAAGTTATTTTGGGAAAGTTGGAATTTTTTTCTCGTTCTTTAATTTCGAGTCACCAAATTTAATAGTTTTTCGGGATTTATTCAAAATTCCTCTGATAAAACTTTCTGAATTTAAGTTGGTTAACTGTGCAAGAAAGTGAAGTTTAACACCTATATAGCCATTTTTCTAGCTAGAGCTCATCGAAAACGGAAAAAAATTGGCATCAATCAAATCTTCAATCCCTCCTTAGTATCTTGTGTGAAAATCATTTTGATCAGACAAATGTAAGTTGACCAATTTTCAAAAATAAAATTGGAAGTTTTGTCAAAATCGATCACCAAAATACTACTGGTAAACACCTTAACTTTAAGCTACAAAATACATTATTGGCTATCTTTTGCAAAATAAAAATGACCAGAGAGTCTGGTATTTATTAAAGGTATTAAGTATTCATAAGGCCCTTGGTCTGATCACATCGACCATAATTAATGGCCACGCATATAGGAAGCTTTAAACCTGATAAAGTCTTCCTTAATGTCATTTTTATATATTATATATTCTATTTGCACCGAACAGTGACCCTTTCAAAATCATCGAATCTGGACAGAGACCGAAATGGCTCCTGGGTACACTAGTAATATGTAGATTTTCATATGTTCATTTTCGTGTTTCGAATACCGAACATTTCTCTCAGCCTGTTTGAAATGCCCATGTACACGCGCTTCTTTGAAAATCAAGTAATCAACAAATTGCAAAAAGTTTATTTCGGTGTTAGGTTCTTTGGTTTGAAGAGTCAATGTGTAAGCAAATTTATACAAAAAAATACTAATCAATGAAGAAGAATGTTTTGCTTTCTAAGATATTTAATATTTGATGTTCTTTATAGATCTCTTCTGTTCATTCGATAATGGTACATGTGGCTACAAAAGTGCCTATCGAAGTCGAGGGGTGTGGCAAGTGGGACCTTTTCGTGGAATAAAGGATCATACGTCTGGAAATGGTAAGCATATTAAAAGCCGTAATTGTTATATATGCAGAGCCTTGCCAATCGGAATTTTACTTGGGTTTTAACAAATGGATTCCATTTTTCTGTGGGTCTGTACTTTAATAGATGCACAGATGACGTCAAATGTGGTGAAAACAAAAAAGTACGCCACGAGACGAAGTCGAGTGGCGTGATTGTTGTGCTCGCCATATTTTGACGTCTTCTGTGAATCTATTAGAGTACAGACACACGGAAAAACGAAATCTATCTGTTTTAGATGATATTCATCGAAACATTTCAACCAATCAGAGCGCGCGTAAGATTCAATGACGTCATCTATGCATGTGTACTGTAATTACACACGGTTCTCGACCAATCAGAGCGCGCGTAATATACCAATCATTATATGATATATGATAATTGGTACATTACGCGCTGTGATTGGTCGTGAACCGTGTGTGGTTACAGTACATACGTATAGATGACGTTATAGAATCTTACGCGCACTCTGATTGGTGAAATGTTTCTTTTCCATTTTTCCGTTGGGCATATTTTGACGTTATCTACGTCTCTATGGGTGCACGTGCACCACCTGTAGAAGCCAAAGGTCCGCTTACCTGTAGTTGCGCTAGTTCTCATTGAGCAGCGGGTCCACCTCCCCCTCCCCTCCCCCTCCGCTCCCCTCTCCCCACTGAGTGGTAAAAATGCTGAGGAAAAGTAAGGTCCACGATCACTAAGCAGCGAAATGTCGGGGAAAGGTAAGTCCTCTTCCCCCCAACTGAGCAGCAAAATGTGAGGCATTTAGATAAAGCAAGCGTAGAAATAGTTCCATTTCCATTTCATGTGCACCCACCCAGCAAAACCGGCCTGATTACGGCCCAGTAATGCCACTTGGTCTAGCTTATACCATTACTGCTTTCTATTCTTCTCAACAGGATCGTACATGTATGCTTTTTACAAGTTTTCGTGGCTAATTAGTAGGTCCAAAAAGACCGCGCAGCTTTCTAGTCCACCATTTAAAAACATCGGCTGTGTTCAGTTTTACTACTACAGTCAAGCATTAGGTAGTGGCGCACTGGATGTGTTAACTAAAATAGATGGTAAGATGAAATTGGTATGGACCGTTCCGACTGGTGGTGCTCCAACTTGGAAGTTTGCCAGTATCCCAATCAATGTCAGGGGTAATAGTTCAGTTGAGGTACGGCTTCCTAAAATTCTCTGTAACGAGCTTAGAGAATCCTTGTCAGCCACTCCTTTGTTATTGTTTATGTTAAAAACCTAAGCTGATATCCCCGCACAAACTTAGAAATAAATCATCCACAAACAAAGTATGATATTTAGCAACCTATAGGCCAACTGCAATTTCATTATTCATGTTTTGCTTGATTAGCATAGGCATCTCACTTAAACCAAACTAACACACAATCAGCTCTGAATATTGAAAGGGAATGACAAAATTGGTTTCCTTACAAATTTGATCTTGACATGTGAAATATAGCCTTTGCGTGATGCGGTTATAAAAACAACTCTAATTAAATTTTGCAGAGAATGTATTGGCTCATTAGTGCTTTTACCTTCAAGGAAAGCCGATATTTGGTTTAATATTAGGGACGGACCATTAGAAAAGTGATGGGGAGGGGGAGTTTGGGATTGGCATAATTTTTTTTTTGGCCACCAAAAGTGGAAATGAATTTTTTTCACTTTGGCAGGAATATTTTTTTAAGAAATGTCCCGGCAGATTTTTTTTTCAAAATTTTTATTGGAAATAAATTTATTTTTTGATTTTGCTAACCCCCCCCCCCCCCCCCCCACCCCCATCACTTTTCTAATCGGTCCGTCCCTTACATATAAAGAGCAAAACATTTCGTAGATTGCTCATATAGATAGGATCAAGATTTCGAACTCAGTTTCTAATTTTTACTGCCTATAGTATAGCCTGTATTCCTTAAAGTGCACAACTTAAATCACTTGCTAATACGGACTCTCGCTGTTACAGACTATCACATTTCGACCAACGGTGTCCTTGACAATGGAAGTTGGTGATATTTAGCTAGAGATCTATTGCTAGTAATTCACATAAAATCGTTTTTTTTCAATTTTCTTTCAATTAGCTGAAATTTCAAACTCAAGTTTATATGGGTCAACGAGGAACTACTGCTATAGATGATGTCAACGTGACAGATAGCAGCTCTTGTGCACTTTATCCAGCTCAGCCAAAAGATAGAATATTCAAAGAAGGTAAAATTTTAATTCAAACCATAACTAGTTGGAAAACTGCCTGTCTGTCTGTCTTTAGAGAGGATTTGTATGACCATTTGATCACGTGACGATGCATTCAGGATCGGAAGAATTATAAGGATTTGGATTCTTTCAAATTTAAAATGATTTTACTGTTAGGCCCTCGAACAATATCACTCTCTCTATGAAATAGACAACCATTCGCTCCTTAAACGTTTACTTGACTGGCTTTCGATTCCCCTCGGTTGAGCATGCGCTGTACAGACAGTCAACATTTTGTGACGGGCGGAAAAAAAGTCCGCCAAGTAAATGAGATAAAACAAAAGAATTGTTCGAAGCGCTTCTAAAAGACTTTTCTGTACCCTTGTTGTTGATGTTGTTGACTTTGTTGTTGTTGATGATGATGATGATGACGTTTTTGTTGTTGATGATGATGTTGACGTTGTTGTTGATGTCATTGTTGATGATGTTGTTAACTTTGTTGTTGTTGATGATGATGATGATGATGACGACGATGATGTTGTTGAGGATGATGTTGTTGTTGACGTTGTTGTTGTCGATGATGATGTTCGGAATACTTGTAATGCTTTTGCGGGATACCATGCAGAAAAAGTTTTACCGATTTTTTTTTTACAATTTTCCAAATATATATGCAGGCGAAAGTTGAATATATGCAGTTGAAAGCCTGAACAAAAGTATTGATGATGATATTGTTGCTTATGTTGTTATTAATGATGATGATATTGTTGTTGATGATGATGAATATTATTGTTGTTTTCAATTTATTGTTTCTGATGTTGTCACTGAATGTTTCAAATGTTTGTTGTAGTTCAAGGTAGCTGCCACTTTGATGCATCATCATGTGGTTATAAGAACGCCAATGGAAGCACAGCATGGAGAAAGAACTCATTTCGAACTTTGACATCCGGCACAGGCCCTACCTTTGATCATACCTTCAAAACAGGTAATGGATCTAAAAACGTTTGTCGAGCAACCAGGTTCAATTCCATGATTATATGAATAGTCTCTCTGGTTTAAAAATTCGGTTTTAAAACTATAATAATAGAGGATAATAGATCGGTGTCTATCCATTGTTTCTGTCAATAACCATTTGACCAAATAAAAAAGATGGTAGTCAGTTTAGTGGAAGCTATTCTTACATTGTGCCATCATGAACTAAATATCTAACTTAATAATCGAATAATTATAAATATAAATAGATTAAGAATCCCAACCGACAGGGGGCAAACCAGTTGGCTATGTACAATGATGGTTGAGTAGGTGAACAAAATCAGCCTTAATTAGCAGCCAGAACGGAGTCTCCGTGGAGTAACACCAATGTCTTCCTCTGTGTCTTTCAAACATAATTCTTCTACCTTTCAGCAAAATGCAACAAAAACAAAATGCCATGTGAAACTCATGCAATTGACTGAAGTTGGTCTTGTGCTGGAAAGTTATTGGTTTAAAGTCGTACCAGGATATTGATTTCTCAAATTTCAGCCTCAACCTCTCGACTTGAACACACTCAAGACCCACAATTTTTTTTAAATCTGGGAATGCAACTTTCAGTTTTCAAAAGACAACATTTTTGAATAGCTGTACAGGATATTGAGGATAAATCCTATTATTAATTATATAATAGAATAGATATATATATATATATATATATGCTTAAGAGACTAGTCACAAGTCTAGTTTCTATGTTAAACTAGACTTGTGACTTGCTTTTGTTAATTATAATAACTTATATTTAAATGACTAATCGCAAGGTTAGTTACCGTATTTATTATTTTGATTGCTTTATGTTAAGTTTATAGTTTTTTAATTGATTGTAAAGCGCTTTTGAGCCAGGTTAAAAAGCGCTATATAATAAATTTATTATTAGTCTTCTTCTTCTTATATTATCATTATTATAAAAATTCACCACTGTTTTGATTTGGAAAATTTATTACTGTCATCCTCAGGAGGATATATGTATGCAGAGGCATCAGGTTTAAAGACTGGAACAAAGTCTCAACTTCTCAGCCCCATTTTGAGAAACGTTCGGTGTGTTAATTTTTATTACCACATGTTTGGAGTGCATATAGGTGCCCTGAACGTTTATGAACGTGTCAAAAACACCGACTATCGTGTGCTGCGAATCTCTGGCAATCAAGGAAATACATGGCAGAAGGGCACGGTTTACCTTGATAATCATGCTGAAAACGCTAGTTTTACGGTAAATATCACACGATAACTTTTTTAAGCAAATACCCCAAACATTTTGGCAAGCAACTCCCAACAGTCTCCCTCGCAGCCGTGTTTAGCCTCGTTACGCAACGCTCCCTCGGCGTGACGAGGCTAAACACGGCTGCGAGGGAGACTACTCCCAACATTGAAAATATGTGTTTCTTCGAGTGTGAAATAAAAAAGTCGGGCCTTCAGACGGCCGCAGGTTTTCTGCCAACTGAGCTACTGAAGACTCTAGTGGCGAGCAGGTTGTAAGTTCGTATTTGTACTCAGATCACTCTTGACGAATTAACGCTGTCCGAAAACCCGAGCGGAATGATTCGTGCAGAAACTCTGCAGAACTACAACGTATGTAAGTTTTTTTTGCGAGCTCATGTTATACTCGTTCGAAGAAACATACATATATTTCTAACATCTTTACGAGTGACAATTTCATTTGATAAATTAACTCCCAACATATCATTGTTGCGGGCTCCAACATGTTATTAGATGCATTTGAACACGCTTCAATAATTCCATTTCTTTTGTTCTGTTTTCACAAAAGCATAACACAGTAATTGTTGGGCCCGTTTGAACAACCAGTGCAACTAACAAATTGTAACAATGTTGGGGACAAATGTGTTGGATATTGTTGGGAGCGTTTGCATAGGGGCTTTGAAGCTTGTAGCCCTTCACGCTCTCAGAACATCCAACATTGTTGGTCCAACACTGCTGGCAGTTGTTGGACGGCTTTTTAAACGGATCCAACATTGATGCTACGTATTAATGACAACAGGACCAAAGAAATGTTGAAGCTGTTGTCTTTATGTTCAAACTCCCAACGTGTTGGAGCCAACACTGTTGCCAATATTGTTGGAAGCGTTGCATCGACATAAAACAAAATGTAACTTTCTTGCAACGTTGCACGTAAAAGACGGTTTTGGGTGTCTCATGTATCATGTGCATATCCAATTTGTTGTATATTGTTGCAGAAGTACAACTCGATTTAATTCTCGTTTGCAACTTTTTTTGCAAAATTCAGGGGCGGATCCAAGGGGAGTCCGTTGAGTGCGCGAGAATCCCCTTTATTTATTGTTTTGTACAATATATAATGTGAATGTGGATCCGCGCGCCCCTGACATTAAACAGAACAGAACAGTTATAGAGGCGGATTCACGGTGCAATTCCGCTATTGCGCACTTTGCAACAAAAGTTGCATCTTTTGTTCGGGCCTTTTGTTTTCAATTATGTATCCACGTCTAGGCCTTCCAAAGAATTCAGGAAGATTTTGATCATCCTTTAAAAACCGATGCAGTATGGATTTGCAAGACCTAACCTAAATTTTTTTTATTGTAGCTTGTTTTCGAAAGTGTCAGAGGAAGTGGTTTCAAAGGAGATATCGCCATTGATGACATATTTACCCGTAGCAACTGCATTCGTCCAATGACCACGAGCCCTCCTATTCTCCCTACAGCACCCGCGATAACCACGGGTGCTTTTCCTGGCCCATCCACGGGTTCATTTACTGGTCGATCCACGAGTTTTATTCGTCCAACAACAAGTAAGGTCTAGAGTAGCCTGAGTCTAGAAAAGAAGGGGAAAGGGAAGGGGAAGTCCCTCCTTTTCCGTCTCTCACCCTCCGCCATCCCCCAAGGGCATGATACGTAGGCTACATTGAAAGATGTGTACATACTGTGCCAAAGTAGGAGGCTTAGACTGTGTTTAAACGGGAATACAAGTCCCTCATTCATTTTGTAATTCCCTTGAAAGGGTACTAATGGCTTACTTGAGCACTACCTCGTAATGATTTGCGTCCACTTCCATATATTTTTGGATATACAGAATTTTGCACAAAGTATTTTGGTTGCTTGACACTACCGAATTGGCGTAAGCTTTTTGCATGTCCTGCCTGATGATAATGGTGATGATGATGATGAAACTTTTTTAGATCATTATCTAGAGAACTTTTCACAAGGATAACTAAATTCCATATGTGCAATCAAACTATTAGAATTCACCAGGGTCAAATTTCACTTATGCCTTCCTATCATTTTCTACACCATCCCCTCCAAAGAAAAATATATATAAAAGGAAATTAAAAACTACATATATTCAACTTTCAGAAAATTGTAAAATATTGTAAAACCTACGTGCTGTAGTCTAAGGACATAGAGGTCCGAAACGTATCCTGTTACCTTAAAGTGGGCGTCAAGGAGTTAGCCAAATAAATCATAAATCAAAATTCACGTTAGGTTCTTGTCAGATCTGAGGCTTTAGATATTGATAATATTCTCTTCTTTTCACATTTAGCTCCGAGAATCCTTATTCGACTTGTCGGTGGGCGATCTGTCTACGAGGGAAGAGTGGAGGTATATTACAGTGGCCGATGGGGGACTATATGCGACGATTCATGGAACTTAAACGAAGCGAAGGTGGCATGTCGGATGCTTGGTTTCCCAGGAGCTGTAAGAGCCGACAGATCAAATAGTTATGGAAAGGGATCTGGCACGATATGGTTGGATGATGTCGATTGTATGGGGACAGAGAAGTCCATCGCAGAGTGTAAACATGCAGGATGGGGGATAAATAACTGTGGCCACAGTGAAGATGCTGGAGTGGTCTGTCAAGCAGGTAAACAGGGTAAACTGATCAAATCTATTTCTGGGTTCCATTTACTTCCTTGAGAATGAACAGATATAGGGGCGATGGCCGTGTTGGATAGAGAAGTTTTCGTATGACTGTGAAAACGGTTAGGTCACGGCACTGACATGGTCACGGTAAGAATCTCGAATGTTTTTATAGACATCACGGCAATGACACGCTCACGGCACGGCGCGGTCCGTTTCACACTCATACGAAAACCGCTCTAAGCAAACAACAGATTAGCAGCTTCTAATACGGTATTGTCAGGAGACCAAAAAACAAAACAAAACAAAACAAAACAAAACAAACCAAAACAAAACAAAACAAAACAAAACAAAACAAAACAAAACAAAACAAAACAAAACAAAACAAAACAAAACAAAACAAAACAAAACAAAACAAAACAAAACAAAACAAAACAAAACAAAACAAAACAAAACAAAACAAAACAAAACAAAACAAAACAAAACAAAACAAAACAAAACAAAACAAAACAAAACAAAACAAAACAAAACAAAACAAAACAAAACAAAACAAAACAAAACAAGAAACAAAGACCATCTTTTCTCAAAGACGTCTTTTCTCAAATCCAACAGCCGTCCCAAAAATTAACAACAATGGAAGCTGCACATTTGAGATCAACAAATGTGGATACACGAATGGTAATAGAGGCATTAGTGAATTTGATTGGACAAGAAAAAGTGGAAGTACACCATCCTCTTATACTGGACCATCGGCTGATGTCAGTGGTAGAGGTAAAACTATATTTATAACATAGCTACAATCTTACGCGCGCCCTGATTGGCCAGAGAGCTATAAACTATTTGCCCATGGGCTGCACTGCCAGCGCTCACTCGTTTTTAAGATTGCGCTACATATAACGCGCGCTCTGATTGGCTGAAAAATCTATGAACTATTTCCACCATGGGCTGCACGGCTCCGTTTTTAACGTTCTAGGCTCTGTTATAAATCAGTTAGACAACAGAAAGCCGGTTGCCCATTGCGCTATAGACGCACTTGAGAAAATATAAATCAATATAAAGAACTTTTAACAAACTAGAGTCGCACTCGGCTACGCCTCGTGCCACTCTTACGTTTGTTAATCGTTCTTTATATTTTCTCTCGTGCGTCTATATATAACGCCATGGGCGCGCGGCTTTCTGTTTTCTAATTGATAAATAACTGGCCCCCAACCAATGATTAACATTTTGTCCCATTCTGTGCCGTAAAACTCTGAAAATAATCACTGGGCTGGGCAATCATTAAAATGAGCCAATGGGCGTATGTTTGGGAGGAGCCATAGGCTTCATTGGAGAGCTGGCGGAAGGGTTTTATGTGCTTCATAACAAAAGATGTTAAATAAAATTGGAATCTCTAAACTGAAAAAAACTCTTTACTCTTATCAGTCAAGGTAATGAGAGCAGAGATAGTATAGGAATGCTTGAAACATTATTGATTCCTCTACGTATGATAAACTATTTCAAAACTCGTTTGGTCAAGCTCCCTTCCGATCAATCATATGCTCAGCCAAGGCGTCTTCAGTAGAACACTGTTCTTGAAATGGTGACATTCTCTACTACTTTTTCCATTGTAATAGGTTATTATATGTACATTGAGGTGTCATCAGGCTTAACCGGAGCAAGAGCAAAGCTTATCAGTCCAAACTTGCCGTCTTCCACCAAATGTATCACCTTTTATTACCACATGAAGGGTGGCGATATTGGAACACTGAACGTCTACACACAGTCTTCAGCTTCTAATTCAACCACAGTAAAACTCTGGTCTTTAAGCTTTCAACAAGGAAACATTTGGCTCCGTGGGCAGGTGCCTCTGAATAACGCCGATGGTCAGCGGTTTCAGGTACGTGTTTAATGGACTTGGTTCCGAAAAGGTATATTTCCATTTGCATTTAATTTCATATATTGGTACTTTCATACAACGAGGAGCGATGTGTGGCATTCGATGACATTTCGGGGACCCTTAGCTTGTTGCAAACTGTGTAGAAATATGGATGTACGCCTGCCGAGTAGAAAGTAGCAAAATGGTTAAGTTCGCGCCCGCCGAGTACACAACGATATAGTTGATAAGAAGTGAGACATGTACGAGTTAATTTCTTCATTTTTTGTATAAACTTCCAGGTAATATTTGAGGGTATTCGTGGGAATGATTACAAAGGTGATATTGCTATCGATTCCATATTAACGCTTAAGACAACATGTAACTACCTGCCTGCCAAGGCCAAATACTCACCTGATCCAAATGGTAAGGCTTATCCTTTGTGATGACAACTCTGTCATCGTTCATCATTCATCATCATCATCATTATCATCATCATCATCATTCATCATCATCATCGCCACCACCACCACCACCATCATCATCATCATCATCACCACCACCACCATCATCATCATCATCATCGGCATCATCATTATTAAGATCATCAGCATGCTTATAATAGCCTAGATATTTATACTGGGAGTTGGTATAGCAATGATCCAGCACTTGCTTTTGCCACCCCCTCAGCAGTTACAGAACGATATCCATCGTATCTTTACAGAGAGGGTTATATAGCGGCCCTAGTTTCCTATCTTCTGTCACCTACATCGAAAAAGAAATTCAATTTAATTTCCAAACTATATGCACAAAAAGTTAACGATTACATACATATACATGCACACTTTATTGAGACTCTCTTTAACAGGGCTTTTTAGTCACAACATTATGATTATTTAATATAAAATGTATTTATTTACATTGAGTTACTTTCCAGTTGATGTACATAAATTGATAAATTAATTCATTTTCTTTCAGCTCGAGAAGGAGCTGTGCGACTAGTTGGCAGTCCCGATCCTAAGCAGGGTCGTGTGGAGATTTACCATCAGGATCAGTGGGGAACTATTTGCAAGGACAAATGGGATAACAGAAACTCCAAGGTTGTCTGCAGGATGTTGGGTTTTATGAATGGGCGTACTTCTAAGTCAGGCTTTGGGTCAGGGTCTGGACCAATATGGCTTGATGATGTCCAGTGTAATGGAAAGGAGCAATCGTTGATTGAGTGTAATAAGAGGGCATGGGGTTATCATAACTGTGGCCATTCTAAAGACGTTTCTGTTATTTGCATGAATGGTAAGTTTTTAGGTTACTGATCAGGGGCGTAGCGAGGCCTGAGCAAAAGGGGGTTGGGGGCAGTCAATGGAAAGGTTCAATTTCAAGGTCCAGTTCCCGCCAAAATATGCTAATTTCCTAATTTCCCCAGGGAAGAACGTTTTGGAACAAAAGCACGTTCCTTCCACCTCCGCCTTCTCCTCCCATCTCTCCTTCATACCACAGGAAGCCCATGACCTGGAAGTTAGGTGTGGAGGAAATGTAATTCCTCTTATTCAAAACAGGTACATCTGATTGGGAATGTAAGAATTACCGAACACTTAACGATGCTAGCCGATCTGCTGACTACAAAGGTCAGGGAAATGTACGCTGTGACAAGAACGGTGGTCCTTTGGACATCTATCCTGGTGAATGGCATCGTTTTGAAGGAGCCGCAGGAGAAATTATGTCCGAAGTCTGCATTCCTATCAAAAGATGTAGCACCCATGCACCAGGCTGGCTTGCTGGAAGTGAGTTATAAAATCAGTTTCTTCTTAGTTTAGTGTTTAGTTTTGCTTCTTTGTTTTGTTTTAAATATCAGTAATGAGGTAATTACTTTAACTTCTGATGGTAAATTATTAAATTCCTTGGCTCCTACATAAAAACATTCCCTTTTTGGCCACTTCGGTTCTAACTTTAGGAATTACAATATCAATACGAGTGGGGTAAGAGTGATTGGAAATAATATAATAATCCTTAAAAAGTTCTCTCGAAACAACTTTTCAATCTAGTTGGCTTGGTCGTGGATCGTAAATGACTGCTTTTAAACTTCTGAACAAAATTTATACGCAGGACCCCTATCGATATCAGCCCAGTTGCTAAATAATTAAATAATGTCTATTATTATTATAATTCTTGGCTTTTGACATAACCTTGGTTTTCAAACGTGTGGGTGTCTTTGCTTGCTTGCACTTCAACGTCACCACGACTGCAATCAAAGCCTGCGTTTAACTCCAAAATAATCGATAGGTAGATGAGAGAAAATATTCATAAACTGTCATGTAACAGTCACCCGATCAGCCACTTACCAATACAGTATATTTGTAATATCTATTTACAGAGCATCCAAGTGTTGATGAAGGAATTGTACAAAGAAAAGTTTGTTTCCACTGGTCTAGCAACTGTTGCAAGTGGTCCGCGAACATTCAAGTTAAGAATTGCTCCAAATTCTACATCTACGAATTCGTAAAGACACCAGTTTGCCAGCTGCGCTACTGCGGTAGCCATTCCGCTGCAGGTACAGATTTGACAGTTGTTGTATCGTAAAAATCTCATTACGAAAACCTCTATAATACGGACACTTCTTTGGAACGGACAGACCTCATTATCATAACAACCGGAGTCTTCGTACATTTCCTTTTAAATGGAACGTCCATATAACGGACACCTCCATAATACGGACACCTTTCTACAACGAACAGGTCTCTATGTCCTAACAGCTGGAATTTCCATACCTTTCCCTTTAAATGAAACCTTTGTTAACCGACGCCTCTGTATTAAGGACACTTTCTCTATCCCTTTAGTGTCAGCATTTAAGAGGTTCTTCTGTATTTGGTAGATTGTTGCCGTTTTTTTCTCAAATGTTCTCAAGATGTTAAAAAAACTCGAATATCCAAACAAAAACAAGTTCAACGAAAAACAGAATAAAGCGCGCCCACACACAAATTGCACAATCAATCAAACAAATTAATTTGCTTAAAATGTCAGACTTTTTATAAGAGGAAAATATAATATATTTTGCATGCATAAAGATATTATTAAGTTATAATAAAATTATTAATTAACTGTTTAATATGGGTGGAAGAACGGAGGGATTGGGAAGACAAGAAAGAAAGTCTATTTTTCTAACTGGCATTTTTACAACCGTAGGTCCAACTCCACCTCCAACTCCAGGTAAGTTCTAACTAAGACCAAGTTCAGATGTTGTACTGTCTCTTTGTCATTCTCAGTTGAAATTCTAATCTAAGCCATATTATTCGGATATCTTTGGCGTGCTAAATGTCTAGGCTATTTTACATCAATTAAACCAGTTTCAAAAAGTCATTAAACTAAAAGCGAACCTTCAACGTATTTTCTTGAAACAATTTGGTATGGCGTCTGAACTCAGCCCGCCTAAGAAATATATAAATTTTTGGTTCTTGTGTTTTTAATAATAATTCTAATTAATAAATTATACTAAGACTATACTGAACAAAATATCACCCTTGCAAATTAAATCAAATTAAACTATCTACATCATCAAAAGATTCCATTTTCCCGTGCGTCTGTACTCTAATAGATGCACATATGACGTCAAAATGTGGTGAAAACTAAAAGTACGCCACGAGAAGTTGAGTGGTTTGACTGTTGTTCTCATCGCATTTTGACGTGTTCTGTGCATCTATTAGAGTACAGACCCACGAAAAATGTAATCTATTTGTTTTATGTAACATTCATAGAAACATTTCAACCAATCAAAGCGCGCGTAAGATTCAATGATGTCATCTATGCATGAGTACTGTAAGCAGACATGGTTTTCAACCAATTAGAGCGCGCGTAATATACCAATTATTATATAATGCCTGCTTCCTCACACCTTCTTTTTCAATAGTTCCACCGAAAATCAAAATACGATTGGCTGGAGCTTCCCAAAATTACAGTGGACGCGTGGAGGTTTATAAAAACGGCGAATGGGGTACTATCTGTGACGACGATTGGGACATCAGAGATGCTCACGTTGCATGTCGTATGCTTGGATATCCACGTACGTACAGACTTTCTCAATCGTTTAAAATTCTGCTACGTACAATGTACACACTGTTCGGATGTATTTGATTGTGGAATAGCATAGTTTTACTATGCCTGTGCCTCCCGACCACACTAGGCGTTTAAATTTTGTCAAAAAAGCGCCGTTTTAGTGTTAATAATGACAAGGGTTTGCAAATATCCAGAAGAGTGTGGACGTAGTTTTAATTAAAACCATGAAATCCATCAAATATTTCGAACCGTCTGCAACCAGGGCCTCTAATCTCGAAAGACCCAATAATTTTACGGGCCCGTTAACTTACCCGATAAAATTTTCGGATATTTCTCGAATTTCGCGCACTCCCGTAACTCTTTCCATAATTAACTAGCCCGTTACGATATTGGGTCCTGCGTAAAACGAGCCACTGATCCCTTTAACGAATTAAGTTTGTCAGACTTTAGTTGTCGAAAACAACAACAATTTTGCACGATGCAGTGAACACACTTTATAAGCAAGCAACAGCAGCAGTTCGTGCAAGTTGTTTCGCAACGCCGCCATTGCGAGACCTGTTGCAGCAAAAACTTGCATCGTTTAACAGTACCTCAAGAAAAGGACTAAAACGTTATATTGCTCTTGGATGGAAACCCCATTAGACCAGGATATCATCACTTTGTTTGCAAAAATTTGTGTATCTTCTCTAAACGCTGTTGGCTATATAAGAGAGCATATAATATATGTATACCATTACATTTAATTCTTCACAGTAACTCGTCATTGCCAAATTCAGGTTCCAATAAATCATTTATGCTATCAATTGTAGGTGCATATAAAGCATATTATGGTGGAAAATTCCCAAGAGGAGTTGGGAAAATATGGCTTGACAACCTCAGGTGTACAGGCAAAGAAAATAGCTTGTGGGATTGTCGTCGTAATAGCTGGAACAATTGTGGACACAGCGAAGATGCCGGTCTTACTTGTTTTACTGAAGAAAGTGAGTCATTGGAATCTTTTTGTATGTCGTTGTCTATTCCTAATGTGAACCGCGATTCAATGAGATATTGATTAAACAGGGAAATGTTTTTCCTATAAGTAATGCATGGGTTTCCTGAAGTCAAGACGCTAACGCGCGAAAGCCCGCGAAATTTCGCGCATGCGCAGTCATTTAACCACGCCTTTGAGTCATTGCATTCCGGGATTCCCATATTAACTCCGCGTGAATTGGGAAACACAAGAAGCCTATCAGAAACAACTGTGCACGAAATCTCGCCTCTCTTTCTATAGCCGGGTTGATAAGTATTTTGGACTAGCCTAAACAGGAAGTGAATTGTGCTCCGATTGAAAAAGTGACGTATATAAAATGCGAATATATTTTACCTTCGCGACATGCATGCTTACATTACTCGCTGAATACTTTTATAGCATGCAAGAGATCATAATATTAAGAGAGCGAAACTGGTGTCTGCGTGATATGCTTGGCGCTTAAGGTTTGTTACTTTTTGGTAACAGGAAGTTGATGCCATCGCGCGCGCGTGAGCTCCATAAACAATGACATTGCTGGAGAAAACACGGTTGGTATCTGCGCGCGCTTATAAATCAAATTCCATTATTAATATTGGAGCGCCTTGGGTGCGCCATATGGCGTCAACTTCCTGTTACTAAAAATAGCTTTAAGCGCCAAGCACATCGCGTAGACATGAATCCGCGAGTTTTTCTCTCTGAGTATTATGGTCTCTCGTTTTTACTTTATTCTAAATCAGATCAAGATTTTGGTCAATATGATGCCTGTTAATGTAGATCTATTTATTCTTAGTGTATTCATGCAATTTTGAAGAAGATTTATGTGGATATACATTACGTTCCTCATCCTGGGGGCGAGGTTGGACTCGTAAGAAGGCGTCTATAAACGTAACCGACAACACTATTGGTAAAGGTATGCGTCACATCCAACAGTTCTTCCTTCATTTCTTTTGGTCATGTTGCCTCTCCTCTCCTCTCCTCTCCTCTCCTCTCCTCTCCTCTCCTCTCCTCTCCTCTCCTCTCCTCTCCTCTCCTCTCCTCTCCTCTCCTCTCCTCCTCTTTTCTTATAATCTTTTCAAATTTATTTCTCTGTTTTCTTTACAGAGGGGAGTCTCAAATGCCCCGCTGGATGGTCTACCTATAAAAATCATTGCTATTACTTCAAAAATTACGCTGGACGTATCACCTGGCACGATGCCGACAGAAGATGTCGTGGAATGAGGGCTTGGCTTGTGGATATTCGTGATAAGGATGAATGGCAGTTTGTCAAAAGCCAAAGGCAGGCAGGAGTTCAACAATATTCTATAGGCATCCGTGAATTCAACTCAAGTAAAGTGTGGAGATATTACGATGGTTCGATTATGAAACTGAGCAACATTTGGGCCCCTGGTGAGCCAAATGATTGGAATGGGAACAAAGAGGACTGCGGAGCAATGGATTTTAGAAAAAAATCGAACGGGAGATTCAACGATATTCCTTGTGGTAGAGCATATGGTTTTGCTGGACTTCCTAGTTCGTATATATGCAAACAACGTCCTTCTCCTACACTTGGTAAGATGAGTTTTCATCTCATTGATTACTCAACGGGATAGCAGTCGAGTAATGAGGTGAAAACGAGTGCTACAAAAAGTGAATGATAAGAAGACCAATGCAACAAAATGCAGCGCAAGTTATCAAAAGGAGGGTCAAAAACCCACCAAGTGAATGCTAAACCAAGCATGTTTCAAACTTCTTTGCAAAACAATCCACAACAAACAAACAAACTAAACAACAACAGCAACAACAATATTTTTTTACAATAAAAGCAACAACAACAAAAAACCCGAGCTCCTTGTTTGTAAAACAAAACAAAAACAAAAGATCATCATCATTACAAAGTGGACTGAAGTTTTTAGCAAACGAAACAAAGCATGGTGTATTTGGTGTGTTGAAAGTGGGAGAAAAGACATTTAGTCTAACCTAGACAGATTCAAACAAACATACAAACAAACAAACAACAAACAGACGGACAGATAGACAAACAGACAGAAGCACTTTCCCTTAATCTAGGAAGTGGAAAATTCTCGTGGAACACTTAGTATGACTAACATTCACTTTGTTTGGCAGGTCATTACATGTTTTTAGATTTCTCTCGATTTTCAACATCTCTTGGCAACACAGCTTCTTTCACCAGCATACCGATCACAAATGCCACTTGTTTAAGTTTTTATTTCCAAACAAATGGAACTTACTTTGACAACATGAATGTTTGGCTCGACCCTGTAAACACCGCGGTCAAAGACATACTTGTCTGGAAGTTGGAAGGCAACTCTGGAAAACAATGGAAAAAAGCTCAGATACCCCTTAGTGACATGGGAGCAACCCAGTATAAGGTATTAGAAAAGTGTTTTGAAGTGTGAATTAGTTGCACATAATTCAATGCAATAAGATATATGGATGATTAGGGAGTGTTTACATGGCAGTAGGATCATCCTAGCAGGTGAATCATTCTACCTGCTATACATTTACTGTATTCTGTTTACATGAAAATTTGTGTCTTTGCTTCGGGTACTAGGATCATCCTACTAAACAGAATGCAGTAAATATATAGCAGGTAGGATGATTCGCCTGCTAAGGATGATCCTAGTGCTAGAATGATCCTAGTGCCATGTAAACACACCCTTACTTTTACCTTTCCACATCTGTCACCCTGGGGACCGATAAAGTAACCCTAGTAGAGAGGTAGTCGTCGTAGAGAGGTGGTCGTTGTACAGAGGTTTCAATATAGAGCAGGTGTATGGATTGGATAAATGATGAGGACGAAAAATACTGGTCGCTGTACAGAGGTTTAAATATGCATAAACTGTGAAATGTATGGATCAGATCGATGGCGGGGACGAAAAATGGTCATCTTTGTAGAGAGGTGGCCGTTGAACAGAGGTTTCAATATCGATAGTGAAATGTATGGATCGATTACAGGGACGCAAAATGCAGCCGTTTATTGTGGAGAGGCGGACAGTGGAGGTTCGAATTATGGATGATGAATGTATTGGAAAATTTGGCTTGTGAAAAGTCTAATTTACACTGTACTACAGTACAGTACTAAAGCATATGCGATATACTTGAACTGGAACAGCTCTTGGCCAATCAGAATCGCGCGCCTTGATTAGTGCCGTGTCTTGAAATCGTGCAAAAAAAACCCTTTAGAAATATCTATTCATTTATTTTATTTCTCTCGTTTTTTAAAGATAAAGTTCAAGGCTATCCATAACTCTGGCAAAGGAAAGATGTTTATTGACGATATTAAAATTTCCTTCGACTCTGACGATGCTTGCATATTTATGCCAAATGAAGCAACACCGCCATCTTGGAGTAAGTGAGCCTTTTTTTGCAGTCCCAAAGAGAGCCTGATAGTCGCACTGACTATTCCAGTATCTCAACATTGATTTGTATTTTAAATTCTTTTGAAAATGCATTGCCATTACTACACTGATACGTCCATTTTGCAATTTTTAGCAAGCGGCGGCGAAACGGCGCGAGAATGCATGGGACATAAGATCACTTATCATATGACCGAAAGTAGTCACGTGACGGGCACATACGGATTTTCGAAGGTGGTCCGGAAAAAACCGTATCCGGACCGGATAAATAAAATGATCAAAAAGAGTCATATGATAAATTATCTGAGTTAGGTCGGGGCGGACGGGAAAATATTTTAGTCTTGGTCATTCAGCAAGATCCTCATTTCAGTCGGTCCGTACGGTCATAACCTCGAAGCCAAATAATTTCCCGTTCGGCCCTCCCACCCACTCAATAAGTAATAATACGTTCTTTGTGAGGCGTCGACGCCATTTTACTTACTTTCGAGTCCGCCGAGGGCGTCAACGATCGTTTTGAATAAGATTTGTCAGCGCGCTCAGCGTCCATTTTTTCGTCGCGTCGCGTCGCATTTGCTAGATCTACCTAGTTAAAAAAAGGGAGTTAGGTCGAAACAACCCTCCCTTGCCTATGACCTGGCTATTTATTAATCCTACTCTCTTTTATAGAGGACATCGGTAGCTGCAATTTCGAAACTAGTATGTGTAACTACTCTAACGTTGGCGACAATGTCTATAAAGATGAACTGGATTGGTATAGGGTCATGGGGCATCACTTGAGTATCACTAGAAGACCTCCGAAGGACCATACTACTCAATCGGGTAAGTTTGGAAATTCTTTTCCGCGAGTTATTGTTTCGGAGTCGAGTGATGGTGTCCGCATTTCGTCTTTGTACAGATTAACAATTTGTAGCTAATTACTTCGCCTCAGATGGCAGATTCAGATCTCCAACTTCATAAATCAACTTCTTGAAGTATAGAAGTAATATTTGCTCGCGAATAGGAGATTTATGTTTTCTCATTGCTATTTGTATTTAGGATCCACATGAGTGGCATTGCTACAAGCAATGTGAGACGGGTTTTCAGAAATAGCAATTGCCTGATCCCCCCTCTAGGGCTATACAGCACGTGAGCAGCCACACGGCGCCACTCATTCCAACCTTGACTTCGCGCAGGCCGACTTATTGAACCATTTTTATCTTTTTCAGGATCATATATTTGGATGAAAACACCAGGTGGCATTCTAACAGGACACATTGGCCGCCTCATCAGCCCAACCCTGTCAGCAAAGGTCAAATGTGTGACATTCTATTGGTATTTTGCTGTAAATGAAATTCATGACATGGAGTTAACAGTTTACGTAAGGCCAGCGGACTCAAGCAGAAGGTCTGACGAAGTTGCACTGTGGAAAATTAGTACCGCAAAAGGACTCGTTAATCATTGGGCCAAAGGAATGGTGCCTTTCTCACAAAATAAAGACTTCCAGGTGAGCTTTCAGCAAGGGCGGATCGAGGATTTTGCAAAGGGGGTTCCCCAAATAGGTCTCTTGAGAGATGACGTCACATCCAAGATGGCAGCCTCCTAACAATGGAATCTGATGATGTCATCTCGCACGGCGCTAGGGGATGTCCGGTGCACCTATGGACACCCCCCTGGATCCGCCCCTGTTCAGTGACAAGACAAACTTATACCCTGTTCATACCAACAAGTTAAACATGTTTAAAAATGGTTTGAACTAAACAAGGTTAAAATTTAGTGCTCATACCATGCGTACCCCACAACTAAACAAGGTAAAAACCTGTTTGATTAATATATCTCAGCAAAGTGGTTTGACATTTGTCTTCTCAAGATCGATACGTGAAAAGTGTTATCGACAAAATGGAAAAACCCAAATCAGGTTTAGCTATACTAGTTAAGTTGGTGTGAATAGGGCATAACTGGAGTATTACCATAGATGGCATAAACTATCAGCAAAGAGACGCGATTATAGAGGTTTTGCACCATCACGTGACGGCAGCCATGACAAGGCATGACAAGAACAATAGCATCTGGACTAATCTGGTTTACATGAGTTTTCCAGGGGAAAAGACTCTATTGTTCCTGCCTCCTGTCATGGCTGCCATCACGTGATGGTGCAAAGCCTCTATATAGTGCATTCATAAGATATAACATATGAAGATCTAATTATAAATAGTGTACCAAGGAGCCATTTCGGTCTCAGTTTCTATGTCCGATGATTTTGAGAGGGTCAATGTTTGTGCAATTAGCTATATACTGGTTCTTTACAGTAAGTTCATATATATTCCAAACTGATAAGTTGATAAAATACTCATCCCCCCATACCTTTATTTGGGAACCAAAACCTCCGAGTTTTTATAGCTAAATGCCTTGACAATGAAATAAAGTTTATGTATGTATGTATATATGTACGCGCAGCCGGGGTATACCTTTAATATTCACACTTATCAAAAACGTTGAAAAGCAAACCCTCCCTATTATTGTAGATCATCTTCGAGGGCACATATAACGGCATGGGGCAAAGTGTATCGCTGGATGACATCATAGTATCTAACCAAGCCTGCTCTATTTATCCTAATTTCACTGTTCCTCCGTCTGTCGCCCCTACGACAACCGGTAAGTGAATACTTATAAAAATAGAATTTAATATTAGAATACTAATATTAATAGAATTTAATTGTATCATTTTACAAGTTTTGGTAAATTATCACAATTTTCATTTATCGGCTTGAAGGTTTGCAACAGGCAATTTTTTTTGTTTCCGCTTATGATCATAGTAATAAATTAAACTAAACGCTACAAACAAACAAATAAACAAACAAACACAACAAATATAATGAAGAGAAGACCATATTTAGTAAATTTTGAAGCAATATCTTAAGGTCCTTAAGTAGTCTCGAAGTATCAGGACTTATAAAAATTGCGAAATTCATAAAGAATGTACGGCTAAGTGGCACCCAGTTACATTTCTTTAAAGTTTTGCAAATCAAAAAGCTGATTTCTCAAGAACTATTTGTAGAAGAAATTGCGCTCAATTTTCAGGAATATCTAAAAGCGATGCCTTCTTTCCAATTCCGTTTGTTTGTTTGTTAGCATGAAATTTGATTTATGTAATTGAAGCAAAATGTGAACATTACATCAGCAAAGATCGTCCTATTGGCTAGCAGTCCAAAAAAGTATGCAGAAAGGATTGAGTTTTCCATAAATGGTCATGGGTTACCTCAAAACTAAATCAGACATTTTCAACTTGTTTGTGCATAATTATCATGCTTTTATTGGCTCCAAGGTCTACGATTGGCTGGCAGTTCCAGAAAGTATGCAGGAAGGGTCGAAATATTCCATAAAGGTCGATGGGGTACTGTATGTGGTGATACTTGGAACTTGAACAACGCCCATGTTGTGTGCCGTCAGCTAGGATTCGCTCGTGCTCTTGCAGCCCCTTGTTGTGGCTTGTTTGGTAAAGGAAGAGGACGAGTGTGGTTGAGCAACGTTAAGTGCTCGAATAATGGACATGTCAAGTCGATTTCTCAATGTCCCCACAATGGCTGGGGTAAAAATCAGTGCACGCATCGTAAGGACGCAGGTGTTATATGCAACACTCCGAACCTCGACAAAGGTATTTTCTTCTATAAGTATTCCATTACAGTGCTGCGCTTCGAACTGTTGCCACATCTTTTTGACAACTTTGAATACCGCTAACCAATCAGATATCGGCGCTTCACTCTGATGTCTCGATAGGCGGAGTTTGTTTCTCATACATTAGTACAAACTCCGCCTATCGAGACATCAAAGTGAAGCGCCGATATCTGATTGGTTAGCGGTATTCAAAGTTGTCAAAAAGATGTCAAAAAGTAATCAAAAACTTTGTGGTAGTGGCAACGGTTAAAAGCGCAGCACTGTAATCAATATATTCTCAATGTCTCGGCCACAATGGCCGAGGTAAAAATCAGTGAGTCGAGTGATTATTTGCAAAATACTTAATGTAGAGGCAGTGTGTGAGAGAGTACAGTGTCCGCCAATTAGTGCGCAAGGGCTAGAAGACTTGGACACTTAAATAAACAGTTATCTATTTATTTCTACTAATAGCGTTCCCTCTATAAAAGCAACCTTTATGAAAGTGTATAATGTTCCATGAATTACAATTTTCCATTAAAAGTATCCAATTCAAAACGTTTCCGTTTGACTGTCCACAGACATTAAGGTGCGCCTAGTTGGAGGCAAGACGAAGATGGAAGGAAGAGTTGAAATCAATTATGTTGGTGTTTGGGGAACAGTTGATGACAGTGGCTGGGATCTCCTTGATGCTACAGTTATATGTCGACAGATGAATTATACAGGCGCCGTAGGAGCTTATCTACACAGTGCATTCGGAGCAGGAAGTGGACCCGTTTGGTTCTCATCCGTGGGATGTAAAGGCAATGAAAGCAATATCGGAAAATGTATTGATCACAGTAAAGTGTCTACTTTTATACCATCTCACAACAAAGATGCTGGTGTTGAGTGCTTTGGTATGTGTAATTTAACTAATAAAGTCCATTTTTACCGAGTGTCATATTGCGGTGAAGAAAAAACGTACGTCACGAGACAAAGGCGTGCTAATAAGGAACAAGCTAAGCATGGCATAGTTGGTTAGTGCGCAGCCTTCGGTGCGAGAGGTTCCGACTTCGATTTCCAATGACCTCACACCCTTGTTTCGACTGCTTTTCTTTTCATGTAACTTTAATTAGCTTTGAATACCCGTGAAACGGAGCACTGATGGAGAGAGGGGGGTAAAATGGGAGCAACGTAGGCCTCAAGTTTATTAGTCAATTTATGACTGTTACGAGCTACTGACGTAGAATAAGGACTCTTTCCTTTTACCTTTAATGTGACTGTTGTTCTCACCACCGAAAAATTGACTTCTTTTGCGCATCTATTAGAGTAAAGATACAGAAAACAATAAAATCTATCCTTTTGTTTAATGTTTATCAAAATCCTCTAACGAACCAATTGGAGCGCGCGTACTATTCTGTGACGTCATTCGTGCGTTGTCTATTCTTTTACTGACGCATCATTTTCGACCAATCAGAGCACGTGTGATATAATTTATAAAAGCAGCATCCCCGGCTCTCAAGCTGAACACACATTTCTATCAGTATATCAACAACGATTCTTAAACTTTAAAAAACTTGTTTTTGTCCCACAGGTGCTCGTCTTGCTGGTGGGAAATCGCCCATGGAGGGTCGTGTCGAAATTAACTACAAGGGCAAATGGGGGACAGTCTGCAACAAAGGCTGGAATATGAACTCAGCTAATGTAATTTGTCGTGATCTTGGATATCGCAGAGCTAAGACTATAGCATCATTTGGTCAAGGCAAAGGTGAAATACGGCTTTCTGGTGTCAAGTGTACTGGAAACGAGGTCTCGATAGCGATGTGTTCGTATTATGGTTGGAATGTCAACGATTGTGATCATTCTCAGGATGTTGGAGTGATTTGCAGTAACGGTGAGAACATTACATGTAGTTAAGACCAACCCTTAGAATGGAGCCTTTTGATATCACACCTAGCTCCAAGTTAACAGTATCCATTCCACAGCATGTGAATATATGACTGGTGTAATATTTCCTTATTTGAGCTGTATGCTCCTTAGATATCAAGGATTTGTAATAATTAGATGACATCAATTCAGAAATTTGCAATAATTGGTTTACAATTTAGACGTCGCTTTATACTGATATCCAATAATACACTCAAGATATCGTTAAAAACAGCAAATTAAAACTTTGATGTGTTAAAAAGATGTCTCATTTAGCAAAATGCCTTTTTGTATATTAAATGATTCCTGAGATGATGCCATCTAATTACCATAAATCCTTGATAACTAAGGAGCATACAGCTTAAATGAGGAAATATTGCATCAGTCATATATTCACATACTGTGGAATGGATACTGTTAACTTGGAGCTAGGTGTTGTATGCACTTTAAAATATGCAAATTGATTATGCAAATTGTCAGTGGACGATATCAACGATGGATAGAATTTTGGGGCGATAAAAGCTTGTTCTTGTACTTGCTGTCACCTAAAAATTGTAATTATTTCTTTTTCGCATGTGCTTCTCTGATCGAAAAAAAAAAAGAACTCCTGAACTTTGCCTGTAAATAAATAATATTTTTATTTACTCGGTGTTAATGTCGTCACAAGACAAACAGTTTTATTTGCATATAAACTCTTAACCTCTTCAAGTGAAAAAACGTTTCTTTTCAAGACTGAATTCAGTGAATGTGATAGTACAGTACATTACACATGTTTTCTGAGAACATAACTTTATAGTCTATTTTTATTTTGACAGAAAAACCATTGGAACCAAAACACGAAACTCACACACCATGCAGTAGAAAACCATGCAAAAACAATGGAAAATGTATAGTCGGGGATAACAGCTTTTTTTGTCAGTGTCCTCAAAACTACACTGGTAAAACATGTCAAACATTCATTGGTAAGTCATTTATTTTGATTAGTAAATATTTTGACTTTTTTGTTTCGCTTAGTAAACATTGAGTATTTGTTTTTCACAATTCAGGTTCAAATGTGGTCAGTGTACTTCTAAAGGGTGACATTAAAAAGGTATTTATTGTGGCTACTGTGCATAAATCAATAGACGCTATGCATTTCCTCAACTAATATGTACATGTTAAAGAATCACTGTCAACCAAAGTCCTTCGTATTACAGTTACCATTTTCGGTATACAGAAAATTCTGATCAGTTTTGGACATGCATGTGAGTTCTTCAAGTTCCCGAATCAACATGCGCGCGCAAATGACTGTGGATGAAATCAGTGAGAATTTTCGGCAATTCTATTTCTTAAGTACAAATTAAATAAGTCTTAATTCCAACAATTTTGCTCTGTTTTGCATTCTATTATTATTATTTCGACATTGAATTCTGAAAAAGGGTACTCTCTTTTCAATTTCCTTTTTTATTTGACAATTTTGAATATTCTTGCCTTTTTTCTATATGATAAAATGAAAAGCGTATAAATTTTAATCACAAAAGAGAAAACTGAAAAATTGAAATTTCACCATGTTTGACAACAGTTCTGAGTATTCTTACTTAAATTCACGAAAAGTTCCATCACACGAAGTACTAATGCGTGAGTCAAACTGAGCAAAGTCAAAGTCGAAAGTTAGCAAAGCGAAAGTGACCGAATCGAAAGTTAGCAAAGCGAAAGTAACCGAATCGAAAGTGAGCAAAGTCAAAGTGAGTGAATTCGAAGTAAGGAAATTCCAAGTGGAGTAAATCGAAAGTGTCAAATGCGAAGTAACTAATGCGAAATTCGCAAAAGAATGATTCACGAGTTTCTCTACAGTGAATATTTTTCAACTTTCGATTAAAGCACTTTTGCATTTTGACTTTCAGTGAAACGTGTTTTGACTTTTGATTTTGGTATTTTGAATTTCGACTTTGCACTTTTGCATTTTGACTTTGAGTGAACTCTTTCGGCCACCGTAGCCTAGAGCTGACAAACAACAACAACAACAACAACAACAACACAACCCAACTCAACCCAACCCAACCAAAACAATCCAAAACCAACCCAAACCAACCAAAACAATCCAAAACAAATCAACAAAGAAACAAACCAAAACAAAGGGGAAAAAAGAAACCCTGATCAGACGAGGATAGGTTTACCTTTTTTAAATTTCCTGTGTCCACAATAACAATAAGAAAAATTTGTAAACTAGATGCCTTTCGTAGTCTAAATCCTGGTCAGATCTTTAAAATTATGCAGCTTTATTCCTAATCTAATAATCCATTTTTTCAATACAGTGGGATCCAAAGAAGTTTAAGGAATCCATAGCAAAGATGCTTAACAAATACTGTAAAGACTGTATTGACAAATCAGTCAGGTAAAATATAGTTATGGTTTGGTATCTCATTTTAATGAAGTGAAGCTGTTTCTATGTGCATGTATCTGATTGTGGTATTTTGATTTTTCTTCAAGGACTAAACGAGCCAGCGAAAAATCCTCCAAATTCTCAAGTGATGACGTCATTATCGTCGTGGACCCCAGAAAATCATCGCCACCTGGATACCTGTATATCGAGTTTGTCGTCGTCAAGAGAAATAATGGGAAGCCGATTAGTATAAAGCGGTCCAACATTCGTCAAGCGATAGATAAAGGCGCTGCTGAAGGCATTGGAGGCTATACCGTTATTGGAGCCACAGTGAAAGGGACCCCCCCCGTCAAATCCTCCAAAACCTCAGGTCCAGCCCCAGTCCAAGACCAGGTCGTCTGACAGTTCGTCTTTAGCTATGAAAGTTGGTTTTGCTGTGGTGCTGACTCTTCTAATCGTTATTTTAGCTGTACTAGCAGTCTTGTATTTTATACAAAGAAGGTACGAAATTAGGAGCGCAAAACGAGGTCACTGAGACATGGGTGACACGTGCCGAAACGCGGGGCAACACGCTGAAAGCGTTTGGATTACTACTTTGTGTATCACCCCATTAAATGGCACAATCAAATTACACTAGGATTCCACTGACCTACAATAGTGTACCTTGAATAGTGCCAATTCACGGGGGCATTCATGAAGTAGTAACCAGCGTTTGGCTATTACAAATACTTCATTCGCTTCTGGCAAACGTCAGCAGGTGAACTTTATCTTGGGAAAGAGCGATTAACCATTGCTAATGCCTTCAAGGAGGTTTTATTTATAATGGGACTGAAATTTAGGTACCCCTCCCCTTTCTCCCTCTCTCCCTTCATCAGATCTGTCTCTATAAGGAGATTAAGATAATAGCCTTTTGGCATCAAACGGCAAACCTAAGGCTAAAGTGTGTAGGATCAAAATCAAGGTGGTACAGTGGTACTTCTATTGAGCGGACCCATTATTGAGCGGACACCCATTATTGAGCGCGCAATAGCTCAGGTTCCAGTGTAAAATTTCTTATTATATTTAACTTATTTACTGTAAATTGAACCTCTACTTAGCGGACACCACCAGACAAGGTCCCAAAGGTGTCCGCTTAATTAGCCACTTTCATACCGTGAAGACTGGGTACGAGTCCCTCAAATTTTGACGATGGTAACGCAAAACTCATATAGTCAGAAAGAGAATATCGAAGCTTTGCAAAATCCCGAAGTTTTGGTGTTAATTGGTTCAATATTGAAAGCGTTTTACGGAGCCGTTCTAATATGGTAGAATTTATAAAGAAATGTATGGTTAGTAGGACATATTTGTCCGATATTTGCCTCTACAACCATACATTTCTTTGTAAAATCTAGCATGTTTGAACTGCTGTATCTCTTTCAACAATGTATATCCGATTAACATCAAACCTCGGGATTATATACAAATCGATGTGCTCTTTCTGACTACATAAGTTTTGTGTTGCCATCATCAAAGTTTAAGGGACTTGTACCCAGTCTTCACGGTATGAAAGTGGCTAATAGAGATGTCACTGTTTTTAAGTTTTTCCTTTCTTTCCATTTTTAGGAAAGCCCCTGCCAATAACACTTATATTCTTAGATCAATTGGCAAGAATTCCAAGAAGTCAGATCGTGACAATGAAGTTCTTATCGACGAAGACGATAATAACATGTTGTGATCACGTGTTTGTTTGTCACGTGGTTTGACCACGTGAGGATTTTGTAATCGTTCGTAATTTGTTTTTATCTAAACAATAGTTGTAAGTAGAAGTTAGATGTGTTTTTATATTTTTCAAGCATGTTTTTGTATTCAGTTAATAATGATATACTTTATGAAGTAACACAATCTAAAGATTGCCTAAGGAAATATTAATACCGTAATTTTGAATACTACTAGTTATAATAAAGGTTTTGTGGCAATGCTTTCCTTTTGAAGATTGTGTCATATTTTCCTTTGGTTTGAATTCGATGGGAACCGCAAAGGCGGAACAGTTCTACGTCACGTCACAACGACGGTGGCCCGCGGGGACAAAACATAATGCAAAATTGCTTTGAAAACACAACAAAGTTTTATGGAACACAACATCTTTCACTGAACACATCAAAGTCTCGTGGAACACAACAATCTTTCACTGAACACAACAAAGTTTCGTGGAACACAACAATCTTTCACTGAACACAACAAAGTTTCGTGGAACACAACAATCTCTCACAGAACACAACAAAGTTGCACAGTACACAAGTCTTTCGCAAGCAACTAAAATCTTTCAGGGGGCAACACTATTTCACAAGCACAGCTGCCACAGGCTTCCCAGTCTGATTATTTGTAGATTATGTCTAGTAACGGTCATTTCCAGGTTGAAAGGCAAATATACCCTGTTAGAAATGCTCTCGAAATGACTGATTTTTTCAAACATCATGGCAAATATTGAGTTCAAAAATAAACATTAATTTAAGTCTCGGAACTCAGGGATAGCTTGTTACCTCTTTCCCTCACCCCTCTCCTCCCCTCACCTCTATTTGCGTGTTCAAATGGAACGTTCTGGTGTACGTCGATCAGGTGGCACATACAGCACAATCGGAGAACAGTGAAAACGATAGCCTGGTTTTCACTAGCTATCGAAGCAAGACAACGCCAAGCTCGTGTTTTCACTTGTAAAAGTAGCGACGCAAGCATATAAACGCAAAAGAACGGAAGGTTAGTATTTTTCTTGCGCGGGCTTGCGTCGTCTTTCGTTGTCCTTCGTCGTCTTGTGTCGTCTTTCGTTGTCTTTCGTTGTCTTGCTTTGTCTTGCGTCATCTTTCGTTGTCTTGCGTTGTTTTGCGTTGTCTTGCGTCGTCTTTCGCTGTCTTGCGTCGTCTTACGTCGTCTTACGTCGTCTTATGTCGTCTTCGTCTTGCGTTGTCTTGCGTCGTCTTGCATGCGTTGTGAACAGGAAAGCCGTTGTATATTCGGCGGTATTCAACTGTTTCTTCCCATGACACATTGCCGTTATTTGCTGTATTTTCTATGGTCTGGACTTAGTGTAGGATAAAATAATTGTGAGTATTTGCTACCTGATGCATAAAATCAAATCAAAGCGATTTGAATTCATGCTACGGGGACAAATTCTAATGTAAGTCAGGAATTTTGTAAGAAATTGTTTCCAATTATTATTCAAATATGTATTTATAAGTAAAAATATTATCACTTGCGAGAAAAGAAGTCCTGATATTCGAAAAAAGAAAAAAAAAAAAAAAGGAAAAAACGTCCAGACATTCGAAAAAAGAAAAGGAAATTAAAAAAGGAAATAAGAAATAAATTTGTAATGCCTAGAAATGCACCCCACAGAAACAATGTAGCGAGATATATGAATAATTATAATTAAAAATAAAAAAAAAATGAAATTTAGTCAGAAAAAAATATCAAAAACACCAAACATTTAAAAACAAGTTCAAAAAGATGTCATTTTAACTTAAAGCGTGGGAAAGAAACGGAAAAATGAAGAAAAAAAGAAGTCAGAAAAGAATCCGGCGTCGACGAGGATCGAACCTATAACCCCTTGAAGAGCACCCCCCGGAAATAAAATAACAAACTGAATGAATAACAGTAAAAAGAAAAAAAGAAAAAAAAAATTGGGACGATTCTCCCGAGACATTCATAGAAGCTGAGACATCGAATCGACTTACGTTACGGATGAAGATTTCGGCCCCATCCACGCTATCCCGGTGCTACATAATTACAGTTATCTTAGCCCGAAGGCCAGGGAGGGAGACGATATCCGGACCCTAATCCATACCTTTAGATATCACCTTAGACCGCTGCGCTACCTAGACACTTAATAAATTTAATGTCTAATTGGGGTAGTCTATTCGGCGAAGTTTCATTGTAATGCAAATACTCCCCAGGGAAAGAAATGAACCAATCAGAGTCCAGCTATCAAAAAATAGCTGTTTTGTAAATATATAGAAGAGAAAATAAAAGAATAAGTTTTCAGGAACATCGGGCTTGTCTGCATTGTTTTACTCCATCGATTTGTCCCAATTCCCCAGGGAGATAGAAGAACCAATCAAAGTCTAATCGATTGAAGAGGGATCAATAAATTTCCATGATTATTTTAAGTACGTACAGCAAGCTTCAAGCCGTTACGTACGCTATTACTTATGGATTTTTATTTCCGTTCCAAAGTGAAATGATCGGCCTCACTGAAGATGTTCAGTTGGAATCCACGTTTCTTATTTCAGGAATATCCCTAGAGCTAATCGGATTTCGACATCAGCAAAGGTAAGTTCTTTTATAAGTTAAGGTGATTTAATATTTGGATTGATACTTTTAGCTCATCGTTTTAAAACAAAGCTCGTAGTTGTTTACATGTACGCGTTTGTTCTTCAATATCAACACCAAATTTGTTAGTTACATGGTCGATTTGAGTTTAATTGTGTAAGTAGACGAGGAATTAAATTATAACTGATCTCGTCAAAATGTATCCCCGAAAACTCCACAGAGAATCTCGTAATGCAGAATGCCAAACTCGCGCAAGTTTTTATATTGTCGTATTCAAAATATTGGGAAATGTCATTTCTGCCTAGAAACTCAATAACATAAAAAAGTAAACCTTTTGAATCTCTCATAGTGCTTTCATTACATGATGAAGTCTTTCAAGTGATTCACTGCTCTGCCTGACGAATTGTCCTATACATAGTCAAGATAACTAAAATTACACGATTGTAAAAACCAGAATAAGCACCAGACTGAGACACGCACGTCACGTGATTTGACATGTTTCACCGTATTTGTGCTATTTTTAAACCACAGGTCACTTACGCGCGCTCGTCAATTTTGAACATTTACATTCATTTGCTTCCAGCGCGAGGTGAATTCGTTCGAATCGTGTTCTAAAAAGAAATCGAATGGGGAACAATACGTCAAGGTTTAGGCCTATTCCGGGCCCTAAAATCGCCCTAAACCGCCTTATGTTTTGAGCATCTTTGGGGATAATTTTGCTTAAATCGCCTAAAATCGCCCAAGATCGCCTACGATCGCCCAAAATTACGGCGATTTTAGGGCCCGGAGTAGGCGCCTATTCCGGGCCCTAAAATCGCCCAAAATCGCCTAAAATCGCCCCAAATCGCCTTAAGTTTCCAGCATCTTTGGGGATAATTTTGCTTTTAAGCAAAAAAAAAATAAAATAAAATAAAATAAATAAATAAATAAATAAATAAATAAATAAATAAATAAATAAATAAATAAATAAATAAATAAATAAATAAATAAATAAATAAATAAATAAATAAATAAATAAATAAATAAATAAATAAATAAATAAATAAATAAATAAATAAATAAATAAATAAATAAATAAATAAATAAATAAATAAATAAATAAATAAATAAATAAATAAATAAATAAATAAATAAATAAATAAATAAATAAATAAATAAATAAATAAATAAATAAATAAATAAATAAATAAATAAATAAATAAATAAATAAATAAATAAATAAATAAATAAAATCGCCTACGATCGCCCAAAATTACGGCGATTTTAGGACCCGGAGTAGGCCTAACGAACGTTGCCGTGCTGAAACTGCAATGCACTAAATTGCATTATCACAAGAGGACATCTCGAGCCAAGCATATATGTTTTTTGTCTGGGCTCATGGAAAGAGATTATTAACGAAAATTTTGCAATTTTTTGCAATCCAAATTCATTAAAAATCCAAAAGCAAATTCACTTCTGTTTGTCGAGAGCCTGCTCAAACGAAATATATATATTGCATGTTGCGTGACGTCACTGCAGGTTTAATTTCGGAGTCGGGCTACAAGGCGGACTTAGGGGAGGGGTGCAGGGGGTGCATACCTGACAAGAGACGATTTTAGGCCCTTGTCTTTTCAATACCAAAATATTTTTGGCTTTTCGTAAAAATATCCTCTGAATCCTTTGGATGGTTAGTCCTATTCTGGGTCCTTAAGCTGCCTTAAATCGCCTTAGTTCGCCTAAGATTGCCTCATATCGCCTTACATTGCCTAAGATCGCCCTAATAATTCCTTATGTTGCTCTATATCGCCTAAGTTTATGCTCCATTTTCTTGAAAAATTCCTTAGTTCGCCTATGATTGCCTTATACTGCAATTCCCCTCGGCGCGGGATAGGAACCCAGAATAGGCCTATTGGTTTACTATTTCTATAATCGCTGCATACTCTTCTTAAAATAACCATGGATCCGCCCTTGGGCTAATATACCTTAGTTCAATCTTGATCAATCCAGAAACTTGGTAAAGTAAAAATAACTTCTATTACTTAACCTAACGACACCGCAAAATTGATAAGTCAACTCGCTCTGCAAATGCATGATAGAAGAGACCAAACTGGAAGTTGGCCATCAACGGGCCTGATTGGATGATACTCCTCAATAAGGTTATTGTACAGTGTTGACCCTTGAGCCAATTATAGAGATTTGGCATTAATTGATATATAAGTAGTTCTTTCAAATGGTCTCTAGCACCGGCTCAATCGACCTTAATCGCTAACAGTCAGTGCTCAATTGTAGATCCGTGGTCTCAAGAAAACCTAGACGAATCAAGGTAAACTTGTACTAGTGGTTTTATAGGTACTCCATTTAGACGCTATGAATAATTATTAAGTTTATCGATCTGGACTTAATTGAATTATTGAGGTGAAGACATCGTCGACTTTTCGAATTTTCTAGGATCATGCTTGCAAAGAGAAAACTTATTTGTACTTTCAAAAATTCCCTATGCCTATGAAATAATTTGCAACAGAAAGAATTACTAATAAGAAAATGCAGGACTTTTAAGTTTCACATCGCATGTAGCCACACAGGCTGTACGATGCGTGCAGTGTTAGTGGAATTACTTAAATCTACAATAATACTATAAACCTGGTAACATGGCAGCGAGTATACAGAAATTCAAAACCAGTAACCATTTTTCCATGCAAGCATGATCTGAAATCAATCAACATACAAGATGAGTAGTCTTTTGAACAGATGACAAAAACGATGCATGCATGCACGGCTGTTAGGTATTATGTGACCATGAAGTTTCTAGTAGGTGATCACGGTTGGCGAGAAGTTCTTTCTAAGCGAACAATTAAGCAAACGTACAAACAAACAAACAAACAAACAAACAAACAAACAAACAAACAAACAAACAAACAAACAAACAAACAAACAAACAAACAAACAAACAAACAAACAAACAAACAAACAAACAAACAAACGAACGAACGAACGAACGAACGAACGAACGAACGAACAAACAAACAAACAAACACAACAGACGGACAATTAAACTAAAAACAAACAAGTTTCTTTTGCAGAAATTGTGCAGTCGAAGCAACTGATAGACCCGAACACAACTAGTCGAGAACGTTTACACATGTTTTTTGTTATCATCAAAATGTTATTTTTACTTTAAAAGCGATCATAAAAAAGATACGATGTTGTCAAGATTGACGAAAGATGCTATGGAAAAGTGTCATCAGCTAGTGATTTGCATTTGATATTTCCTGTTACAACAGGCATAGTACATTACCGAATACGAATTTATGGCATTTTATTCACCAACCTTGAACTATATTTGCTCCACAGTCCATTATGACGTATGAAAGAGTCCTGGTTGTTGGTTTTCTGTTCTTTGGCTGTATATTTCCTAGAGGTAAGTATCACCCACTGATTCAAATCAAACAGTCAAATCTTTTTGTTTATCCACACACACAAAAAAAGAAAAATCATCAAGGGGTTTGATTTCCTATATCCGTTTCTATAGGAATAGGGGGAGAGGAGTGGGTGTGCCGGATTATTTAAACTCTCATAACTCGACAACTATCGATGCTAGCTATCAAAAATTAAACGGCTTTCAGATTTGATTTCCTCTAGTATGTACCTTTCAAATTGTACAAATAAATAGTTTGAATTCGGAATTTAAAAAACAAAAATCGATAACAATTGCAACATTCATTATATATGGCGTCGGAGTACCAACTGTCAGTGTGTCACCGGTACCAAAAAATCACACACACACAAAAAAAAATCATAATGACATTGAAATATACGTAAAGTACAAATAGTTATTACAAAAGATGGTTCCATCTATATTTCCAACCAAATAATGATTGTAATATCTCTTTCGAAACATTTTCCTTAATAGAATCATCAAGTAACGAATGTTCGGATTACCGAGCACTGTACACCACAGATCGCTCAGTTAGCTTCAAAGTGAAGGAAAAGCGTTGTGATAGACATAGATTGAGTGATATCTATCCTGGTGAATGGCATCGTTTTGAAGGGGCTGCGGGACAAATGATGCCTGAAACCTGTGTTCCTTCCTATAGATGTGGTACACAATATCCAGGCTGGCTTGATGGAGGTACGTAATACCAGGGGAAGGGGGAGGGGACAGTGCTTCTCCCTCTATAATCGGCCGTTTTATTAAATTTATAGGATTTAAGCTCGCGTTTACACTTACTTTTTTCAGCTCATCCATCTGTTGAGGAAGGCATTGTAGAACGGAAGGTCTGCTTTCGTAACTCTGATAGCAGTAGCTGTTGTACATGGTTGATTTACATTGAAGTCAAAAACTGCTCTGGATTCTACGTCTACAAATTTCACAAACCTCCGTTGTGTCCATTTCGCTACTGTGGCATCGAGACCGCTTCAGGTACACTTTTCTTTTCTATAAAAATAGAGTTAAAGACCGAACAAGATGTTGTGTCAGTAGTGCTTTGTTCGAAGATCTAGGCTTCGACTCCTTATGTTGGATGCATGAATAAGCAACGAATGCTAATGAGCATGCTATGTTAGTGACAAATCTTTTGTTCATCCAAGATGGCTGCTATGACGTCACTTTGCAATCCAGCAATACAGTTTCATAAAGAAGTTAATTTACGCGTTTGCATTCAGAAACCAGCACTGTTCATTTTTATCACTGCTGGCTCGCTGCTTTAGTTGACATATTAGAATTGTATTGTTCATTAGTCACGCTTGTCTCGAATGCAATGACACTTAGGTCCCATTCACATGAAGGCGAGTTGTCCCTGGTAGCAGGGATAACTCTTTGTTTTCTTTTCCCTGGGGAACACTAAAAGCAAAAGAGTTATCCCGGCTATCAGGGACAACTCACCTTCATGTGCAACGGGGCCCTTAGGGACTGAACGGCCTTAAGAAAAACTGTGAGAGTGCAAAGTAAAGGCAGTTGAAGCACGCAAAGTGCCTGCAAAAATCACCAACGATGAAGGGTAGCCACCTAGAGAATTCCTTATACTTCGGTTTGTAGCAACGTTTTGCACAGCGTGTAACACTGCGCATATCGTCACTGCACATGTACACTTGTGCTTTTGTTAATGCTTGAGAAATTATCATGCAGAACTGTTCAATGTTTTATCTCTACTTTATAGATTTCTGCACTTTCGACAACGGTTTATGTGGGTACATGAATAAACAACCCTCGGAGGGAACTGACTGGGAATTGAGTCAAAATGTCAAGGGATTCCCAGTGAGAGATCATACATCTGGAAAAGGTAACAATATTGACAATTGTGCCTGTTAGTAACATTGCAATGGGGAGGTGTGAGCACGCGCGCGTCTAAAAGCCAATCCTTACCGCAATTCTGTCAATGAACGTACCTTTTGTATGTCGATAATCGTTTAGCTAGAATTGGTCACCGTGATATGTAGGTCTATTAATCAGGTGGTTGGTTTTCATTTTCCATAGGGTTTTTCATGTATGCCTCTTTTTCGTGGAGACGAGGAGACAGACCACCGATAGCTCACCTTATCAGTCCACCTATGTGGAATGTTGGCTGTGTTCAGTTCTACTACTATAGAACATTCCTTAGTTCAGGACGACTAGACGTGTTAACTCAAATAGGGGAACAGAAGTCTCTGGTATGGACAGTAGAGAGTAGTGATGTTTCTGACTGGATGTTTGCTAGCATCCCAATAACATCTAAAAGCAGTCAATCAATCAAGGTAAACAAGCATTCTAGGGGAGGAGGGTGCATGGGGGTAATTGTCTTGAAAATGGTTTGGTAAGTGCGGCGACGCGGCTCAGGCCGGAGACTGGAAGTACCCCTAAATTTTCGACCTCAGACTAGAAAAACAACCTTAATTTTACGAATCCTAGATGGGAAAAAGTGAGTTTTGAAAGCTTTTTGTCTAATTGTCATCGAAAAATTTATTTATTTTCCTTCAAAACCGGTTTTGCCAATTTTGGGCGCGAGTCTAAAAACTGGATCCTGATGCCCCTTCCCCCTTCCCCACTGGACAAACACGAGGTACTAATTTCTAGTCTTTTCATACTAGCTACTTTTAGTTCTCTAAAATTGAACTTGATATTTCAGATCATATTTCAAGCTGTCTTGAACGACTTTGACCACCATGAAATAAGTGCTCTTATCGATGACGTCAGAGTGACGTCTAACACTAGCTCTTGTAATTTGCTTCCTGCACAACCAAAGAACAGACTATTTAAAGAAGGTAATTCTTTATGTCGCTCCAGGAAATTCGTTTTATTATTGACTCACAGACATGCATATTTAATTTGCCTCTCGAAAATATCTTCATCTACCTGAATTGGCAGCAGTGCACTCTAGAACTATTAACTCAGCAAAATCACACCAAACAATATAATTACAATTATACAATTATGAAAATATTCTAAAATTATGCTATGGAAATGCTTGTATGGTTTTATACACTCGTTGATGTGTATTAGAAAACTCATTCATTCACTGCCCCTCACTCATTCGTTTTCTGATATTCCTCAACTCGTCCATAAAAACCGTACGCGCGCTTTTGGCATGACTTAACCTCTAATGGTAAGATCATCAGGTTTGCGACTCTTTTAATTTGTTCGATTTTATTTAACTGAACAGGAGAATATAACCAGGAGACTAACACTCCGTGCGCGCCTTAATAAAAGCCTTCAACAGCTGAAAGTGACGTGTTGGCACGCATTTGTGCTATTTTTAGAACTCGATTCGAACGCTACCAGCGCGCGCTGCAAGCGAATTGATGATGGTCTAAAAATAGCCAGAATGCAACATATCACATCACGTGACGTCAGTCTCTTGGTTACGCTCTCCTGAACTGAGTCAACATTCCCGGCCCAGAATATAATACTGCCAATTAAATTCAAGGAGGCAGAAATAGAATATGCTAGGCTTCTGAGTTATGCATGATCATGTTCTAATCTCTCTCTCTACAGTACAAGGAAGCTGTAACTTTGATACATCGATGTGTGGGTATCAAAGCAACAACCGTGTATGGAGAAGGCGGGGTCGGGGTCGTACTTGGTCAAGTTATACAGGGACCTAATTATGATCATACTTTCTCAAATGGTGAATACTTATTCTTTAACTTAGCTGTTAATTTATCCATGATTGAACTTGGTAATAATTTTCTAAAAAGCAATCAAAAGAAATTTGATTTTCCCGTGCGTTTGTACTCAAACAGATGCACAGATGACGTCAGAATGTGGTGCGATCGAAAACGTTATGCCACGAGACGATGTCGGTTGTTATTTTCATGCTAACGTCTTCTGACGTCTTCTGTGTATCTATTAGAAAACAGACACAATCAAAAAATAAAATCTATTTGTTTTTATATAGTATGTTTTGATATTTTTAACCAATCAGAGCACGCGTAAGATTCTGTGACATCATCTGTGCATGTGTATTGTGATCACACACAGCGTTCTCGATCAATCATAGCACGCATAATACACTAATCATCACATAATGCATACTAAATAGTCCTTAATTTGAGGAACACAATTACCACCTCACAGCGGATAGAAACTCAAGGAATTTCATTAATCCATTAATCAATAATTAATAAATATATTGATTATCAACAGGTATGTTTATCTCTGCAAAAGCTTCTGGTTTAAGAAGGGGAACAAAATCTCACCTAATCAGCCCCATAATAACCAACACCCAATGCGTTACTTTCTATTATTACATGTATGGGAAAGACGTTGGTAAACTGAACGTTTATACCCGAATACAGAATATCGACAAGCCTGTATTGAAGCTCTCTGGTAACTACGGCGAACAGTGGAAAAAAGCTACAATATACTTAGATAGAAATGCAGAACCAGCTACTTTCAAAGTAAGTTTTTACTATACTTGCTTAAATTAAATTATAATTAGACGCAATCGTAGCGCATGCACAATAACAAAAGCAATAACTTCTCTTATTAATTGCTGTTTTTTAATTGCTTCATCTCAAGTTTTTTCTTGAAAAAGAGTATTCTTTAATACTTTTTCAAGTCTTTTATATCAGTTCAGTTCTCCAGTTGAAGATTTGCTCTAGAATAGTCACGATTAACTGTACCTTAGTTTCACTAACTATAACATGAGTTATGAGTTATTGATTTTGTACTATTATTTTCTTCGTGCTTTTTATAGCTAGTTTTTGAAAGTGTCAGAGGAAATGGTGATGAAGGAGACATTGCAATTGATGACATTTCAACTTCCAGTAGCTGTCGTCGTCCAACGACAACACCAGAACCATCAGGTGCTTATTGCAAAGTCTAACATGCATTATCTAGCCTGACAGTAATTATGTGCTCCTTCGCAGCTGTCACCGATGCTTATCACTTGCCGTGCAGTGCATACGATCCCGCATCCGGCCTCGGTGATAATAATGACAGAAGTACATAACTAGAAGTGTCCATGCACCTGTGTAATAAACCAATCATCACACAACATTTCTCCAAATGCACTCAGCCAATCATAGCCAACGAGAAAACTCTTGTTCCTTATTTCACTATCATATAAAGTTAGCATGTGAAATGCACAACGGTTGCCTGACAGCTTAATTTTAAAAGTGGCTCACTCGGCGAAAGGTTGTGAGCTAGAGATTGCTTTATTTTACAATTTTCTAGTTATGTTCTTCTGATGATGACGATAATTAATCAGAATGGTAATCAAGTGTTCCTATGGCTGACTCTTGGATCGAATTGAGGTTCGCACATTCCTGCAATCCACGAGTTAATAGTGACACTAAGGATAGTTGTTATGTACCAACTGTCAAAGTCTATTTTTCTCGTGCTCTGATTGGGCGAGAGGGTATCACGTGAACGCGAACAAGTTTTGATGTTTCTCTTGGCAACGGGCAACAATATGTTGTGGACCGGTAATGACAAAACCGGAAGTTGATTGAGCTTTGAAGGCGCGTTTTTGGCAGCGTGCGTTTGCAAATTCAATTCAGACATGAGGCAAAACTCGATCGTGCTTATTTCGAATAAACAGAATTTATTCTGAGAAAAAGATTGTCAATCAATCAGGAATGCCACCAAACAAACTGCAAAATTCTCCGAAAAACTTTGTGCGAAAAAAGGTCAGTTTGTTGACAAGTTTTGAGTGAATTTTGAATAAAAACATTTATTGAAGCGACGTTTTGCTTTTTGTTCTTTGACAGTTGATATATAACAAAACACTTATTTATTGGAACCTCGGGAAAGCAGTATGTTTTGTGGTCTCAAAACATACTGCAAAAAACATATTTGTACCACGTACAAATGTTTCCTTTGGTCCCAGTAAATAAGTGTTAAATGATAATCATGACAATAAAGAATATCATCATTGTATCTTACTTAAAGGAAGCACTACCGTGGTTCGACTTGTCAGTGGAGACATCTTTTACAGACTGTCAGATCATGAAGGACGAGTTGAGGTTCTTCATAATGGAAAATGGGGAACCATTTGTGACAAGTCCTGGAGCATTGAAGACGCAACAGTTGTGTGTAAGATGTTGGGTTTTCCTGGAGCTAAGAAAGCAGTTAAATCTTCTTATTTCGGCAGTGGAGCTGGAGATATATGGCTGAGTGATGTCCAATGTACAGGGAAAGAGAAGTCAATCTCTGAATGTAGACATGCAGGATGGGGTGTTAATAACTGTTTACACAGCCAGGATGCTGGAGTAATATGTCAAGTTGGTAAATATCGACTAATTAAAAGATTATTGTCTTTTTGTCAATTCAAACAGTCGATTGGATTGATTAAAAGAGACATATGACCCACACAACTCACTTTGTTGTCAATGGATTTTCTTCTCAGACAACAATCAAGTACCACAGCAGGGAAGTTGCCGTTTTGTTCGTGACTTGTGTGGGTTCACAAATGGAGATAAAAGTGACGTTGCTTGGACGAGACGAGTGCAAAAATCGTCTTACGGCTCAAATGGTAATCATGCTATAGACCATGTAGACTGATCGCCAAGAAGGGGGAAAAAAGGGGTATTTTAGCACCTGGATAACTGTGAGATGCGAATGAAGCTAAAGTGATAGACCCAATACCCAAGAGACCAGTCTGTCTATACAGCAACCAACGAAAAGCCTCATAGTTTTCCTCATAATGAAACTAATATAGAAAATTATAAGTAGACAGCAAGGCTGTTGCCCAAGAAAGTCCTTGGTAAAATTTGCCAATAAATGAAGTTTTGCTCCAACTATCTTTCAGGTTACATGCAAATTGTTACAAAGTCCACTGTCAAGGTTGGGACAAAAACACAGTTGATAAGTCCAGTCTTAAAGTCCTCTACGAAGTGTGTCAAGTTCTTTTATCTCATGTGGGATGCCGATTTTGATAACCACAATCTGTTTGGTAGCAATATTGGAACACTAATCGTATACATAAAGCCATTTGCCTCGAAGTCTCTTAAAAAGGTCTGGAGACTAAAAGGTGCACAATACGTAGAATATGAACCCGGTCAAGTGCCATTGAATGTAAACGACGATGAACAATTTCAGGTTAGTTTTGAAGGCTATACTTGACAGCTTTGTGATGTATATGGCAGCAAACAAGATGTTCATTGAAGCGACAGGTCTTTACAGGGCATGTTGGGTCGAAACTCTAACTCTAAACCCAACATGCGCTGTAAAGATCTTCTGAATTTTGTGACGGCCAAAAAAACTGAATGTTACGACTCGGCTGGATACGCTTGCCGAATAATCAATCTTTCAGAACCTGCCGAGTAAACAGTGCGCTCGGCGGGCTTACTTTCCAACATGCGCTGTAAAGACCTGTCTGTATTTTGTGACGGACGGGGAAACTGAATATTGCGACTCGGCTGGATTACGCTCGCCGAGTAGTTAATAATTCAGAGTCCGCTGAGTGAAGTGAACTGTTCACTCGGCGGGCTTTCTTTCCAGCATGCTTTCTTTCCAGTCTGCGTTTTGTGACGGACGAGGAAACGGAATATTACGACTCGGCTGGCTACATTCACCGAGTAGTCAATAGTTTAAATAAATAAATGGTAGTGCCTCCAGCACCTGTTACACCCTATAGCTATACACAATTGGATGGCGCCGGAACTAGTTATTCCTTTTGTTGATTTATTTCTTCTAGGTCGTGTTTGAGTTTGTTTCTGGAAAGAAATTCAAAGTGGAAATCCGACTTAATTCTATTAAAATGCTCAATAGACCATGTGAAATTTTACCTTTGAAGGCAATACCCAACGCAAACGGTAAGAATTGTGTGCTTTAGTTCATAAAATAAAAAGAAGTATATTAGGTTCTTATGCTAATAATAGAATTTCTTACCAATTGGGCTTAATTTTTATAATCACCAGACGTAAATCTGCGTCTCAGAGACGGAAAATCAGACATGGAAGGACGAGTGGAGGTCTTCCATGATGGAGCCTGGGGGACTGTGATGGACTATGGCTGGGGTATCAACACTGCTACGGTGGCTTGTCGCCAATTAAAGTTCGCGGGAGCCGTGAGAATTTATCATGGAAGTGCCTTTGGACAAGCAATTGTAAATGGCCCGGTATGGAAATCAACTTCTTGTAAAGGCAATGAAAGGAAAATCGCTAAATGTATTGAAAGTAAAAGATCAAGATTTGTACCAAGCAGTGAATTTGACGCTGGCGTTGAGTGCTTTGGTGGGTTACCACACATTGATCATAAATAGCATATAAAATAGCTGGGATAGCGGCACTCTTCAAAGAGGACAACCTGCGTTACATCCTAACAAACCCCTCGTTAGTCTCGTCTGCGAATCAGCATAAAAAAATCCTCTTCTAGACCCCAGCAATGTAGTTAGATATGTACTAACAGTGCATATGATAGACCTTTCTCCAAAATGGCGGCCAAAAACCTTTTTTTAATCTAAGACGTAATGATTCCTGCATGAAATACTAAAGAGTATGTCTCACTTGATAACTGTGCAAAAATTAAGAAAGTTTCAATAAAAATCCGCATAGATATGAATTTTTGAAATTGTGAAATTTTATAGACAAAAATATGAGGGTCTCAATGGATCGAGGTATAGCTTTGATGGTTCACGGTCTAAAATTTTGCCCTTTTTCGGTAAGAAATTCGGTGATTTGACGCGTGGTATACGGTCAGCTAATTCTACTCCTTGATAATGAAAATAAGCCAATTAAATAATTACTCACCAGTAGTTAACCATCAATTTTTATGAAATTACATCGCTAGTTGTTACTGTTGCAACTTGTTGTCTAACTTTTCCGTTTCTTGTATTGCGGTTTAATATGTGACTAGAAAATAGAATGAATATGCTGCGTTAGGCGAAATTCGATATGGTGAAGGATTAGTTCCATGCAGGCCCGTCGCTTGGGGTGGTTCGAAGGTTCGAACGAACCCCCCCTCCTTCGCTCAGAAAATAGCTGCTTAGCTTAGGTTACTAGTAATTTTCCTTAAGAAACTTCAGTCACATTGTTGCATTTCTCTCTAAATATGAACCTTTGGTAAATACTGGTGAATTATGGTTTTATCAAAACCCCGACCTTCAGCTATTTGTTTTAACGATTTCTTAGTTTTAACAACTGAAGTATTTTCCACCATTTTTTTATTCTTTCACAATCTTTTCCTGTTTCTCTCTTTTCGCTCTCTCTTTTAATTAACAATTTTTATGTTGAGCCAAAAAAAAAAAAAAAAAAAAAAAGATTGGCCCTTAGCCGGTTTCGAACCCGGCTCTTACATCTGCTCATTTGCTTCACAGTTCAAGGGTTTTCCAACTGCGCCACGGGATCGCCTAATTTGCATAACAATAGATAGCCAATTCAAAGGATACACTAGGTTATTTTGTCCTCCAAATCCCTCAGTAGTCCAGTTAGCCTAGTGGTAAGGTTCAGTCATCTATGGCCTAGGATCCGACTGTTTCCTCCCTCTTTGACTGCGAAGCTCGCTGCGTTCTACCGGATAGCGCGGAAGGGGTCGAAATCTCCATCCTATACGTAACATGCGATGATTCAGCGATTTGTCTGGATGCATGGTCCGATTTTTGGGTTTTACATAAAATTTGCATACTAATTTCTTCGGGGTAACGGGTTCGAATCCTTCCTGCGTCAATTAACAACTTTTCTTTTTTTCTTTTTTTTCTGTTGTTAATGGATTCTGTTTCTCTTCTCTAACTTTTCTTGGCTTGAAATTCAGGTTTCAAAGAAGAAAACTACATAAACTCTTTCATATTAGCTTGATGCTTTTAAATTTTGCGTAATTTAGAAAACATGCCACATTCCTCGAATTAAGAGTTATCTTAAAAGATTTTCAAAAAGCCAGCGGGACCTCTGATACTTATACAGGTCATTCTGAACGAAACATTCCCTAACATGCCTAATCCCAGCCGAAAACGGTGGAAATCGAACTTCCCCTATCAATATGCTTGCGACGATCAAGCCAGCAGTTCCTGGCAATATATATGAAGTTCAGTATGATTTTTATAAAGTTTTAATGGTGTTGAAATAGTGACATTGTTAGGGGGCGGGGAGTTTCTGAGTTCTGAGTGGCTGAGTTCTGGGATATAATCGAGTTGTTTTACCTATTCTTTGCAGATGCTCGACTTGTCGATGGGAATTCTGTGGCCGAAGGTCGTGTGGAAATCAAGTACAAGGGACAATGGGGAACAGTCTGCAACAAAGGCTGGAATATGAAGTCAGCTAATGTAATTTGCCGTGACCTTGGATATCGTAAAGCTAAGGCTATAGCATCATTTGGTCAAGGAAAAGGTGAAATACAGCTTTCTGGAGTCCAGTGCAAAGGAAACGAAGTCTCGATAGCACGGTGTTTTTATCGTCGTTGGGTGGTTAATGACTGCGATCATTCACAAGATCTTGGTGTTGTTTGCACTAACGGTAAGATGGGATCAGACTGAAGCTCAATTTAAAAGAGGAAGTTTATTTACGTTTTATTATCTATTTCGCTTCGCCTGCAAAGGCAATTTCCACAACAGGAACTCAATAGGCCCTTTGCAGCACGTGCGAATGAACGCATTTTGGAGGGCAAAAACAGTGGTTTCCATAGGACATTGAAATTCTTTTGTTTTGCCCTCCAAATTGAGCTGCATTCCAACATGCTGCAAAGGGCCTATTAGCCATTTCCTAATCGAGTAGGGGACTGGGTACTAGTTTGAATATTTAATGCAATTAAGAAATAAACCCCATAACATGAAAGAACACATCAAAATATACAAGATTAGGGAGTTCTATTGTATTCTGTGAAATATGGACAGCCATTCAAATATGTGAAAAGTTATACAGAACTGTATGGTTTGGGGGGACAGTATCTTAATACCAAGAGACCATAATACTAAGAGAGCGAAGCTCAGTATTGATGTCTGTCGCGCAAGGCTCTTAGACAATAGAATTCAAACGGTCCCGTCCGCGCGCACGTCAAAAATCAAATTCTATTGGTGGAGGGACTTGCGCGCACGATGGCGAAGTTACTAAAAATAGCCTTAGCCGCCACGAACATGGCACAGACATCAATACTGAGCTTCGCTCTCTTAGTATTATGGTCTCTTGTTAATACATGGTACATTCCCTTGTAATTTTATGAATTTTTGAAAGGCTACTATTGTAGAAATATGCAACCAAATACCATCAAAATTTGAAATGTTGTATATTTTGATATGCTCTTTCTCGTCATGGAGTTTTATTTCTTAATTGCTGGGTTTCATCCATTCCTTTGGACAAAGAACAAACAAGAGACGCTAATGAGAAATCTTTTGTTGAAGTTCATCCAAGATGGCTGCCGTGACATCACATGCAGCCCAAGAATTGTATTAAACATACAAACTAGTACCCAGTCCCCTATTCGATTGGGAAATGGGTCCCAAGTGGTGGATACAAGGGACGAATCCAGGATTAATATCCTTCAGGAGGGGTGCACCGTTATACAAATCGGAAATCATCCAGAGGATCAAGAGAATATGTTAGAAAAGTATCGAGAAGAAAAGGGCCCAAATTCGTGTCAGGAGGGGATGAACCCCCGCTGCGGCTCCTCCACTAAATCCACCGAAGGATACCTGATATATATTACAAAGCACGAGAGGTTTTACGGTTAAGAATCATGGATCATAATATAATTTTGAAGAGCTATTATTTTTAGATTTTCAAGAATCACGCCCAAAATTATTGTCAATGTGCTAGGCTATTGCAAATCACTAACTAAATACATCCTGAATCACCAAGTTCTCCCTCCACTGCTCTGATTATCAAATTCAGAAACCCTGGATGGTCTTAGCGTTTTTCTTCCAATTTGAACAACTTTGCGAAAAGGAGACTATCTATTGATTACCAAAATGATGGATAGCTGGCTTGCCACTTTTTCTTCCTTTTTAATATTCTTCCGCATGTCCATGAAAGTCCTGCCTTCAACGGAACCCTGGGGGAAGAGGGGAAGGGGAGAAAGGGAGGGAGGGAGGGAGGGAGGGAGGGAGGGAGGGAGGGAGGGAGGGAGGGAGGGAGGGAGGGAGGGAGGGAGGAAAGGGAATATCTGACACACCTTACAAGACTCTTGAAAAGCAGACAAACTTATGGATTTTCTTTAAATTTATTTGCAGACAAAACAGAGTAATCTCACTGAGAGTTTTAAAGTACAAGAAACATGGCTTAGTTATGTCAGTTCGGCTAAACATTTTTGTCAGTGCATTTGTATATAGCAGGCAAGAGGAAAATATATTTCTACATAGCGATAATGCCGTAAAATCATGCCTGATATATCATGCCATTTGTACTTTTATAAAAAGTCTTTCTGGGTGTTTTATAAGGGCATAACCAGCCAGGCTTTGTATAGACGTCAGTTGAGCATTGTTTGAATTAAGCTTTATGGAAATCAATCATCTTATGACTCTTATATCTAAAACTATGGAGAGAAAGAAAGGGAGGGATACACAAATAGGGAGGAGGAGAGGGCCGGTAATCTTATTGAAACTAAACACGTTAATTTATAGAGGACCTGGTCAATTTCTATAAATTTTCGGTAAAAATATGGCCAATAAAAGTATACCATTATATGATTTTAGGAATCCTATACCAAGTCCCGTAATGTTGACCCCTTAAAAGTATACGACGACCAACCCCGTCGAGAATATGTATGCGTCCGGCCCTCGGGTTTAATGGCCATTTAGTGAAACAGCTGGATTGTTTGTAACCGAAAGATAGTATTTGTGCTTTTCTAACTACAGTACTTATAAAAAAATTTCCCTGGATTTGAATTCTTCGATTCTGAATTAAATTTACGTGAAGTTTGTGTGGAGTAAGTGCATTGTTTCTAAGGATACTCCTCTCGCCTCGCCCCTTCTTTTGATTTACTGCTCCTAACTTTAGGCATCTTTTTCTTTCCAAATCGCTTTTTTCTTTACCTTTGATTTAAACCTTCAGGTTTTTCGCGCCAGTTCAGTTTGTTACTGTGCGTCGAAGCGTAGCTTACATTCGTCTCTGCGCTGTGTGGTACCGCTCGGCCATGGAAACTAACTATCAATTGGCTCTTACCTCATTTTTTTCTTGCATAAAGCTATTTCAAAATGTCCGACTGTCATTCAAGCAATCCTACCCTCTTCTCATACTTGCATAGCATTACCAATCGAAACTTCTTTTCATAGTCTCCCCTTTCCGACAACACCCCACCCCCTCCCCCTGCCCCCACCCTTGTTTGAGGACTTCCGTTGGTGGTCGTATTTATCGACGGGCGCTGACTTCAGCAAAGGGATCCCAAATTAAAGGAGGGGAAAAAGGTGTTGGCTGCTAAGGAGAGTCTGTTCTTTTTTATACAAAACTACATAATGCTGGAAACGACGAAGAATTGAAGCTTTATTATATATAAACAACGCTTTAAAATACCATTATACACTTACTATACACGTCCTACTTCTATATACGTTTATGGGAGTTAAACAACTGTAGATAGATGTTTATCAATTCATGCATGTAGATTCCCCTTTATATACCCAAAGTACTGGAAAAAAGTTTATAACATAAAGCTGAGATTTTACGAGATGACATAAAATGTGATTCCCATATTGACATATTCCTTGCTAAACGCTGGCAAAATTTAATTATTGCGAACAAATATTAGAATGAGCTTTGGTTAGTTATCGAAAATATTTTAGCCTCATAATGATGATTTTTTTTCCTGTATGGTGGAGCTCTTTGATGTCCATGCACACTTACATGTTACTCTTGTTTCAATCTAAAGAAAAGCAAACAAACAAACAAACAGACAGACAGACAGACAGACAGACAGACAGACAGACAGACAGACAAACAAACAAACAAACAAACCGGGAAAAAAAACCAACAACAAACATATATGTATGCAAAAAACAAACAAACAAACAACAATATCAACAACATCAAAAGAAAAATAAACAAAAAAACAAACAAAAAAACAAGAAAACAGGATGGATTACTGTGGTTAGTCTCATTTAGTCATAATGTAAAGTCAATTTTTAAATTCCAAATTTTGTCATTTCAAACGGATCATGCAGAAAGAAATTTGGATTCTATAATCAGTTGCTGCATCCAAGATTGAACTGTTAAGTTTTAATCATTTATGAAGGTCATGTTAATTTTTATTTGTTGATTATGGATATGGATATTCTTAGATTATTGTTTTGAAGTCACTTTCTTACTATATGTAAAAATCAATTTGGCCGTCAGATTGTGGTTTTTCAGTTAATCTCGTATATACTGATGCAAATCAGTAAAGGACTTGGGAATGCTCAGTTCAGATGAATTTATTCTCGCCATTAGGCGCAAACAACACCAAGATCTTGTGAATGGTCACAGTCATCAACCACCCAACGACGATAAAAACACCGTGCTATCGAGACTTCGTTTCCTTTGCACTGGACTCCAGAAAGCTGGATTTCACCTTTTCCTTGACCAAATGATGCTATAGCCTTAGCTTTACGATATCCAAGATCACGGCAAATTACATTAGCTGACTTCATATTCCAGCCTTTGTTGCAGACTGTTCCCCATTGTCCCTTGTACTTGATTTCCACACGACCTTCATTTGGTGATTTTCCACCAACAAGACGAGCATCTACAAAGAACAAAATTTATTATCGGTGTTGATATAGAATTCCTGTAACGGTTGTGACAATTTTAGAAACGGGTTCCTTGCTTTTCAACGAACTGCCTAAGACTTGGAAACACGACTGAGACCATTTCTGCAACATTGTGCGCAAATCTGTTGCTACGTGTGGGTCCCCCTTGTCCCCCTGTGACGTTGCGCAGAAATTTTGGTAAAAATGGAACTCGATCCTAAACCTTCAACTGTTGTGGGGGTAGATACGCGGTGCAAGGCAATGCTGCAGGAAAAACGTACCGGGAAGAATTTATTCATGTGTCTAGAGGCCTTTGACGATGAAAGCTGGGTCAAGAGTGGTGAGATGTAATCTGGTTTCTCGAGCATAACATCCATTACAGCTTGGAAAATAAATATTTAAGGTGGGTTCACACGATTGGATTTGGTGCAAGGACAATCGCCTTCATATGTACAAGCGACATCATGACAAAAACTTGTTGCGGGTACAGAATTTTCTCCTCAGGACATGCTTCGTCATATTAATATCCTCTTGTGTGTACTGGTCGGACAAAACGTGCCTGAAGCATCTCCCTGCAACAACTTCCTTCGTGTATATGGCCTTTATGCATGATGCATACTAGGGACTTAAGCATCTGGGAAGGTAGCAACATTTGACAAACTCAGCGACATATTACTTATAATTATTATTACCGATGCTTGTCGCGTATTTTTACATCCATATGGCAAATATGCAATACTTAATCAGCGCATATTACTTGCAGTTATCTTTGCATCGCTTTATAATTGTGTTAACAAAATCTTATGAAAATATTGTCCATGAAACTAAAAATCTTTATTTCATTTGGACGGATTTAAAAAGAATCAAAAGGGCAAAAATCACGATAAAACGTTATGGACGCCAAATCATAGGAAATAAAAGCAATATTCATGGTATTTTCAACGTATAGTTTTACCTACCAAAGCACTCAACACCAGCGTCAAATATGCTATCTTGAACTACCTTTAGATAACTCCTTTGCAAACATCTTGCTAGATTAGTTTCACTGGATTTGCACATAGGATATATATGAGCATACGTAGACCACGCTGGACCATTCACCTTTGCCTGTCCAAAAGCACTTCCATGATAGACAGCCACTGCTCCAGTGAACTTTAACTGTCGACAAGCCACCCTACCAACGCGAAGATCCCAACTCCAATCCACCACAGTTCCCCAGGCTCCATCAATGTAGGCTTCAACTCGTCCTTCCATGTTGGATTTTCCGTCCCTTAGACGCAGCTTTACGTCTGTTGACAAATAAAAACAAGCCGATCGAAAAAAACTTTCTACGAACTTTCAAAAATATGATTTTGACTCTTACCACTTATATCAGGTGTGGCTTTGAAAGGTAGCATTTCACAGGATGAGTTGAACATCTCGATATCGCTAACAACCATGATAGCTTTTGAAAGTTTGCCAGAAACATACTCAAAAACAACCTGAAAGATGGTAAAGATACATATAACTTGAATGAATAAGTGATAATTCCATGTTAAAAAAAAACACAACAACAACCACTACAGAAAAATCTGAGCCCCAGGTGGGAACCGTGGGTTCGGTTCCCACCTGGGGCTCAGATTTTTCTGTAGTTGTTGTTGTTGTGTTTTTTTAACGTGGAATTATCACTTATTCAACCTGAAAGATAGAACTTCTTGATAAGCAACGTGCTTGTAGGGAAAGAACTTGCTGCGAACTCAAACTGAAGCTGAGTTCCACATGCATAATCTGTACCGCACGCGAAAACAAATCTGAAACAACAACAACAACAGACATGCAACAACAAACAAGCAAACAAACAAACAAACAAATTACAATAACTACATACTTATCATTTAACTTGTTTCATCAACCAAAAATGACATTTATTGTACCAAGCTTTCGGGCCCTTGGCCCATCATCAACAAAGAAATCTTAGAACTACATACTTGTTCAAGTATCATATAGTGTCTTTTTTATCAGAACAGTTTAAGTTAATGATGACATTGCTTGTGTATTGACAGGCTCGTAACAAGGTATATGGGATCAGGGATCAAGCCCCAAATTATGGCCAGGATCAGGGATCAGAGGCCAGGGCTCAGGGATCAAATGGGTGGGATCGAGGATCAGGGACATTGGATCAGGATCAGAGATCAGCTCAGTTTTTTGCACCAAGGATGATTAGAGATCAAAAATTTCTAAAAATATGACTCAGGGATCAAAATTTCCGTAAAATCCCGGGATCAGTGAGACGAAAATATACCATGTTACGAGCCTGCATTGAAGTAGAATTCAGATGAATCTAACCTGAAACTTCCTACTGGACTTTAATGGAACGGAAGCCTGCCTGGATTCCATGTACTGTGGACCACTTATGGTCCAGACTTTTTTAAGAGACGTAGAGCCTAGTGGCTTTATGTACACGTTAAGTGTTCCAATATCACTTTCCCATAAACTTTCGTTCCAAAAATCTTCGGGACACATGAGGTACGAGAATTTAACACACTTTGTAGATGAAGACAAAATTGAGCTCAAGAACTTTGCTTTTGTACCAGGCTTGACTGGCAACTTTGTTACAATTTTCATGGAGCCTAAAAAGTGAAAAGAAGTCATTTAGTTGATTATATAATTAAAGCCTGTATATGCAAGTCGCTGTTCATTGTCGAGCCACCATAATTTGTTATTTTGGTCATTGATCTTAATTGGGTCAATTGCGACCGAAGCCTTAATGATTGATAACCATTATGACATTCAACTTTTACCTGTATAAAAACCGCTTCGTCTTCTCCAAGCAACTTTGCTGTTGTTTTTAGCTTCATTTGTGTACCCACATAAACCACTATTAAAGTCACAACTTCCATTCAGAGCTACTGTGTTGAAGTCTGCTGAAAAATGCATAAATACCAAAATAATCAACATAGAAGCTCAATATTATTTGAAAATTTAGGGAGAACGGGTTTGTGTGGTTTGTCATTTCACTTTCGGCAATGAAAAATGCATAGCCTCGTTTTCGTGTGTGATAAGTCGCTAGTTGAGCAACCTACCAGTTGGGCTTCCTGTGGTGGTCGACCTACGATACAAAGGATTGAAAACTACGACTTGCGCAATCAGCCTACCAACCAATCTCAACAAAATCCACTACGCGCGCATAATAGAAACAATCTTGCAAATCGTGCAGCCTGAGGCCAGGTGAATATACACGTGCACATAACCATGAGCTGGAGGCCGATAAATGACGTCAACCGGACATTCATTGTGTGTTGGTACATTATGCACTTAGGTGACTTTCAAATTGGATCCCCGCCCCTATACAATGTTGCTGGTAGCCATTAAGTCGCCTGCTTTTAAGTTGAAAATGAAATGAAATGAAAAAAATGAAATTTTAGCATCTATATAGCGCAAATATCTATATGAATATAATCAAATGCGCTTAGAGTTTGTTAGTAGTATGAGACAGACTTTTGAACCGGGAGCAATCCCCTACTCTACGAATTCAAGTCAAGGTTCTTAATGTCCTTCATTTACGGTTCAGGGAAGGGATGGGAGACAGGGCCTACGGTTTAAAGTCCTTATCCGAGAAGACCTGAAGGTCTAACCATTTGCAGATGTAGTTACAAAGCAGCACCTTCTCCTCAGTTATTTTAAGACCCTGAGTGTTGGTCCGGCCGGGGCTGAACCCACAACCTCTCGCCGACAGACCATGCTCTACCAAACTGAAGCTAATCGGGTGGCGGTTATAAAATGTTGGTAGTTACCGCAGTGGTATAATTCACGCGCATAACAAATCGTGCAAAGTAAAGCCACCGTGATTACGTCGATAACTCGTGACAGTAATTTGACTAACTCTGACTAACTGATAAACTTGAGGTCGACGGCGCGCTCATTTTACTCCCCTCTCTCCATCAGTGCTCCGTTTTAAGGGTATTTAAAGCTACTTAATGAGATGTGAGATCTGGGGATCGAGCTCGGGACCTCTTGCACCAAGGTCAGCGCACTAACCAACTGTGCCATTCTTGCATCCTTGCAGACAATTCTGACAATGATTGTAATAGTTGGAGGGTTTTCGCAGAGGATAAACGGCGAGGGAAATCTGATCATAAAAGCCTATATCTCTTCATCCAATAGAGTTGACAACACTGATTCGTATATTTTTGGGCTAAGCTAACAATTAATTTGACTTTACTAAAGTGATTTAGATATTTACCAACTTGACATATTACTCCAGCATCCTGGCTGTGTAAACAATTATTAACACCCCATCTTGCATGTCTACATCCAAAGATTGACTTCTCCTTTCCTGTACATTGGACATCACTCAGCCATATATCTCCTGCACCACTGCCAAGACCAGAAGATTTAACAGCCTTCACAGCTCCAGGAAAACCCAACATCTTACACACAACTGTTGCGTCTTCAATGCTCCAAGACTTGTCACAAATGGTTCCCCATTTTCCATTATGAAGAACTTCGACTCGTCCTTTGTGCTTTGTATATTTAAGGCTTTCAGTGACCAGACGAACGGTGTTAATATTTCCTAAATAAGATGGAATTTTGTATAAGGTTTTATAGTGGCATGTGGACCCATTGTATCTGTTTTCACTGACTTAATTAATAAGTATCATTTAAATTGTAAATTTGATTTTATCATTGATTAGAAATATCTCTAAATCAAAAGGGTAAACGTAAATTGTCGCGAGGGATTCACAAAATATATAGTTGCTATACAATTTACACATACGAAATTTGGAGAAAACAGATAAAACCTTTACTTTTCGATTTTCACTTCTAAAACGCTTAACGTTGATTAATGTTTTTTTGGTCGATTTAAATTTGTATGACATGGAAGCGCTAAAGTTAATTCATATGTGCACTGAAGCACTTGTAGTTTAATCAATTCAAACTAGATGACCGTAATAACTGGCCATGTGGTACCTAATACTTTTATTACCAAAAACGTACCTTGTCCTGATGTTGGTTTTGGACGACGACAGCTGATGGAGGTTGAAATGTCATCAATTGCAATGTGTCCTCCATCACCATCTCCTCTGACACTTTCAAAAATAAGCTAAAAAAAGAACAATATTAGTCTAATATATTCAAGTACATACATACTTTGTACGTTTACATTTCAAGTATGATACCTACGTGCAAAGATTTACCATTGGGCTTATTTGTTCGGTTTAACCCAGTGTTAATGCTAATGCCGGGTTTTCTTTAGATTTTTTGATCCCTGAATTAGTGCTAACCCATGAATAAACACTTGGGGCGGCCTGAATGTTACATATAAGTATTTTTAAAACAAGACGCTCAGCTCGTTTTAGTGCATACTGATTTGGCGGGCTTTAGATCGCTGCTGAGGTTTAGACTCTGATAGTGTACACTCGGCGGGCTTTAGATCCTCCCGCTGCTGAGCATACGCTAATTAGCAAATAGATAAGGCTAAGCCGTGGTTTATACTCTGATAGTGCACACTCCGCAGGCTTTACTGAGACCCTCCCACTGCTGAGCATACGCTAATTAGCAAATAGATAAGGCTAAGCCGTGGTTTATACTCTGTTATATACTAATTGGCATATTACGCGCGCTCTGATTGGTCGAACAACCATGTGTGATTAGAGTACACACACATAGATGGCGTCATCGAATCTTACGCGCGCTCTGATTGGTTGGAATGTTTCGATAAATATTATATAAAACAGAAAGATTCCATTTTTCCGTGCGTCTGTACTCTAATCGAAGCACAGAAGACGTCAAAATGTGGTGAGAACAACAGTCACGCCACTCGACTTCGTCTCGTGCCGTACTTTTTTGTTCTCACCACATTTTGACGTCATCTGTGCATCGATTAGAGTACAGACGCACGGAAAAATGGAATCTATTTGTTAAATACTCCGCACGACGGGCATTTTAAATGTCTAAAGCCACGAGCAACCGCGGCTTAGCCTTATCTATTTGTTTTGGTCTTTATGAAACTTATATCAACATTCTTGAACAATTCTATAGCCCACCCCCCAACCCCACGCCTTCCGAAAAGGATGGAGAGGGGGAGAGCAAAGGAATGAGACAATCAAAAATGAGCTGAACACTTACCACAATATTAACTCTTATGAAATCTATAATATATATACATATATAAAAGGCTTAAAAGTATATAAAATATTTGGTTATAGTACAATAGATATTTGAATTCTTACTATGAAAGGTCCTTTGGCAGTACGTTTATCTAGGTATATTGTAGCTTTTTTCCACTGTTTTCCGTAGTTACCAGAAAGCCTCAACACTCTTTTGTTGGTGTTCTGTACTCGGGTATAAACGTTTAATTCACCAGTGTATTTTCCATGCATGTAATAATAGAAAGTAACACATTGGACGTTGGTTATCGTGGGGCTGATTAGTTGAGATCTGGTTCCTTTTCTTAAACCTGATGTAGTTACATAGATATATTCACCTGTTGATTGAAGTATTAAAGTTATTTATTACCATCATGATATTTCTATTTTTTTTTTTGAGAAACAGGGAAGCCTGCTCGTAATTAAAGGGAATTTTATTCCTGTTAGGTTTTCCTCCGATCACTTGTTTTGTAATAATCTTATTGCTTTGAATACTCAATTAGAGTAAATTTAAAGTAAAAATCATCATCATCATCGTCATCATCAACAACAACAACAACAATAACAACAATAACAACAATAACAGCAGCAACAAAAATAATCGCTTCATTTTTATCCTTTTAGTTGTTTATGCTAACTATCGGGACTAACACTAAGTCACGTACATGCAATGCATAAAAGATATTACGCAGTGGCGCTAAGGTATGAAGTTACAAGTGGTACATTTTATAGTAATTGGTATATAACGTGCACTGTGATTGGTCGAGAACCGTGTGTGATTACAGTACACACGCATAGATGACGTCATGGAATCTTACGCGCGCTCTGATTGGTTGAAATGTTTCGTCTCTTTGTGTCCTTTTTTTCTCACCATATTTAAACGTCATCTAGATCTGTGCATCTATTAGAGTACAGACGCACGGAAAAATGGGATTTATTTATTAGTTATTAATGATTTCACGAGTGGACTTGTTCCGAGCAAAAAGTGAAATATTTTTTACCTTTCTGTTTTCGTTTTATTACATAGCAAGGAGTGTTTTACTGGTAAATTTTATTTACAAAATGACCGCGCAAAAGCAAAAATAACGTCTTCGATAACTTCAATTCACTGGTGAAAATATTGGAGTCCCATGGGATTTACATACGATTCATGTTTCATTGATACAAAGTATTCTACGGATACTTTTAAATTCTAAATATGCTTTTCAGTAGGTATGTATTAAACTTACCGTGATTGAAGGTATGGTCGTACTTTGACCATTCAGATCCTTGTCGTCTCGTCCACAATTTATACCTATTCTGATACCCACACATTGTTGTATCAAAGTTACAGCTTCCTTGTACTGTAAAGAGAGCATAAGATTTTTACACAATATTACAGTAAAAATATAGTTGAAGTAAATTTGATCTCGTTGCTCAGTTGGTAGAGCATTGGCGCGGTACAAATCTATAGGGGTCGTGGGTTCGAATCCCAAAATTAATGAGGTCGAAGCCTGATATTTTTCTCTGCTTTGTTAGGGAAAACCGGGGGGGGGGGGGGACTCCCATCGAAAATGGGCGGGGATGATCGTCGGAAATTTTCAAAAATACCCCTAAAAGATACCGGAGTCTTACGAAGGTGGGCGTGGCAGCATAAGATTTTTACCCCTAAAAGATACCAATTTAAAAGCTGTCGTTGCTGTTATTATTATTATGTAATATGTTATTCTCTTAAAAAGATACCCTTTAGACTTTGGAGGCCCCAAAACCTTTAATACACCCTAAAAGATACCAGATCCCTGATTTTGACCCCTAAAAGATACGACGATCATCCTCGCCCAACGATATATGGGAGTCCCCCCCCGGGAGGGAAACACACTGTAGGTTCACCGCCGGGAAGGTTCTAGAGAGCATAAGATTTTACGTTATTATAGTAAACTAAATATAGCTGAATTTGAAGAGAAGACATTTGACCTCGTAGCTCAGTTGGTAGCCCGGCAATGGCACTAATGGCGTACAAATCTGGAGGTCGTAGGTTCGAATCCCAACAAGGTCAAAGCCGGTATTTTTCTCTGCTTTGTTAGGGAAACAGACCGTAGGTTCACCGCCGGGAAAGCTTCCTCGGTGGTATTTATCTTCTAGCACTAGTGCATCTTTCATTTAAACTTGAACTTCATCCTGTCTTAGTGCTAAGTGGTCTTTCATTACATTTATTTCTAATACTTGTTACGGCACATACTGAACATATTAAATCTTATTTTCATGTGCTTGAAAGGGTACGTTGTACTGCCAATTCTTCCATCAAACAAGACGCTACAATAATGTTCACTTGAGTAAGGAAGCCCGAGTAACAAGCTTGCTTACAAAAGTCATCTGGGTAATTTTCTACGCTGCTCCTTCGACAACGGCAACACAGACCTAGCCTCCGTCGATTACAGGAAGCCCGAGTGATAAACCTAGTTTTAATTAGTTGCACGGTGCACTCGCGGATTACCTTCTTTAAACATTCTGTCCTTTGGTTGTGCAGGAAACAGTTTACAAGATCGAGCATCATTCGTGACTTTGACGTCATCGATAAAGACAGTTGTTCCATAATAGGCTTGAAATATGATCTGAATTATAAAAATTAAATTTTTGAAAAGAGTTAGACATTTTTGAATTTAATTGGATCTCAAATATCCTTACGTTTTGTAATTGCTCCTATTATAATTATAGAATTATGGCGTTCAGACCACAAAAGACAAGTTGTCCTGGAAAGGTTCTGTTTAGTTGTGCAATACCTTGATTGGTCTCTTGGTCTTTAATGTAATTGGGACGCTAGCAAACTTCCAACTAGATTCACTACTGCTTTCAACTGTCCACACGAGTGATGTCTTACGGCCTGTTTGAAGTAGCAAGTCAAGTTTTCCAGAACTGCGGAATGTTGTATAGTAGTAGAACTGAACACAGCCAACATTCCACAAAAGTGGACTCATCAACTGTGTTGTCGGTTTTAAGCCTCCTCGCGTCCAATAAGTTTTAGAAATCATAAACAATCCTGTAGATGAAAATAATAGTAATTCAAAAGTAGATTCGAATAAAAGCAAATTCATTGAAATTTCAATTAACTGGAGGAAAAGAGAAAAGAAAAAAGGCTTTTTTCAATTCTTTCTTTCACATTTCGTACCAATTTCAACGTCTGTTTGGCTCTCAAATCCCTCGACGCAATTGGCTCTCGAAATGGTAACTATACGCGAATGTATTTTCCCGAAGAAGGTACCCTTTTCAAACTGAAGATATGTTAGTAATAAAGCCGGGGTCGAGATTTCACAAGTTGAAGCATAGATTGAGTGCAAGGAGTACTAGCACCATTTAGATGTTTTCTACGATGAGAATAGAATGACATTATATTTGAAGGTTTCAGTTTAAAAATGATATCTATATAGACACAAGGGTGGGGTTTCGGTCTCTCATTTGAGGGGGAGACATCTGGCTAAACATTAAGCATGCTAAACACATTACTTAGAGCTTATTGAAACATCAAACATACCTTTTCCAGAAGTGTGATCTCTTACTGGAATGCCATTAAATGAAAACACTTGTTTCTGTTCCCAGACGGTTCCATCCCGAGATATTGATTGTTTACTTCTGTAGCCACAGGTGCCATTGTCAAACGAGCAGGATCCTGAATCTGTAGTATTTTATGAATCAAATGTTATTGACAATTAAGTGTGACCTATAACTATGATACACATATTCAAATTGCACTTGTCTCATAGGCAAAAACACAAACAAATCTTTATGGGGCGTGTAAGTGATGACGTATTTCCGTCGATTTTCGAACGATATTGCACTTCCAGGTTCAAATGAGAACGAGTGCTCAACGAGCGAAGCCGGACCAACTACAGTTCACCAAACCGCAAATATTTGAACGAATTACGCTTTATTTACAGAATGACGATTATGGCATACAAAAGTAATGGTCAATTCCAAAGATTGTAAAGCGTTTTTGAAGAAAATTACAACATTAATTTAAAGAAGACTATTATAACATCCAACCGTCGTGTTAGCGATTTTTCTTAGAACTCATCAAATAATAACAAATCGGTTTTTTGGAGTGACTTACGGGGAATGTGACGTCAAACTTACAGACTTCATTGTTATTGCTACTGTGATTATTATTATTCTTGTTATTATTATTATTATATTGTTTATTGTTTGTCATTATTGTTATTGTTTTTCTTGTTATTGATATCCTTGTTTATCTTGTTCTTGTACGTTTATCCGGCCTTGTTATTGTTTATTCTTGTCATTGTTTATTGTTGATATTATTATTACTTTGTTATTTTTATGCATTACTGTTATTGTTACTATTATTGTAACTGTAATTATTGTTGTTGTTATTATTGTTATTGTTATATTATTAATATTATTATCATTATAATATAATATATTATTATAGCGTGTCATAATGACTAAAAACTGTGATATGGTTTTATGATATACCGTCACATTTTCATACAAATGATGTAAACATTTTCAGATATAAAACCTGTGAATTAATCAGCGATCAAATCACATTGATACTCACTCCTAGCAAATGCACAACCAAACAGGATCAAACTAACAGCCAGAATACAAATCATACTCATGGGTCTGCACCTTTACCTGAAAACAGAATCAAGAAACTGATGCACCAAGTTTTTATCTTTTCTAAGGCAGTACGTACAAATAGAAATAAAGTTGATGTTCGCCTCGTTGCATCTCCCTCTCCCACGCGCATTCGAGGGCGCGCACTTTTATTGGAGGGCATTGGTTTTACCGCGGGGAGTTTGGCCACTAGTAAGCGAGCAATTGAAAACGTAGAAACTCTAAATTTAGTGAAGAAAAATAATATTTTGTCATTCAAAAACCGGAAACATTTAATCAAGAAACCTTTTTCACCGTATAATGTAGGTATTTAGCCACCATTGCCCTGAATATGGACAATTTTTTTCAAAAGCTTGGTAAAAATCAAAAAGAAAACATAATTGACCTTGTTTTATTCACATAATGTGTCCTAGGAGCAAAGATGCGCGGCCTTCGGTGCGAGCGATCCCGAGTTTACGGTGGCCCACAGGGGCAAACACAATGCAAAATTGCTTTGAAAACACAACAAAGTTTCGTAGATCACAACAATCTTTCACTGAACACAACAAAGTTTCGTGGAACACAACAATTTTTAACAGAACACAATAAGACCCAACAATGTTTTACAGTACACAAGTCTTTCACAAGCAACTAATTATTAGTTAATGAGGATGGGAAATTTCTTTCAGATTTTTGTATTAATGTCGTTTTGGTTGAACATTTTTCAGGTCCGTGGACATGGAGCTTCAAAGTGGACGAACAACACTGCTAATTGTATTAGTCTCATTATGTCCTATATTGTATATAAATGGTAAGTTAATCAAACGTTTAATAACGCCGCTTGCTAAAAGAAATAATGCAGCAGTTATAATACATGCATGGTACTCGGATTTTAACCTTCTCCATTCAGAGATCGAAAAGGGTTAAAATTCGAATTACGTTCATATCTAGGCTGTCACGAAAAGGAAAACCACGTTTTATGTCGGATCTTTAACGATGTAAATCAGAAAACCGTTTTATCTATCAAACGTTTAATAGCGCTGCTTGCTAAAAGTAATGCATCATTTAGAATACATAGTGCCATATTTCGACCTTCTCCATCCAGTCCATCCAGAGAAGAACTGGTTAAAATCCAGACTATGCTCATATCTAGGCTGTCAAGGAAACAATAGGTGTCTGTAGACAAGCACAAGGAAAAAGCATACAGACTTTAAAGACGTTTTTCAGAAAACTGTTTTTATCTATGATTATAAGTGTTTGATTTGTTCGGGCGACGTTTGAACTCTGGCCCTGCCCACAACAGACGTATGCTTACTTGAGTAAAAGAACGAAAAATTCGTCGAAATTTATCCGAATTTTCGTTACTGAAGCTCCGCGCCATCTGGAATGTGTGCATTAGCTCTGGAAATGGTAGCCACTAAGGTTTGAAATACCAAAATCCAACTCATAACAGTTTAAGTACAAGGTTATTGCAATGTTGCGCGCAACAGAACGTGCGTTAACCCTTGCAACAGGCGCGCGCAATGCCCCAGAAAAAGCTCGGTTGTACTTCTGTAGCGGTTGCGCAAAATGTTGCGCGATCTGTTGCAAGGTTGGTATGGCTTCAGAAAAAGAACTCGTTTCTACTTCTCTAACTGTTGCGCGCACCTGTTGCAGGGTCGGACACACGCACGATGCATGTTGTGTACAATGTTACAAGCTACAGGGAAAATACCATCTTGTGTTCTGAGTTTCTACAAATTAAGCAACAAGTCCCATTAACAATAGCCCCAGCGCAGGTCGCATGAGAAAGTCAGAGGGGTAGTGAAGGGTTCTAGTTCTTTCCCATCCCCACCCCACCCCCTTCCCCGCCCCGATATCAAAATAGGTACCGATTATGATAAAAAACAGCTTTGGACATCAGTTCTTCAGTTTTCGAAATTAGTTCCCGTTCCCTAACACAAGACTAACATCAAGAATAACGAATAAAACCAGGAGAGTATAATCAGGTGACTGAGATTCCGCACACACCTTTATATAAACCTTTTGTCCCCCATTCGATTTCTTTTTAGAACACGATTCGAACGAATTCACCTCGCGCTGGAAGCAAATGAATGTAAATGTTCAAAATTGACGAGTGCGTGTAAGTGACCTGTGGTTTAAAACTAGCACAAATACGGTGAAACATGTCAAATCACGTGACGTGCGTGTCTCAGTCTGGTGCTTATTCTGGTTTTTACAATCGTGTAATTTTAGTTATCTTGACTATGTATAGGATAATTCGTCAGGTAGAGCAGTGAATCACTTGAAAGACTTCATCATGTAATGAAAGCACTATGAGCGATTTAAAAGGTTTACTTTTTTGTGTTATTAAGTTTCTAGACAGAAATGACATTTCCCAATATTTTGAATACGACAATATAAAAACTTGCGCGAGTTTGGCATTCTGCATTACGAGATTCTCTGTGGAGTTTTCGGGGATACATTTTGACGAGATCAGTTATAATTTAATTTCTCGTCTACTTACACAATTAAACTCAAATCGACCATGTAACTAACAAATTTGGTGTTGATATTGAAGAACAAACGCGTACATGTAAACAACTACGAGCTTTGTTTTAAAACGATGAGCTAAAAGTATCAATCCAAATATTAAATCACCTTAACTTATAAAAGAACTTACCTTTGCTGATGTCTTAATCTGATTAGCTCTAGGGATATTCCTGAAATAAGAAACGTGGATTCCAAGTGAACATCTTCAGTGAGGCCGATCATTTCACTTTGGATCGGAAATAAAAATCCATAAGTAATAGCGTACGTAACGGCTTGAAGCTTGCTGTCCTTAAAATAATCATGGAAATTTATTGATCCCTCTTCAATCGACTAGACTTTGATTGGTTCTTCTATCTCCCTGGGGAATTGGGACAAATCGATGGAGTAAAACAATGCAGACAAGCCCGATGTTCCTAAAAACTTATTCTTTTATTTTCTCTCTCTATATATTTACAAAACAGCTATTTTTTGATAGCTGGGCTCTGATTGGTTCATTTCTTTCCTTGAGGAGTATTTGCATTACAATGAAACTTCGCCGAATAGACTACCCCAATTAGTCATTAAATTTATTAAGTGTCTAGGTAGCGCAGCGGTCTAAGGTGATATCTAAAGGTATGGATTAGGGTCCGGATATCGTCTCCCTCCCTGGCCTTCGGGCTAAGATAACTGTAATATGTAGCACCGGGATAGCGTGGATGGGGCCGAAATCTTCATCCGTAACGTAAGTCGATTCGATGTCTCAGCTTCTCAGAATGTCTCGGGAGAATCGTCCCAATTTTTTTTTCTTTTTTTCTTTTTACAGTTATTCATTCAGTTTGTTATTTCATTTCCGGGGGGTGCTCTTCAAGGGGTTATAGGTTCGATCCTCGTCGACGCCGGATTCTTTTCTGACTTCTTTTTTTCTTCATTTTTTCCGTTTCTTTCCCACGCTTTAAGTTAAAATTACATCTTTTTGAACTTGTTTTTAAATGTTTGGTGTTTTTGATATTTTTTCTGATAAATTTGATTTTCATTTTTTATTTTTAATCATAATTATTCATATATCTTACTGCATTGTTTCTGTGGGGTGCATTTCCTAGACATTACAAATTTCTTTCTTTTTTTCCTTTTCTTTTTTCGAATGTCTGGACGTTTTTTCCTATTTTTTTCTTTTTTCGAATAGCAGGACTTCTTTTCTCGCAAGTGATAATATTTTTACTTATAAATACCTATTTGAATAATAAAATTGGAAACAGTTTCTTACAAAATTCCTGACTTACATTAGAATTTGTCCCCGTAGCATGAATTCAAATCGCTTTGATTTGATTTTATGCGTCAGATAGCAAATACATACAATTATTTTATCCTACACTAAGCCCACACCATAGAAAATACAGCAAATAACGGCAATGCATCATGGGAAGAGACAGTTGAATACCGCCGTATATACAACGGCTTTCCTGCTTTCTGATTGGCTGTATTCGCTATGGTGTGGGATAAATACGATATAATGCCTGGTTCACGCTAACGACGCAAGACAACACAAGACGACGCAAGACAATGGAAAACCACGCAAGACCACGCACGATGACTCAACACAACCCATGCAAGACGACGCAAGACAACGCAAGACAAAGCAAGACGACGTAAGACGACGCAAGACGACGCAAGACAACGAAAGACAACGCAAGACAACGCAAGACAACGAAAGATGACGCAAGACAAAGCAAGACAACGCAAGACGACGAAAGACAACGAAAGACGACGCAAGACGACGAAGGACAACGAAAGACGACGCAAGACGACGCAAGCCCGCGCAAGAAAAATAAAACCTCCCGTTCTTTTGCGCTAGCGTTTATGCTTGCGTCGTCTTGCTTGGCGTTGTCTTGCTGCGATAGTGAAAACCAGGCTATCGTTTTCACTGTTCTCCGATTGTGCTGTAGTGCCACCTGATCGACGTACACCAGAACGTTCCATTTGAACACGCAAATAGGGGTGAGTGGGGGAGAGGGGTGAGGGAAAGAGGTAACAAGCTATCCCTGAGTTCCGAGGCTTAAATTAATGTTTATTTTTGAACTCAATATTTGCCATGATGTTTGAAAAAATCAGTCATTTTGAGAGCATTTCTAACAGGGTATATTTGGCTTTCAACCTGGAAATGACCGTTACTAGATAATCCACAGATAATCAGACTGGGAAGCCTGTGGCAGCTGTGCTTGTGAAAGAGTGTTGCCCCGTGAAAGATTTTAGTTGCTTGTGAAAGACTTGTGTACTGTACAACTTTGTTGTGTTCAGTGAGAGATTGTTGTGTTCCACGAAACTTTGTTGTGTTCAGTGAAAGATTGTTGTGTTCCACGAAACTTTGTTGTGTTCAGTGAAAGATTGTTGTGTTCCACGAGACTTTGCTGTGTTCTGTGAAAGATTGTTGTGTTCCATAAAACTTTGTTGTGTTTTCAAAGGAATTTTGCATTATGTTTTGCCCCTGTGGGCCACCGTACGAGTTCCTTTCCCAGGGACTTCACATCCTTGTTTCGACTTCTTATCTTTCCGTGTAGCTTTAATTAGATTTAAATACCCTTAAAACGGAACACTAATGGAGAGAGGGGGGTAAAATGGGAGCAACGTAGGCCTTAAGTTTATGAGTCAATTTGTGACTATTACGAGCTACCGACGTAAAATAAGAACTCTTTACCTTTCCCTTTACCTACTTTCAAACATACCATTCATAAAGTTGTTGTTGTTTAAGTCAATATTTCCCGTGTCTTACCTTCCACTCAGCTTGCAAATCTTTTGAGAAACTCAGATCTTACCTAAAGATCTCTGGACAGTATACACGATAAATCCCCTTGAACTGTGAGCAAGTCAAGCTGATTTTATTCCAATTTATAGTGATACTAAACCACTACCTCAGTTTTAAAAATGCACAGAGGTCATCAATCCGGCATAAGCGGAAGCAGGCAGAAAACGTTTGTGCATATACGTACTTCCGGTTCCTGTCCCCTGTGCATTTCAACGGCCGGATTACCATGACCAGCTCTTGACTCAACTTTTATTTGATATTCAATTTTGATCATGTTTTTATTTTACTTGTTGTGTTTTCAACAATTTCTACTGCAGTGTTGAGGTAGCGTGGCATTAATGAATTAACTCAGTATAAGGTTTATCTAGCAGCTACTCACACTTTTACCGCTTTGCGTGGTACGCTGCAAATCTTTATGACTTATGCCACTTAGATGTCGATCGGCCTCCGGATTTCCGAAATTCGATCTATTCTGGCAGAATTTCTGTAGCTGTGTCATCCCAATGATCTTATTAATTTGAGTCGATTGTTATCTGATTGGTTCATAAGAAAGATTTCTAATAAAAAAAATAAAAAAATAAAATAGAATAAAAATAAAAATACTACTACTACTACTACTACTACTACTACTACTACTATTACTAACTACTACTAATCATTAATAATAATAATCAATAATAATAGTAAATAATAATACTGCTTCTTGAAAAAAAGGGAAAACAATAAAATTTGCTCTTTTAGTGGTAGATACTTAATGGACAACGTTTAGAGATTGACTATATGTCTAAAAATTCGGCGAGACAAAAGCATGTATTTCGGATTGAAAGTCGTTTTTCATGACCACATCAGCAATCTCAAGCATATGTTAAGGCCTGGGTCATTGGGTCGAACTAAAAAAAACCTAAATTTGCAGATTATTGCTGCACGAAACTTATCGTGTATATATAAAGGCAATTGATTGATTGATTGATTGTTTTTTCCATCGCACTTTTAATCGTGCTATTAACTCACAGATAATTCAAATTCACTCCTTTTTAAAGAAATCCATCGTGTCCCGCCCACAATTGATACTGCTGCTGTTGTTTCCATGTCTGCTCTGTGTCTACGCAAACCAATGTCTTAAGACCTATTCCCAGCCCAATGTTAAACTGCGTGGTTATGTAATAAAGTCCTTTTTGAGATTAGAAAGCTTACAGTGTGTTGATGATTGTACATCACACGGAAAGTGTCACGATATGAACTTTTATCACGACAAAAAATTGTGAACTGAACGACGCTAATCACTTGTCCAACCCTGGAAGTCTGGTCTACTTACATGGCTCTGCATACCTAAATTATTTCAAGCGTCCTATTGCATTGCTAAATGCATGCAGCAACAAACTTTGCAGGGAATCACAGACATGCGTCATGGTTGATGGGGGCCTCGACTACAAGTGCGTCTTGTTCACAATTCCTGAAGGTAGTCATATAATGATACTTTAATGCTTTGATTATAGTGGAAGAGCATTTGATCTATTTTGTCGCACAGAAATGCACCAGAAATGCTCACCTCGACTTTTCTCCTCACTGCTAAATCTAACTGTAGTCATGACAACAGCTAATATATAATCTTACTGTGCACAGTAACAGCCAAGCATCCAATCAAATGCTAAGAAACTGATCATGATTAAGAGCCAAATAAGAACCAATTACACTGCTTGTCAAAAGCACTCAAACGCGTTTTGACCAGAGTTTGTTTTGCTGTTCAAAGACGACGTAGAACGAAATTCATCAGAGGGGCATAATATGGGATGGTCCTCAAAATATCACATATATACCTATTTCACAAAAGGTTGTTGGACGAGAGACCTAAAGCCGGCACGCGCGACTAGATCAAAAAGGAGTATGGGTATAGATGCAAAACGTAACTCACTTTTCAGCTTTGGTCTTGATTTTAGACCATTACGAAATGAATTAAAAGTTCTGTGTTGTATAAGGGTAAAGCAAGCTATAGATGTGGATGTCGTGTTGATAGGCGTGTGGTTTTATTGTTTTAATCATTTCTACCCATACTCCCTTTCGGGTGAGTCGCGTATGCTTGGGGTCTTTGGCTCGACAACGTTTTTTGAAATAGGTGGATACCCTCGAAAATTCAGTTCGCAATCGTCTCTCGGCCAAATGTTCATATCATTCTTCGGATCATCTCTAATCCTGAGATATTATCCCTTCGATATATATACAAGCTACCAGAACCTGGAAGGGGTTTATTCAACATGTCCTTGATTTTTTTGCTTGATTTTCAGTTTTGATGTTTCCACGAAAGAGTGTTACAGATAAGGTTGTTCTTGAGAATGAATTTGAAAATCTGACTGTCCTCACTGTGGCGTTGTAGGTGCAGGCTGATAACAGTACCCCACCATATGTCAGCTATTTTTATTGGATAATAACTATTGGCATATCTACACGAATAATACTCCAGAAACCCTAGAGAGTCCTTACTCTGCTCTGCTCTGGTCGTTGGTGGTTTTATTCGACGGGCTTCCTGTGTTGTTTCAGAAAAGGGATCCCAAAAGGTGTTGGCTGCTAAGGAGGCTGTTCTTATTATACAAAACTACATAATGCCGGAAACGACGAAGCATTCAAGCTTTATTATTTAAACAACGCTTTAAGGAACCATGCTGATTATACACTTCTATACACTTTTATGTTAAACATTAGATAGACTTTTATTAGTTCATGCATTACTATATATCCCTTTCATAGGTAAGGGTTGGAAAAGAGTTTAATTACAACATAAATCTGAGGTTTTACATGATAAAAAATATGACTCTCATTGAAATACTTTGCTAAACGCTGGTAAAATTTAATACCCATAAATTGGAATAAGATCAGTTACCGAATATATTTTAACATCAGAATAATGTTTTCCCTTTTTGGTGGAGCTGTATGATGTACTCTTGTTCCTCTTGTTTGAGTCTAAAGAAGAAGAAGGGAAAAAATTGAAGGAAAAAAGAATGAATAACTGTAGTTTATCATTATGCAATAAGTCATGTTTTTAAACTTTAGATTCTTTCATTTTAATAAACGATTCAAAGGAAATGAAATTGAATTCTATCATCAACTTGCTATAACCAATTCAAAATTGAATAATTTTTAAATCTCTTAGATAAATGTATACATATTATAAATGTATATAAGAGAGTTAAATATTATTCAATTTTGGATCGTATATGCGCATCAGTAAAGTACTTGGGGATGCTCAGTTTAGTTGAATCTATTCTCACCATGAGGCGCAAACAACACCAAGATCTTGTGAATGATCGCAGTCATCAACCACCCAACGACGATAATAACACGTGGCTATCGAGACTTCGTTTCCTTTGCACTGGACTCTAGAAAGCTGTATTTCACCTTTGCCTTGACCAAATGATGCTATAGCCTTAGCTTTACGATATCCAAGGTCACGGCAAATTACATTAGCTGACTTCATATTCCAGCCTTTGTTGCAGACTGTTCCCCATTGTCCCTTGTACTTGATTTCCACACGACCTTCATTTGGTGATTTTCCACCAACAAGACGAGCATCTACAAAGAACGAAATTAATTATCAGTGTTGATAGAATTCCCTGTAAAACGTTTCATCTTTTCAAAAATATAATACCCAAATTAAATTATTCTAAAATGAAGGTCATTTGATTTTTTGCTGTATTTTTCACTCACATTAAATGTTAGCTTCATAATTAAACGAAACAAATCCAAAGAAAACAGTCAAGAACGGTAAAAAAGTGCTAGTCCCGGTCCGGAATGCCGGTCCGTACTGCAAGATTCCGACCGCGCGGAGAACCAATTAGATTTTTCCTTTTTTCTTAAGACCGGCCTGCCATATAATAATTGCGGTTATCTTTATATCGCTATGTTAACGAAGTCTTATGAAAATATTGTCCATGACACTAAAATACTTTATATCGCTTGGACGGATTCAAAAAGAAAAAAGGGGAAAAATCGCGATAAAATGCAGTGGAGGCATAAAATGTATATGGTTATACCTACCAAAGCACTCAACACCAGCGTCATATCTGCTATGTGGTACTACCTTTAGAAGACTACGTCCAAAACATCTTGCTAGATTAGTTTCACTGGATTTGCACATAGGATATATATGACCGCTCGCAGACCATGTTGGACCATTCACCTTTGCCTGTCCAAAAGCACTTCCATGGTAAACAGCCACGGCTCCAGCGAACTTTAATTGTCGACAAGCCACCCTACCAACGTGAAGGTCCCAGCCATCGTCCTCTACCGTTCCCCAGGCTCCATCAATGTAGATCTCAACTCGCCCTTCCATGTTGGATTTTCCGTCCCTTAGACGCAGCTTTACGCCTGTTGACAAATAAAAACAAGAAGATCGTCAACAACATTCTACGAACTTTCAAAAATATGATTTTGACTCTTACCACTTAATGTATCGGGTGTGGCTTTGAAGGGTATTATTTCACAGGATGTTTTGAACACCTCGATTTCTCTAACAGCTATGGTAGCGTTTTCTTTGCCAGAAACATACTCAAAAACGACCTGAAAGATAAAAAATAAGCACGTGCTTTATAGGAAAGAACTTGCTGCGAACTCAATCTGAAGCTGAGTTCTACGGACATAATCCGTACCGCACGCGATCGAAAACAAATCCGAAACAACAACAACAACAATAACAACAACAACAAACAAACAAAACTATACAAGAGCTACAAACTTGTTCATGATTGTTTCATATAATGTCTTTTTATCAGAACAATTGAAGCTGGATGATAATTACTTGTAAACAGCAAAGAATCTGAAGAATTCGAATAAATCTAACCTGAAACTTCGTACTGGACTTTAATGGAACTGAACCAAATCTGGATTCCACATACTGTGGAGCGCTTAGCGTCCAGACTTTTTTAAGAGACCTGGAGCCTAGTGGCTTTATGTACACGTTAAGTGTTCCAATATCACTTTCCCATAAACTTCCGTTCCACATATCTTCGGGACACATGAGGTACATGAATTCAACACACTTCGTAGATGAAGGCAAAATTGGGCTCAAGAACTTTGCTTTTGTACCAGGTTTGACTGGCAACTTTGTTACAATTTCCATGCCTAAAAAGCGAAAAGATTTCATTTATTAACAACTTGGTTGCATGATGCTTCGTATTATTACCAAAAGACGCCGAGTCCCGGACAGTCTTATTTATTTTTGACACAATTCGGTACTGGACTCAAATATTGAAGATAAAGCTCAAAATATCACACCATTCCTAGGCTTTGATTAATGATTAGAAGTTACCAGAGGTTAAAGAAGCCGATATTTATTTTTTCCCGTTGAAAGAGTCAGTTTCCAAAGTCAACATACATGTAATTTTCGTAGTTGCAGAATCTCGAGAGGAGTCTGGGAACCAGTTTACTGGCGCGGTGAGTGAACATTTGCATATTCGTCCCCCCACAATAACTCGTGGATTTGCAATGCATGAGTTACATGAAAATCACTTATAAAACTATCTCAAATACCTTGAAAGTTCGCTCATTTGCAGTGAAGAAGTTTTGTATGAACATAAAAAAGTTTGAAATTTTCCAAAACTACTTCCAAAAAGTAGAAGCCAGCATCGTTTCAAGTAAACTTAATTGTGGGTGACCAGCGACCAATCGCGTGCGAGTAATGCGGCGGCCCCGATTAAGCCCTCCTTGATTAGCCAATCAGAATCAAGTAATTTTGTCCTCTTTATCATAAGGTATTAAAATCACATGTTTTGGTAGCTTTAAAGGTCCTCGCGGCCAGAAGATGGTACTTTTACAAAAACTGGTATCAAATTGGTTGTATGCTTTAACTACAGTACCTGCCTTTAGTTTACACTATCTCCGTTTTTCTCACCATCCGAGAAAAACAACGCGAAAGCCAAGGAACAAGGCGAAGAACTTAATCTGGATTTTATTAACCAATAAACATAGTTTTGTTATTATGACTAAAAATTTAATGTCTGTAAAAACCGCAATGCCGTCACTATAAATTATTGGTAGCTCCGATCATAATTATTTAAACGTCAAAAATATCTTGAATCTATCCCTAGACTTGCTATATACAAATTGTTGTGAAATAAGCCTTCTGGCCGCGACGCATTTTGCGAACAATTCCCAAACACCAGACCTGCTGAATTCAATGCAAATGAGATGATAATGAGTAGAAACAAAAGATTTGACTAATTTGCATTGAATTCGACACATGTAAGATGCGACGTTTGAACTAGGCCTTAGTCTCCTTCGCATCCTTTATTAGTCTAGCTCCCATTCCCCTGCGGTCCACTCCGATCCCGCCAGCAGACGTGCGCCTAAAACAAAATCCAGTCGAGCTACCTTAATTTGTTATTTTAGTTATTGATCTTAAATGGGTCAATTGCGACCGAACCCTTAATGACTGATAACCAAGCACGATGACATTCAACTTTTACCTGCATAACTGCCGCTTCGTCTTCTCCAAGCAACTCTGCTGGTGTTTTTAGCTTCATTTGTGTACCCACATAAACCACTGCTAAAGTCACAACTTCCATTCTGAGCTAACCAAGTGAAGTCTGTTGCAAAATACATAAATACCGAAATAATCAACGGAGCAGCTAATATCATTTGAAAATTAAGGGTAAACTTGTTTGTGTGGTTTGTCATTTCGCGGGTCATTTCACTTTCGGCTGATTAAAAATGTATAGCCTCGTTTTCGATTATTTGTGCATAGTTAATAGAGGGGACCCTCTATTAACTATGATTTGTGATGAGTCGCTAGCTGACCGCCTACCAGAGTAAAAGAGCAAAAACTACGACTTAAGTACGACTACGCTTTACTAAGTAAAGTTTACGTCGATAACTCGTGACCGAGTAATTTGACTAAGTGATAAACACGAGGTCGACGGTGCGCTCATTTTACTCCCCTCTCTCCATCAGGTCCATCAGTGCTCCGTTTTAAGGGTATTCAAAGCTACTTAAAGCTACACAGAAAGGAAAGAAGTTGAAACAAGGATGTGAGATCCGGGGATCGAGCTTCAAAGGCAGCGCACTAACCATACATCTGTGCCATTCTTGCATCATTGCAGACAATTCTGACAATGATTGTATAGTTGAAGGGTTTTCGCAGGGGATAAACGGCGAGGGAAATCTGATCAGAAATTAAAGGCCTAAGTATCTCCTCATATAAGAAAGTTGACAACACTGATTCGTTTACTTTTAGGCTAAGCTAAAAATTAATTTGAGATCTACTAAAGTGATTTAGATATTTACCAGCTTGACATATTACTCCAGCATCCTGACTGTGTAAACAATTATTAACACCCCATCTTGCATGTCTACATCCAAAGATTGACTTCTCTTTTCCTGTACATTGGACATCACTCAGCCATATATCTCCTACACCACTGCCAAGACCAGAAGATTTAACAGCCTTCACAGCTCCAGGAAAACCCAACATCTTACACACAACTGTTGCGTCTTCAATGCTCCAAGACTTGTCACAAATGGTTCCCCATTTTCCATTATGAAGAACTTCGACTCGTCCTTGGTGCTTTGCATATGATCGGCTTTTAATGACCAGACGAACGGAGTTAATATTTCCTAAATAAGATGGAACTGTGTATAAGGTTTTTATAATGGGCCTGTGGGCCCATTGTATCTGTTTTCACCGAAAATTTAAGTTTAAGTTTATCATTGAAATTTCAAGTTTAATTTTATCATTAATTATATCCATTTTGAAATCACTGGTGATTTCTGCAATCTGATTGGTTAAAAAGTGTGCGATTAATTCCTAAATTGCATCCTTTTGCTTCTGTCATTAATCGCATCTTTAAAGACTTTTCTTGGATATATATTCTTAATGACTTTGTTATTCCTGATAAAGTTGAGATTTCAAAATGGATATAATTAAGTGGTAATTAAACTTCAGAAATCATACTTCGTGGTAAAAATGACCATACATTCTTTGAAAGCAACAACAACAACGACGACGACGACGAAAAAAACCCAGTGTTTCTAAGACTCATCAGGTTTTCAAAGACAACTATCTGGACCTTTCAGTGATAACTGAGTTTGGCATGCTTTTTCCATTTCTGGCATTTATAGAGCTCTAACATTAATTTTTGTGATTGACAAAAGGGCCGGACGGCTATCGATAGTAAGAAGTTGAAGCGCTAGAGTTAGTTCATGTCTGCGCATGCGCTGTGGCGCTTGAAGCGGTTAAATCAATTCAAAATTACATAGATGACCGTAATATCTGGCCATGTGGTACCTATACTTTTATTACCAAAAACGTACCTTGTTTTGATGTTGGTTTTGATGTTGGTTTTGGACGACGACATCTACTAGAAGTTGAAATGTCGTCAATTGCAATGTCTCCTCCGTCACGACCTCCTCTGACACTTTCAAAAATAAGCTAACAAATAACAATGTTAGTCTAATATATTCAAGTACATACATAGTTTGTACGTTTACATTTCAAGTATGATACCTACGTACAAAGAATTACCATTGGGCTTATTTGTTCGGGTTAGGGCTAAACGTGTTAACGCCAATGCCGTTTTCGTTAGATTTTTCGATGCTAACCCATTAATGAAAACTTAATTAGGCCAGCCTGAATATTATATTAGTCTTGTTATAACAAGACGCTCAGCTCGTTTGAGTGCATATTTGGCGGGCTTTAGATCGATGCTGAGCATGCGCCAATAAACAAATAGATAAGGCTAAGCCGTGATCTATCTATACTCTGATAGCGTATACTCGGCGGGCTTTAGACTCTCCCACTGCTGAGCATGCGCTAATTACCAAATAGATAAGGCTAAGCCGTGGTTTATACTCTGATAGTGTACACTCGGCGGGCTTTAGACTCTCCCACTGCTGAGCATGCGCTAATTACCAAATAGATAAGGCTAAGCCGTTGTTTATACTCTGATAGTGTACACTCGGCGGGCTTTACTGAGACCCTCCCACTGCTGAGCATGCGCTAATTATATTATATTATTATATAATAAATATACATTCAATATATATGTAAGTTATTGACCCGAGCTTGTTCGGTCCGGATAGGAGGATATTTGGTCGAGTTCTTTAATATTTTGCGTGCAGGTGCGGACCGAGCCTTATTTATTATATGGCTGACCAGCCGATTTAAAAAAAATCGTTGGTTATAAACTCGATGAACTGAAAAAAAAAGCCGGTTTTGACTGGCTCCCGGTTCAGTTGACTTCCGGTTTCACTAGCAAGGAACAGAAATTGTCAAATAAAGATATCATCACTGTAAGAAATAAGGAGCCATTCTAATGCAAAAATAGCCAAAAACCTAAAGTAAAACAACTTTAGAAAAACTTTTTCCCCCAGCCAAACAAATAAAAACAATTAGCAAAAAATTCCTGCGCTTTCTGTTAGGCGGACGCGCGCGTCTGCACTCCGAATGGCGGGAATTCTGTGAATGGCGGGAATTCTTCTTTCTGCTAAAAAGCAATAGACTGACTTTTCTCTTTGAACTGAGCTGATTTTAAAACGAAGAACCGAAAAAAAGAAGAGAAAAATAGTTTTTGCTTCATTTTGCCGACTTCAAGCTGTCGTAATTGGGCTGGAAGCAATTTTTTGGAGCTGGCACTTTTGTTGTGTTTGGTTGCTCGATCGTCGCCTACAAGGTCATGGTCTTCACTGGATTTTAAAAGGAAGAAATAATTTAAAGCTGACACGTGCACCTAGACTCAAAATGTCCACAATCGCTTTACACCAAATTTACGTGGCTCTTGAAGACGATGACCAGAAAAAAAAAAAAAAAAAAACACAAGGTGTTTTGAAGAGTATGAGTGAAAGGATAGTTATTTTCTCAAGGCGTATTTCCGGGCATGATGTCTCGGTAAGCTTACTCATGGATCTTAAAAAGACTCTTTTTAAGATCCATGGCTTACTTGCATGCTTATACAACTATTTGGATTCACTGATTTCACCAAATTTCTATCAGCTGTTCGATCAAACATGAAATACTTTCTAGGAAAATTATAGTAAGCGTATTATTTTCTGACTACACGTAGCCAGTTTTTTGACGATGTTTGTGATGGATCAGCGGCGTCTTATCTTTTCAAAAATGTCCAAAGTTTATTCTAAAATGAGGGTCATTTGAATTTTTTGCTGTATTTTTCACTCATGTCAACTGTTAGCTTTTTATAATTAAACGAAACAAATCGAGAGAAAACAGCCAGGAAACGTAAAAAAGTGTCAGTGCCGGTCCGGAAACCGGGGAAGCGGTCCGGAACGCCGGTCCGGACTGCGTGGAGGATTCCGACCGCTCTGAGAACCAATCAGATTTTTCCCTTTTTCTTCGGACCGGCCTGCCATATAATAATTGGTTGTAGTACAATAGATATTTGTTCTTACTATGAAAGGTCCTTTGGCAGTACGTTTATCTATGTATACTGTAGCTTTTTTCCACTGTTCGCCATAGTTACCAGAAAGCCTCAACACTCTTTTGTTGGTGTTCTGTACTCGGGTATAAACGTTTAATTCACCAGTGTGTTTTCCATACATGTGCATGTAATAATAGAAAGTAACACATTGGACGTTGGTTATCGTGGGGCTGATTAGTTGAGATCTGGTTCCTTTACTTAAACGTGGTGTTTCTGCATGGATATATTTACCTGTTGATTGAAGGATTGAAGTTATCATTGCCATCGGTATGCCGACAAAATGCATATTGCATTATAGTTCGTGGTTATACTGTATAATAGAGGCTCCCCCCTAACAAGGGTGCGAATTCTTGACATATCTTGCACCTTGCCTCATTGCGTATTCAAAAACAAAGCAGCAAAGAGTTTGTTTTGAGCGACGAAATGGAACTGAGCTCAACCAAAAACGTAATTTCTCTTATTCCAAACCACGAACAACAGCAAAATTGGTTAATAATTCATCACAGTAGTTTGAAGCTTATGTGGGAAAATTCTAACGGAACAATTTGAAAAAAGTACGAAGCAATTGGAGAAAACGCAACTTCTTGGACCTAGGCAGGTATTTGAGCATTTTATTACATTCATACAACTTTAAAATACTTTTAAAACGGTCAGTCTGGTCGACAATCGCGGTATGACAGTCGAAAGTATAATGAATTGCCGCCAGCTTTAGCCTAAAACCGCGGCTTTAAAGCATGTTTAGGGAGCGACTATTTCGTTCACAACATTCAAGATGATGACAATATAGAATTTAGGTGCCTTTTCTGTTCGCTTCTGTTGCGAGACTTCAGTTCCGACGAATTTCTTAAAACGTGGCCGAGTTGTCTGTTATGTTTAGCTAAAAGGATTCTAAATTTTTCAGCGAAATAAAACGGCTAGATTTTCCACAAAATCGAGTTTTTGTGACAACAGCTCATTCGTTTAATGTCGTATATATCACAAATTACTGACATAAAACGCGATCAGTGCATGTATATCATATTATAGCTGAATGACTGTTTTAGATTTTGGTGCCGTTTGACGGTCATTGCTCAAAGGGAGTCAAAGTTATGAGCCAAAAACCGATATGACCGATTCGGCCATTTGGAACTATTGACTCACCTTAAATTCTAAATATGTTTTTCTGAACGTGTATTAAACTCACCGAGATTGAAGGTATGGTCGTACTTTGACCATCTAGATCCTTTTCGTATCGTCCATCCTGGCCATTTCCACCACATTCTATTCCTAATCTTATACCCACACATTGATGTATCAAAGGTACAGCTTCCTTGTACTTTAAAAGCAAATTAAACATAACATTTTAAGTACGTAATATTACCATACAAATAAAGATGAAGTTGAAGTTAAGAAGTTGAACTCGTTGCTCAGTTGGTAGAGCATTGGCGTTCAAATCCAGGGGCCATGGGTTCGAATCCGAACCAGGTCGAAGGCTGATATTCTTCTCAGCTTTGTTAGGGAAATAGACCGTAGGTTCACCGCCAGGAAGCCGGTTCTAGGCCACATTGGGATTTCTCAGTTTTCTAGCACGGCATCTTTCATCCATGCATACTTCAACTTCATCCTGTCTCAGTGCCTGTCCGTCTTTCATTACATTTGTTTCTAATACTTGTTACGGTTCATAACACATTAAATCTTATTGTCATGCATGTGCTTGAAAGGGTACGCTATACTCCCAATTCTTCTATCAAAACAATACGCTTCAATATCGTTCACTTGAGTAAGTGAGGAAGCCCGAGTAACAAAGCTTTTTAACAAAGGTCATCTGGGTATTTTTCCACAGTTCAGGCTCGTAACATTGTATATTTTCATCTCACTGATCTGGGTTTTTATGGAAATTTTGATTCCTGAGCCCATATTTTTTATCCCTGATCCTTGGTGCAAAAAAACTGAGCTGATCCCTGATTCTGACCCAATGTTCCTGATCCTCGATCCCACCCATTTGATCCTTGAGCACTGGCCTCTGATCCCTGATCCTGGCCATAATTCGGGGCTTGATCCCTGATCCCATATACCGAGCTTGATCCCTGATCCCATACGAGCCTGACAGTAGCCTGCGTCACATCCGGACTTTTCCTCCGTTAAGTCCGTCTGCGAAATAACGAACAAAACCGTGTTCTGAGACCCCCAGCAAATAGCAGGATTATAGATAATAGATCCTGATTGGCTGTTGCATTTTTGAATTCTAACGAGACTCGTGATTGGCTCTATGATCACTGGTGTGTTTGTCTTCACCATGACAACACTTCCGTTAGATTTACCGTGATTATGAAAACACAGACAGATTTTTCAATCAAAACAACCTCCCAGTTACATACATCGATTGCCTGCTATAAAAGGAAACTTTCGAAACATTCCAGTCGAACATGTTGCTAAATAATAGCCTTAGTTCAGAAAACATTCTCTCAAAGAGAAATTACGAGATTGACCCCGGGTCATGCTAGCAATAAAGTTTGTTAATAACTGGAGTCCATCAAGCTGTCAAAACATCGACACAACGAACATTAAACGAGCCAATCACGAGTCTCGTTAGAATTCAAAAATGCATCAGCCAATCAGGATCTATTATCTATAATCCTGCTATTTGCTGGGGGTCTCAGAACACGGTTTTGTTCGTTATTTCGCAGACGGACTTAACGGAGGAAAAGTCCGGATGTGACGCAGGCTAGCCTGACAGTTGCAACTTTAACAACGGCAACAAAGACCTAGACTTCGTCTATTTACAGGTAGACCGAGTGATAAACCTAGTTTCAATTATTTTAAGGGCACTCGCATATTACCTTCTTTAAAAATTTTGTCCTTTGGTTGTTCAGGAAACAGTTTACAAGAGCGAGCATCATTCGTGACTTTGACGTCATCGATAAGTTCACCTATTTCATGAAACTCTATAATATCTTTAGATTCAAATTTAGATGCTTGAAATATAATCTGAAGTGAAAGTTAATTGTTAAAAAAGTTAGACATTTTTGAATTTATTTCGATCAAATAACATTACGTTTTTGCACGAGCTATATAGCTGTATATATAGTCAATTGAAGAAACGTTGTCGGGTCTAAAAACATAGAACATAGAAGCTGAGACCGAAATGGTGCTTGGGATGTCCATAATCACATTCTGATTTATTCATTTACGATTTGCCTTCGATGCAAAATGCTGAAAGCGTATGCAGGACCTAAGTTGGCGGGCCGTTTGGCTTCGATTTTTTATCGGTTGCAGCGTAAATAAATAAATCAGAATATAATTATTGATATCCCATGCACCATTTCGGTCTCAGCTTCTATGTTTCCGGACCCGACAACGTTTCTTCAATTGACTATATATGACATTCAAGACCCTTTGCACTGATAAAATACAAGGATCTTAGTCTTGCAAATTAAAGGTTCTCTTGAGTTGTGCTATACCTTGATTGGTCTTTTGGTCTTTAATGTAATTGGGACGCTAGCAAACTTCCAACCAGATCCATTACTGCTTTCATCCGTCCACACGAGTGATGTCTTACGGCCTGTTTGAAGTAGCAAGTCAAGTCTTCCAGAACTGCAGAATGTCTTATAGTAGTAGAACTGAACACAGCTAACATTCCACAAAGGTGGACTCATCAACTGTACTATCGGTTTTCCATAACTCCGAATTTTAGGAATCATAAACGATCCTGTAGATGAAAATACAAGTAATTCAAAAGTAAATTAGAATGATTCATTGAAGTTTCGATTCAATTATAAAAAGGCTCTTTTCAATTCTTTCTTTCACATTTTCTACCAATTTCAACGTCTGTTTGGCTCTCAAATTCCTCGACGGGAGAAATTCTAACTATACTAGAGTTCCCCGAGGAAGGTATCCTTGTTTCAGTTTAAAAATGATATCTAAATAGATACAAGGGGTACTTTGGGTTTTGGTCTCTCATTTGATGGGAGGAGACTTCTGGCTAAAGCATATTGCTCAGAGCCTATTGAAACACCTAACATACCTTTTCCAGAAGTGTGATCTCTTACTGGAATGCCATGAAGTGAAACAACTTGTTTTTGTTCCCAGACGCCGGTAATCATACTCCAAGGGGATTCGGTTCTCAAATTCCAACTTGATATTAATTGTTTACTTCTATAGCCACAGGTGCCATTGTCAAACGAGCAGGATCCTGAATCTGTAATATTTTATGAATCAAATATTATTGACAATTAAGTGTGACCTACAACTATGATATACACATTCAAATTGCAGTTGTCTCAATACAAAGGCGAAAAACAAACAAATATACTCATTGTCATTGTCATTGTCATTGTCATTGTCATTGTCATTGTCATTGACAATTAAGTGCGACCTACAACTGACACTAGTGAAAAACGTCTGCGCATGCTCGTAGTCAAGTCTTCGTGCTTTTGTAAATTATGCAAATTTCGTTTTTACGCTTGCCTTCAACAATGGTTTTCACAAAATGTCAAAACTTAAGGTTATTTCTTGAAACTTAGGGCCAGTATTCATATAATGTCTTCATAGATACAATATCTTTGTCTCACAAAAGTATACAAGAGAAATTTTATGTATACACCGAGAACACGAGCATTTCATTTCAGGCTAAAACTCAAACATTTCTTAAGAAAACATCGTAATATGCACGCATGCGCAGACGTTTTTCACTAGTGTCCCTACAACTATGATATACACATTCAAAAAGGCCATTTGGCATGCACGGTGGCGTCATTTTAATTTACTACAACTACCAGAATGCTCTACGAATCTTCTTTCTTATTTAGATTTTTATTCCTTTTTGAGAATAGCCGAACAGTTGCACTAATCATTTTACAAAAAGAAGTGGTCAAAGCATTCTGGTAGTTGTAGTATATGACGCCATCATGCAAATGCCTACTGCATGCAGTTGTCTCAGGCAAAAACACAACCAAATTGTTATGGGGGGTATAAGTGATGACGTATTTTCGTCGATTTTCGTCGAATTTCGTATGATATTGTACTTCTGAGTCCGAATGAGTGCTCAACGAGCGAAGACCAACTTGAAAATATTTGAATCTAGTAAATTACGCTTTATTTTAAAAATTAAACGAGACTTACCTGGAAGTTGAAGTTTGATTGTAATTCTACCGAGTTACAGAGTGCTGAGAGATTACATGAGATAGCAAGCGCATGCGCCAATCAGTTTTAGAAGACTGAATGTACGTGTTACCCTTCAAGGTATCCCTACATGGGTGGGTAAGGGTTATGGGCATGTAATCTCTCAGCACTCTGTAACTCGGTAGAATTACAATCAAACTTCAACTTCCAGGTAAGTCTCGTTTAATTTTTAAATTCTACCTCGTTACCATGCTGAGAGATCCCATGAGATTTTAAAGCAACACGGACATGAAGCCCAAAATGCTGCATTTAAAAGCTATGACATACAGTACATACACAGACATGAAGCCCAAAGTGCTCTATTTATTGTCTATTCAAGGCACTATACATATCAAGATATATCTTATGCATCTGACAACACTGATTTTGCATAAGTGGAAACACTAGCTATAGGCTTTTTATAATATCGAGCAAAGCAGCATTCAGACGACCATCCTGCAGTCTTCAAGATGTCATCTAGATTAGCAGACGCCCTACTGGCTGCTGAAGTAGAAGCTGCCCTGGTACTGTGGGGAGAGTAGATAGATATATTGATTCCAGCTTGAGCCATAACTTCTCGCACCCACCTAGTTATAGTATCTCTACTTACAGGCTTGTAAGGTTTTACATAACCTATAAGTAACTTCGAGTTAGTGTTATCTCTAAGAGCTTTGGTTCTTGCAATATATTCTCTCAATGTAGTTACAACGCAAATACATGACTTTTCAAAAGGTTCAAGAACAACCCGAGGGTTAGGTAATCCTGGTTTGCTTTGTTTAACATGGTCTGGAATAACAAAAGTAACTTTGTTCTGAGACTCAAACATGTTTTTAACATCTAACATATGAATAGTCTGGCCCCTCTGGCCAGTAACTAATAATAATAACATGACAAGCTTCAGGGTAAGCTGTTTCAGAGTTAATGTCTCAACTGGGTGCAGTGTACCCAAGTACTTTAGTACTACTTGAACATCCCATATCTCCTTGTACTTTGACCTGGGTGGTCTGGATTGAAAAATCCCCTTGAGTAAGCGTTGAACAAGTGGGTGTTGTCCAACACTCTTTCCATCAGATACTGTGACATATGTAGAAATTGCACTTCTTGCAGTGTTAATAGCACTGTATGTAAGTCCCTGTTTGTAAAGCTCAGAGAAGAAATCAAGAACCTGTCCTATAGATGGCTGAAAATGATTGACTTTCCTTTCAGCACAAAACAGTGTCCACCTTTTAAGGTAGCTTGAATATTGTTTTTTGGTACCTTCTCTCCATGATTGCATGAGTAATCTGGCAGCTGCCTCTGATACTCCCTTTGCTTGATAGTGTTCCCTGACAATGAACATGCCATCATCTGGAGCTTGTTCTTCAAGGGGTGTTGAGCTCCTGAGTGTGGGAGAGTGAGCAGATATTTCTGATGTGGGAGCATCAGAGGAGCTGCTACAAGGAGGCTGAGTACTTGGGGCCACCAGACCTGTGTGGGCCAGACAGGAGCTATCAACAATGCATTTCCTTGTTCCTTCTCTAACTTCTGGAGACATCTAGAGATGAGACAAAATGGGGGAAATATGTAAACAAACTTATCACCCCAAGATATAGAGAATGCATCTACATGCATAGCTCCTGGATCTGGTTTCCAGGAGACATACTTTGGCAACTGGTTGTTTAGCCTTGATGCAAAAAGATCAATCTCTGGAGTTCCAAGTTTGTCAGTAATCTTGGCAAAGATTTCTGGCTTTAAATGCCACTCAGTTCTCACATTAAATACCCTAGATTGTTTATCTGCTTCCACATTGAGAACACCTGGAAGGTGGCATGCAGTTAACCAGATATTATTTTGCATGCAGAGCATCCACAGGGATTTTGTAAGTGAATTACACTCGATGGATTTTGTACCTCCCATTGCATTTATATAGCAAACTGTAGTAGAATTATCACTTTTAATAGCAACATGGTGTCCCTTTAGTAAAGAGAGGAATGATTTCACCCCAAAGAATACTGCTAGAATTTCAAGTTCATTGATATGCTTTTGTTTCTCTTCAGGGGACCACATACCCTGTGCAGCCTGTCCATTGCACACTGCCCCCCACCCTGTTTTGGAGGCATCTGTTGTCATTTCAATATCTGGGTTGTTAATGGAAACACTCTTATAAGCTCCTGGTAGGTGAGCAATCCACCAATTCAGATCACTTCTAGAGTCATTTGACAATATCATGGGTGCTTCAAAGTTTCCATTATTAAGTTTCAAAGCCTTATTCTTATCTATTTCTATGTTTCTATAGAACAGGGCCCCATACTGGACTCCTGGCAGAGAAGACACTAATAGCCCAATAATTTGAGCAACCTCTCTTATAGTGGTCAACTTTTTCTTTAACAGTAGTTGGCAGGCTGAGACTATTTTGTCTGCTTTTTCAGGTGTAAGATATACTCTCATCTGAACAGAATCTAAGATGAAGCCAAGAAAGGACAACTTTTGACAAGGTCGCAACACTGACTTTTCAGAATTTATAATGAACCCCAATGACTCAAAGAGCCTCTGTGTGGCCAAAATGTTGTTTGTGCATTCCACAACTGAGGACCCCTGTATATAAGAGTCATCAATATACCCTACATTTAGGTATCCCTGACTACGCAGAGTAGAATACACTGGCTTTAAGAGTTTTGTGAAATATCTCGGTGCTGATGCAAGTCCATTTGGAAGACAAGTATATTGAAAAAGGTTGTTTCTCCAAATGAATCTTAAAAATTTTCTGTGTTCTATTGCTACAGGCACAGTATAATATGCATCAGTGAGGTCTATGGAACCCATATAACAGTTTTTCTTCATTAATTGTATGGCACATGTTAGGCTCTCCATTTTGAAATGGATGTACTCTATTGACTCATTGAGTCCTTTCAGGTTGAGAATCATTCTATAAGAGCCATTTTTCTTTTTCCTAAGGAAAATGTTAGAAATAAAGTAACTGAGTGTCAATGGGGATAGCTTCTTCAATTACCCCTTTCTCTAGTAATCGGTTTACCTCACAATCAATTATTTCAGCCTCATTAGGGCTAAATCTCATAGATGGTATAGGATAGTTTTGCTTTGGGGTTTCAATAGATTCAAGATGACAGTGTTGCACCATGTCTAATATTTTCTTGTCTGAGGTAAGGTTTGTCCAAGCTGACAAATAAAATCTTAGCCTGCCAGCAACCTTTAAGTTTCTTACCTCTGGATTGGTTTCAGTTTGGTTGTCTAGTGTTGGTTCTTTTGACCACTTTTCTTCCCCCCTTCCCTCTTGCTGGGGAAGGGGCGGTTGTAGTTTTTTGATCCTGAGTATTTTTGATCCTCATATTTGTATGGGTATCTCTTCCCATACTTGTCTGAAGCACTGGTATCCCTGGACCGTTTGTAGCCATCTTTTCGCTCTCTACTAATCTTTGAAGTAATCCGATTGGTGTCGGTTATATCTTTAACAGCTTTGGGTAAATCATCTCCAAATAACTCAGTAGTTATAGGATTTGATGGGGCACATAAGTAGCGGTAACTAGTGTGAAGCTCTGGTTTCAGGGCTTCTCTACGTCTTATGTTGACTTCTATGTTGGCATTGGCCAGTAACTGCACACCATCCATAAGGGTGTCCACATTTTTTTTTTCTTTTGGTGGCATTTCTGATTTGTTTAGTACTTCATTGATCACTTGGACCACAGCAGTTATGCCTTTTACTAGTGCTTTTTGAGCCTTTTGGAGTTTTATGTCTCCTGTCCTTGCCTTGTCTGAGATGTTGTTCCATATCGCTGAATTGACTTTGGTTTCGGTCAAGATTTCGCAGTTTTTTGGCTTGGGGTAGCGTTTCTTAATTTCGTTGAGCTTTTCCTCATCAGTCTTTTCCCCCAAGAGGTTTTTCACTATTTTGGCCAAACTTGCATTTATATCAGGTCCATCCTGATCAGTAACGTTGTACTGCTTTTCTAGCTGACTAAGTATGGCATTGCTTTCCTCGCTTAAGGAAGCACCATCGACATCAGATTTTTGCCTCTTTGGGGCCGGTGGCTCTGTGTCACTGACGCTCTCTTCCTCCGATTCAGAGTCAGAGCTAGACAAATCCTCGTGTCGACCACCTCGGTACTCGTTTTTGTCTTTGAGTAGTTTTCCTAAGTTAAGGAAGCCTTTATTCATGCTAGCCGCCAAGCTGGAAAGCGAGTCTTTAAAGACTTGAGCGATGTTTTCGCCTGACGTTGAGCTTTCATTCAACGAGCTGTCATGGTTCTCGGCCAGCTTTGGTGACCCTTTTGGCGCGCTTTTTTCCCTTGTGGATTTTTTCGAGGTCTTTCTTCCTGTAGGAGTTTCGCTGGACTTCTGCCCAGGGTCTTTGCTTTCAGTATCACTTTTGAGTGATTTTGTGGGATCTTTGGTCCCGTTTGCCTGAGTTTTAGCATTTGGCGTTTTGCCGCCTTTGCCATTGCTGCCATTCATGGTAGCTGTGGACTGTTCTGTTCGTTTTCCTTTGGGTTCTGGCTGCCATTTGCTCAAAAGACAGCCTCTGCCGTCGTCTTTTTCCTTTGATTTATCTTGCGAGTCTTTAGAACCCGACATTGGTATGATTTAGACGGATTTTCGGGCAATTTTCCTTTGTTCAAACACATGAACAACTTCACTGACCGGCGACAGACGTTGCACTGATTGGCGCATGCGCTTGCTATCTCATGGGATCTCTCAGCATGGTAACGAGGTAGAATTATATAGAATGACGATTATAGCATAAAAAACTAATGGTAGTGATGGTCAATACAAGATGTAAAGCGTTTTTGGCATTAATTTATATTTAAGAAGACTACTATAACATCCAATTGTCGTTTTAGCGTTTTCTCTTTGAACTCACCAAATCAAAAGAAATCGGTTTTTTTGGAAGTGAAGTAGGTCATAATTTGATATGGTTTTATGGTATACTGTTACATTTCCATACACATGCATATGTTGTTTTCAGATATAAAACCTGTGATTAATCAGCAATCAAATCACATTGATACTCACTCCTAGCAAATGCACAACCAAACAGGATCAAACTAACAGCCAGAATACAAATCATACTCATGGGTCTGCACCTTTACCTGAAAACAGAATCAAATTAAGCTTCAAGAATCTAGTGCACTAAATGTTCATCTTTTCTAAGACATACAGACAGGCATTTACCCTCGGTTGGCAAAAGGCTTGTTAGGCCTCTGGCATGTACTGCTCCTCCGATAAAATTCCGAAGTTTGGTGTTAATCGGATCAATATATGATATTGAAAGAGATACAGCCATTCAAAAACTTCAAAATTTCGAATTCCTAAGAAATGTATGGATTACTGGACAACTTGTCCGGTCGTTCATACATTTCGTGGTAAATTTTTAGTATTTTTTGGAGTTTTTGAATGGCTGTACCTCGTTCAATATTGATCCGATTACCACCAAATTTTGGAATTTTGCATAGCTCGATGTGCTCTTTCTGACTATGTGGGTCTTGTGTGAATAATCGCAATATTAAGAGACTGGCGAGATCCAATCCCTAACAGCTTAAAATCCGGCAATGATAAACATATCCTGTATGTATCTACAATATACTTGTTAATGAGTGCTCTAACTATATTCACTGTGTCCTCTCGTGCAATCTCTGATCTCCAATCTATCAGGTGTCTTCGTTGAGACAATTATTCCAAACAAAACTACAATAACTTAAGTTAGTTCCGGACCCTTGCTACTGAACATCTCCCGCGCGCATTCGAGGGCGCACAAGTTATTAGAGCGAGAAATTGAAAACGTAGAAACTCTATAAATTTAGTAGAGAAAAATAATATTTTGTCATCCAAAACCCGGAAAAATTTTAATTAATCAAGAAACCTTATGTACACCGTATAATGTTGGTAATTAGCCATTGCCCTGAATATGCTAATATGGAGAATTTTGTCCAAAAAATTGTCGAAAATCAAAAAATTAAAGAAAATGTAACTGACCTTGTGTCAATATTTCCCGTGTCTTCCCTTAGCTTCCACTCAGCTTGCAAATCTTTTGAGAAACTCAGATCTTACCTAAAGATCTCTGGACAGTATACACGATAAATCCCCCTGAACTTTGAGCAAGTCAAGCTGATTTCATTCCAATTTATAGTGATACTAAACCACTGCTTTAGTTAAATGCACAGAGGTCATCAATCCGGCATAAGCGGAAGCAGGCAGAAAAGGTTTGTGCATTTACGTACTTCCGGTCCTTGTCCAAACAAGTCCCCTGTGCATTTCAACGGAAAGAGCGTACCATGCATGACCAGCTTTTGGCAACTTTTATTTGATATTCAATTTTTATCATGTTTTTATTTTACTTGTTACGTTGTGTTTTCAACAATTTCTACTGCAGTGTTATGGTAGATAGCGTGGCATCGATGAATTAATTTTCCGGTGTAAGGTTCATCAAGCAACTACTCATACTTTTACCGCTTTGCGTTGCACGTTGCAAGTCTCTATTACTTATGCCACTAAGAGGGGTCTTTATATGGCACTAGTATCATCCTAGCACTAGTATCATCCTAGTAGGCGAATCATCATACCTGCTGTACATTTACTGCATTCTGTTTAGTAGGATGATCCTAGTACCCGAAGTGAAGACACAAATTTCCCCGGAAACAGAATGCAGTAAATGTATAACAGATAGGATGATTCGCCTGTTAGGGTGATCCTAGTGCCATGTAAACATCCTTAAGATGTTGGCATCCGCATTTCCGAAAGTCGATCTACTCTGGCAGAATTTTTGTAGCTGTGTCATCCCAATAGTCTTCAACACTTTGCATGAGACTGAATTACACGTTTCATATATACTTTAATAAGTGTTTTAGTATAAACATAGCCTAAGTATGCAAGGACTCTTTTTATATTCTTTTTATACGGTGTTACAGATTTCCATTTATCATGATACATAATACATGACCTGTATTTGGCCCCTGAGCTGAGCGTGCTCCTTAAAGCCTGGTTTTCACAAGCGACGGAAGCAGAACGCCGACTCAGTGTCGCATTTCTCACCTAGTTGTGGTAAAAGACAATGAAAAAGGGCATTCATGAGCAGCGGTTCTGCTTCCGTCGCTCCGCACAAGCTTGGCGCACAAGCTCTGCATAAGCTACGTTACGGCCACACATTGACTGGGTTATCATTTTTATGAGATTTTTAGTGCTGTTAATCTTCCTATCACATATTCATGGAAGACTGAAGATAGGATGCATTGGGTAGGTTTTAGCCTCGCAGCATTTCACTTTCTCTTAGAAATGACTAGCAATTATTATTCACTATCTTTCTTCTAAGCCGATCGCATAACAACTACTCAACTTGACAAAAATATTGCGACCCAGTTACAGATATTTTGTCAGAGCAGAATTTCGGAAATCCGGGAGCCGACATCTTAGTCTCACATAGTAGAAAGAAAAACATAACAATGCCTAGCAGTATGTCACGTATAGAGGTAACAATATGTGAGTAGTTTTCATTGGACAACAGCAAAAATATAGTCGATCTCGAATAAATTACTGAATTAAAATGACTAGTCTTCTCGTTTTTAACTTGTGGATTGCAAATTCGCGAGTAAAAGTGAGGGGTCGAAATATGCAAATGTGTCACTCGCAAATTGTTAAACTATGCTACTGCGCATGCTCGACGTGATTGAAGGCAGGCCGAAAGTAACGTGGGCTCTGGATACGAGATCCACCACGATGCATCTATCGTTCTTCAAACTTGCGTTGGAATTTAACGATCTAAAAGGCGTCTTCTTTAAACAATGTTTGTATATAATTGTTTTCGTGGAGTGCTGAAATTCTAGTCTTGACTCCTTCCCGCCACGAGTTGAAATTGTGGAGCTTTCAAGTATTTTCAGTATTTTTGCATTCAAGAAGAACTACAAAAGAGTTGGTGGGGGAAATTCTGATATTTGCTTTTACATTGAAGACTTTGTCCAGATAAGTTTTATTTGTCAACGATCTGAAGCCTTCTGCTCGCCGTGTATTTAGTTTTTCTGAAGAATATTCTAGAATATTTAAGCAAAAGAGACCGAGCGCGAGGTCTGTATGGGAAAATATCAGACCAAGGTCTTGACACTGAGCGCAGCGAGGTCTGTACAAAAAGACCGAGGTCTGATATTTTCCCATACAGACCGAGAAAACGAGGTTAATAACTTATTTATTATATGGCTTTGAGAAGTCCCGCTAAAACAATTGCCAAACGCAAACTTTTCTTTTCATCCGGGACAGCGGTCCTGATATGGCAAAATACAGACCGTGCGTTAGCCAATCAGAATTCAGGAAATTATCTAGCCATATATAATAATTGCTTTTACATTGAAGACTTTGTCCAGATAAGTTTTAAAGCTACACGGAATGGAAAGAAGTCGAAACAAGGATGTGAGATCTGGGGATCGAACTAGGGACCTCTCACACCGAAGGCCGCGCACTAACCAACTGTACCATCCTTGCTCCTAATCTCTCAACATTTCCTTGATTTTTTTGCTTGATTTTTAGTTTAGATGTTTCCACGAAAGAGTTTTACAAATAAGGTTGTTCTTGAGAATGAATTTGAAAATCTGACTGTCCTCACTGTGGCGTTGTAGGTGCAGGCTGATAACAGTACCCCACCTCATATGTCAGCTATTTTTATTGGATAATAACTGAGCGGAGAGGAACGGTTTAGGGAAGAGGGAGAAATAGCCCCAAAAAAGTAGGGAGGAGGGAGAAAAGAGGCAGAAAAATCGGTTTGGGAGGAGGGAGGAAAACAATTTTGAGATGTAGTGAAGGAGAAATGGCTGAAAAAATTAGGGAGGAGGGAGAAATAGGCTCAAAAAGTGGGGAGGAGGGAGATTTAGACTCCTGTTCCTCTCCGGTCATAACTATTGGCATATCTACACGAATACTCCAGGAACCCTAGAGAGTCCTTACTCTGCTCTGCTCTGCTCAGCTCTGCTCTGGTCGTTGGTGGTTTTAATCGACGAGCTTCCTGTGTTGTTTCAGAATTAAAAGGGATCCCAAAAGGTGTTGGCTGCTAAGGAGGCTGTTCTTATTATACAAAACTACATAATGCCGGAAACGACGAAGCATTCAATTAAGCTTTATTATTTAAACAGCGCTTTAAGGAACCATGCTGATTATACACTAATTCTAATATACACTTTTATGTGAGTTAAACATTAAATAGACATTTATTAGTTCATGCAGTACTATATATCCCTTTCATAAGTAAGGGTTGGAAAAGAGTTTATAACCTAAATCTGAGTTTTACATGATAAAAAATATGACTCTCATTGAAATATTCTTTGCTAAACACTGCATGGCAAAATTTAATACCATTAAATTGGCATGGAATAAGATCAGTTACCGAATATATTTTAACATCAGAATGATGTTTTGTTTCTGTATGGTGGAGCTGTATGATGTACTCTTGTTCCTCTTGTTTGAGTCTAAAGAAGAAGAAGGGAAAAAATTGAAGGAAAAAAGAATGGATAACTGTAGTTAATCATTATGCAATAAGTCATGTTTTTAAACTTTAGATTCTTTCATTTTAATAAACGATTCAAAGGAAATGAAATTGAATTCTATCATCAACTTGCTATAACCAATTCAAAATTGAATAATTTTTAAATCTCTTAGATAAATGTATACATATTATAAATGTATATAAGAGAGTTAAATATTATTCAATTTTGGATCGTATATGCGCATCAGTAAAGTACTTGGGGATGCTCAGTTTAGTTGAATCTATTCTCACCATGAGGCGCAAACAACACCAAGATCTTGTGAATGATCGCAGTCATCAACCACCCAACGACGATAATAACACGTGGCTATCGAGACTTCGTTTCCTTTGCACTGGACTCTAGAAAGCTGTATTTCACCTTTGCCTTGACCAAATGATGCTATAGCCTTAGCTTTACGATATCCAAGGTCACGGCAAATTACATTAGCTGACTTCATATTCCAGCCTTTGTTGCAGACTGTTCCCCATTGTCCCTTGTACTTGATTTCCACACGACCTTCATTTGGTGATTTTCCACCAACAAGACGAGCATCTACAAAGAACGAAATTAATTATCAGTGTTGATAGAATTCCCTGTAAAACGTTTCATCTTTTCAAAAATATAATACCCAAATTAAATTATTCTAAAATGAAGGTCATTTGATTTTTTGCTGTATTTTTCACTCACATTAAATGTTAGCTTCATAATTAAACGAAACAAATCCAAAGAAAACAGTCAAGAACGGTAAAAAAGTGCTAGTCCCGGTCCGGAATGCCGGTCCGTACTGCAAGATTCCGACCGCGCGGAGAACCAATTAGATTTTTCCTTTTTTCTTAAGACCGGCCTGCCATATAATAATTGCGGTTATCTTTATATCGCTATGTTAACGAAGTCTTATGAAAATATTGTCCATGACACTAAAATACTTTATATCGCTTGGACGGATTCAAAAAGAAAAAAGGGGAAAAATCGCGATAAAATGCAGTGGAGGCATAAAATGTATATGGTTATACCTACCAAAGCACTCAACACCAGCGTCATATCTGCTATGTGGTACTACCTTTAGAAGACTACGTCCAAAACATCTTGCTAGATTAGTTTCACTGGATTTGCACATAGGATATATATGACCGCTCGCAGACCATGTTGGACCATTCACCTTTGCCTGTCCAAAAGCACTTCCATGGTAAACAGCCACGGCTCCAGCGAACTTTAATTGTCGACAAGCCACCCTACCAACGTGAAGGTCCCAGCCATCGTCCTCTACCGTTCCCCAGGCTCCATCAATGTAGATCTCAACTCGCCCTTCCATGTTGGATTTTCCGTCCCTTAGACGCAGCTTTACGCCTGTTGACAAATAAAAACAAGAAGATCGTCAACAACATTCTACGAACTTTCAAAAATATGATTTTGACTCTTACCACTTAATGTATCGGGTGTGGCTTTGAAGGGTATTATTTCACAGGATGTTTTGAACACCTCGATTTCTCTAACAGCTATGGTAGCGTTTTCTTTGCCAGAAACATACTCAAAAACGACCTGAAAGATAAAAAATAAGCACGTGCTTTATAGGAAAGAACTTGCTGCGAACTCAATCTGAAGCTGAGTTCTACGGACATAATCCGTACCGCACGCGATCGAAAACAAATCCGAAACAACAACAACAACAATAACAACAACAACAAACAAACAAAACTATACAAGAGCTACAAACTTGTTCATGATTGTTTCATATAATGTCTTTTTATCAGAACAATTGAAGCTGGATGATAATTACTTGTAAACAGCAAAGAATCTGAAGAATTCGAATAAATCTAACCTGAAAGTTCCTACTGGACTTTAATGGAACTGAACCAAATCTGGATTCCACATACTGTGGAGCGCTTAGCGTCCAGACTTTTTTAAGAGACCTGGAGCCTAGTGGCTTTATGTACACGTTAAGTGTTCCAATATCACTTTCCCATAAACTTCCGTTCCACATATCTTCGGGACACATGAGGTACATGAATTCAACACACTTCGTAGATGAAGGCAAAATTGGGCTCAAGAACTTTGCTTTTGTACCAGGTTTGACTGGCAACTTTGTTACAATTTCCATGCCTAAAAAGCGAAAAGATTTCATTTATTAACAACTTGGTTGCATGATGCTTCGTATTATTACCAAAAGACGCCGAGTCCCGGACAGTCTTATTTATTTTTGACACAATTCGGTACTGGACTCAAATATTGAAGATAAAGCTCAAAATATCACACCATTCCTAGGCTTTGATTAATGATTAGAAGTTACCAGAGGTTAAAGAAGCCGATATTTATTTTTTCCCGTTGAAAGAGTCAGTTTCCAAAGTCAACATACATGTAATTTTCGTAGTTGCAGAATCTCGAGAGGAGTCTGGGAACCAGTTTACTGGCGCGGTGAGTGAACATTTGCATATTCGTCCCCCCACAATAACTCGTGGATTTGCAATGCATGAGTTACATGAAAATCACTTATAAAACTATCTCAAATACCTTGAAAGTTCGCTCATTTGCAGTGAAGAAGTTTTGTATGAACATAAAAAAGTTTGAAATTTTCCAAAACTACTTCCAAAAAGTAGAAGCCAGCATCGTTTCAAGTAAACTTAATTGTGGGTGACCAGCGACCAATCGCGTGCGAGTAATGCGGCGGCCCCGATTAAGCCCTCCTTGATTAGCCAATCAGAATCAAGTAATTTTGTCCTCTTTATCATAAGGTATTAAAATCACATGTTTTGGTAGCTTTAAAGGTCCTCGCGGCCAGAAGATGGTACTTTTACAAAAACTGGTATCAAATTGGTTGTATGCTTTAACTACAGTACCTGCCTTTAGTTTACACTATCTCCGTTTTTCTCACCATCCGAGAAAAACAACGCGAAAGCCAAGGAACAAGGCGAAGAACTTAATCTGGATTTTATTAACCAATAAACATAGTTTTGTTATTATGACTAAAAATTTAATGTCTGTAAAAACCGCAATGCCGTCACTATAAATTATTGGTAGCTCCGATCATAATTATTTAAACGTCAAAAATATCTTGAATCTATCCCTAGACTTGCTATATACAAATTGTTGTGAAATAAGCCTTCTGGCCGCGACGCATTTTGCGAACAATTCCCAAACACCAGACCTGCTGAATTCAATGCAAATGAGATGATAATGAGTAGAAACAAAAGATTTGACTAATTTGCATTGAATTCGACACATGTAAGATGCGACGTTTGAACTAGGCCTTAGTCTCCTTCGCATCCTTTATTAGTCTAGCTCCCATTCCCCTGCGGTCCACTCCGATCCCGCCAGCAGACGTGCGCCTAAAACAAAATCCAGTCGAGCTACCTTAATTTGTTATTTTAGTTATTGATCTTAAATGGGTCAATTGCGACCGAACCCTTAATGACTGATAACCAAGCACGATGACATTCAACTTTTACCTGCATAACTGCCGCTTCGTCTTCTCCAAGCAACTCTGCTGGTGTTTTTAGCTTCATTTGTGTACCCACATAAACCACTGCTAAAGTCACAACTTCCATTCTGAGCTAACCAAGTGAAGTCTGTTGCAAAATACATAAATACCGAAATAATCAACGGAGCAGCTAATATCATTTGAAAATTAAGGGTAAACTTGTTTGTGTGGTTTGTCATTTCGCGGGTCATTTCACTTTCGGCTGATTAAAAATGTATAGCCTCGTTTTCGATTATTTGTGCATAGTTAATAGAGGGGACCCTCTATTAACTATGATTTGTGATGAGTCGCTAGCTGACCGCCTACCAGAGTAAAAGAGCAAAAACTACGACTTAAGTACGACTACGCTTTACTAAGTAAAGTTTACGTCGATAACTCGTGACCGAGTAATTTGACTAAGTGATAAACACGAGGTCGACGGTGCGCTCATTTTACTCCCCTCTCTCCATCAGGTCCATCAGTGCTCCGTTTTAAGGGTATTCAAAGCTACTTAAAGCTACACAGAAAGGAAAGAAGTTGAAACAAGGATGTGAGATCCGGGGATCGAGCTTCAAAGGCAGCGCACTAACCATACATCTGTGCCATTCTTGCATCATTGCAGACAATTCTGACAATGATTGTATAGTTGAAGGGTTTTCGCAGGGGATAAACGGCGAGGGAAATCTGATCAGAAATTAAAGGCCTAAGTATCTCCTCATATAAGAAAGTTGACAACACTGATTCGTTTACTTTTAGGCTAAGCTAAAAATTAATTTGAGATCTACTAAAGTGATTTAGATATTTACCAGCTTGACATATTACTCCAGCATCCTGACTGTGTAAACAATTATTAACACCCCATCTTGCATGTCTACATCCAAAGATTGACTTCTCTTTTCCTGTACATTGGACATCACTCAGCCATATATCTCCTACACCACTGCCAAGACCAGAAGATTTAACAGCCTTCACAGCTCCAGGAAAACCCAACATCTTACACACAACTGTTGCGTCTTCAATGCTCCAAGACTTGTCACAAATGGTTCCCCATTTTCCATTATGAAGAACTTCGACTCGTCCTTGGTGCTTTGCATATGATCGGCTTTTAATGACCAGACGAACGGAGTTAATATTTCCTAAATAAGATGGAACTGTGTATAAGGTTTTTATAATGGGCCTGTGGGCCCATTGTATCTGTTTTCACCGAAAATTTAAGTTTAAGTTTATCATTGAAATTTCAAGTTTAATTTTATCATTAATTATATCCATTTTGAAATCACTGGTGATTTCTGCAATCTGATTGGTTAAAAAGTGTGCGATTAATTCCTAAATTGCATCCTTTTGCTTCTGTCATTAATCGCATCTTTAAAGACTTTTCTTGGATATATATTCTTAATGACTTTGTTATTCCTGATAAAGTTGAGATTTCAAAATGGATATAATTAAGTGGTAATTAAACTTCAGAAATCATACTTCGTGGTAAAAATGACCATACATTCTTTGAAAGCAACAACAACAACGACGACGACGACGAAAAAAACCCAGTGTTTCTAAGACTCATCAGGTTTTCAAAGACAACTATCTGGACCTTTCAGTGATAACTGAGTTTGGCATGCTTTTTCCATTTCTGGCATTTATAGAGCTCTAACATTAATTTTTGTGATTGACAAAAGGGCCGGACGGCTATCGATAGTAAGAAGTTGAAGCGCTAGAGTTAGTTCATGTCTGCGCATGCGCTGTGGCGCTTGAAGCGGTTAAATCAATTCAAAATTACATAGATGACCGTAATATCTGGCCATGTGGTACCTATACTTTTATTACCAAAAACGTACCTTGTTTTGATGTTGGTTTTGATGTTGGTTTTGGACGACGACATCTACTAGAAGTTGAAATGTCGTCAATTGCAATGTCTCCTCCGTCACGACCTCCTCTGACACTTTCAAAAATAAGCTAACAAATAACAATGTTAGTCTAATATATTCAAGTACATACATAGTTTGTACGTTTACATTTCAAGTATGATACCTACGTACAAAGAATTACCATTGGGCTTATTTGTTCGGGTTAGGGCTAAACGTGTTAACGCCAATGCCGTTTTCGTTAGATTTTTCGATGCTAACCCATTAATGAAAACTTAATTAGGCCAGCCTGAATATTATATTAGTCTTGTTATAACAAGACGCTCAGCTCGTTTGAGTGCATATTTGGCGGGCTTTAGATCGATGCTGAGCATGCGCCAATAAACAAATAGATAAGGCTAAGCCGTGATCTATCTATACTCTGATAGCGTATACTCGGCGGGCTTTAGACTCTCCCACTGCTGAGCATGCGCTAATTACCAAATAGATAAGGCTAAGCCGTGGTTTATACTCTGATAGTGTACACTCGGCGGGCTTTAGACTCTCCCACTGCTGAGCATGCGCTAATTACCAAATAGATAAGGCTAAGCCGTTGTTTATACTCTGATAGTGTACACTCGGCGGGCTTTACTGAGACCCTCCCACTGCTGAGCATGCGCTAATTATATTATATTATTATATAATAAATATACATTCAATATATATGTAAGTTATTGACCCGAGCTTGTTCGGTCCGGATAGGAGGATATTTGGTCGAGTTCTTTAATATTTTGCGTGCAGGTGCGGACCGAGCCTTATTTATTATATGGCTGACCAGCCGATTTAAAAAAAAATCGTTGGTTATAAACTCGATGAACTGAAAAAAAAAGCCGGTTTTGACTGGCTCCCGGTTCAGTTGACTTCCGGTTTCACTAGCAAGGAACAGAAATTGTCAAATAAAGATATCATCACTGTAAGAAATAAGGAGCCATTCTAATGCAAAAATAGCCAAAAACCTAAAGTAAAACAACTTTAGAAAAACTTTTTCCCCCAGCCAAACAAATAAAAACAATTAGCAAAAAATTCCTGCGCTTTCTGTTAGGCGGACGCGCGCGTCTGCACTCCGAATGGCGGGAATTCTGTGAATGGCGGGAATTCTTCTTTCTGCTAAAAAGCAATAGACTGACTTTTCTCTTTGAACTGAGCTGATTTTAAAACGAAGAACCGAAAAAAAGAAGAGAAAAATAGTTTTTGCTTCATTTTGCCGACTTCAAGCTGTCGTAATTGGGCTGGAAGCAATTTTTTGGAGCTGGCACTTTTGTTGTGTTTGGTTGCTCGATCGTCGCCTACAAGGTCATGGTCTTCACTGGATTTTAAAAGGAAGAAATAATTTAAAGCTGACACGTGCACCTAGACTCAAAATGTCCACAATCGCTTTACACCAAATTTACGTGGCTCTTGAAGACGATGACCAGAAAAAAAAAAAAAAAAAACACAAGGTGTTTTGAAGAGTATGAGTGAAAGGATAGTTATTTTCTCAAGGCGTATTTCCGGGCATGATGTCTCGGTAAGCTTACTCATGGATCTTAAAAAGACTCTTTTTAAGATCCATGGCTTACTTGCATGCTTATACAACTATTTGGATTCACTGATTTCACCAAATTTCTATCAGCTGTTCGATCAAACATGAAATACTTTCTAGGAAAATTATAGTAAGCGTATTATTTTCTGACTACACGTAGCCAGTTTTTTGACGATGTTTGTGATGGATCAGCGGCGTCTTATCTTTTCAAAAATGTCCAAAGTTTATTCTAAAATGAGGGTCATTTGAATTTTTTGCTGTATTTTTCACTCATGTCAACTGTTAGCTTTTTATAATTAAACGAAACAAATCGAGAGAAAACAGCCAGGAAACGTAAAAAAGTGTCAGTGCCGGTCCGGAAACCGGGGAAGCGGTCCGGAACGCCGGTCCGGACTGCGTGGAGGATTCCGACCGCTCTGAGAACCAATCAGATTTTTCCCTTTTTCTTCGGACCGGCCTGCCATATAATAATTGGTTGTAGTACAATAGATATTTGTTCTTACTATGAAAGGTCCTTTGGCAGTACGTTTATCTATGTATACTGTAGCTTTTTTCCACTGTTCGCCATAGTTACCAGAAAGCCTCAACACTCTTTTGTTGGTGTTCTGTACTCGGGTATAAACGTTTAATTCACCAGTGTGTTTTCCATACATGTGCATGTAATAATAGAAAGTAACACATTGGACGTTGGTTATCGTGGGGCTGATTAGTTGAGATCTGGTTCCTTTACTTAAACGTGGTGTTTCTGCATGGATATATTTACCTGTTGATTGAAGGATTGAAGTTATCATTGCCATCGGTATGCCGACAAAATGCATATTGCATTATAGTTCGTGGTTATACTGTATAATAGAGGCTCCCCCCTAACAAGGGTGCGAATTCTTGACATATCTTGCACCTTGTTTCATTGCGTATTCAAAAACAAAGCAGCAAAGAGTTTGTTTTGAGCGACGAAATGGAACTGAGCTCAACCAAAAACGTAATTTCTCTTATTCCAAACCACGAACAACAGCAAAATTGGTTAATAATTCATCACAGTAGTTTGAAGCTTATGTGGGAAAATTCTAACGGAACAATTTGAAAAAAGTACGAAGCAATTGGAGAAAACGCAACTTCTTGGACCTAGGCAGGTATTTGAGCATTTTATTACATTCATACAACTTTAAAATACTTTTAAAACGGTCAGTCTGGTCGACAATCGCGGTATGACAGCGGTCGAAAGTATAATGAATTGCCGCCAGCTTTAGCCTAAAACCGCGGCTTTAAAGCATGTTTAGGGAGCGACTATTTCGTTCACAACATTCAAGATGATGACAATATAGAATTTAGGTGCCTTTTCTGTTCGCTTCTGTTGCGAGACTTCAGTTCCGACGAATTTCTTAAAACGTGGCCGAGTTGTCTGTTATGTTTAGCTAAAAGGATTCTAAATTTTTCAGCGAAATAAAACGGCTAGATTTTCCACAAAATCGAGTTTTTGTGACAACAGCTCATTCGTTTAATGTCGTATATATCACAAATTACTGACATAAAACGCGATCAGTGCATGTATATCATATTATAGCTGAATGACTGTTTTAGATTTTGGTGCCGTTTGACGGTCATTGCTCAAAGGGAGTCAAAGTTATGAGCCAAAAACCGATATGACCGATTCGGCCATTTGGAACTATTGACTCACCTTAAATTCTAAATATGTTTTTCTGAACGTGTATTAAACTCACCGAGATTGAAGGTATGGTCGTACTTTGACCATCTAGATCCTTTTCGTATCGTCCATCCTGGCCATTTCCACCACATTCTATTCCTAATCTTATACCCACACATTGATGTATCAAAGGTACAGCTTCCTTGTACTTTAAAAGCAAATTAAACATAACATTTTAAGTACGTAATATTACCATACAAATAAAGATGAAGTTGAAGTTAAGAAGTTGAACTCGTTGCTCAGTTGGTAGAGCATTGGCGTTCAAATCCAGGGGCCATGGGTTCGAATCCGAACCAGGTCGAAGGCTGATATTCTTCTCAGCTTTGTTAGGGAAATAGACCGTAGGTTCACCGCCAGGAAGCCGGTTCTAGGCCACATTGGGATTTCTCAGTTTTCTAGCACGGCATCTTTCATCCATGCATACTTCAACTTCATCCTGTCTCAGTGCCTGTCCGTCTTTCATTACATTTGTTTCTAATACTTGTTACGGTTCATAACACATTAAATCCTATTGTCATGCATGTGCTTGAAAGGGTACGCTATACTCCCAATTCTTCTATCAAAACAATACGCTTCAATATCGTTCACTTGAGTAAGTGAGGAAGCCCGAGTAACAAAGCTTTTTAACAAAGGTCATCTGGGTATTTTTCCACAGTTCAGGCTCGTAACATTGTATATTTTCATCTCACTGATCTGGGTTTTTATGGAAATTTTGATTCCTGAGCCCATATTTTTTATCCCTGATCCTTGGTGCAAAAAAACTGAGCTGATCCCTGATTCTGACCCAATGTTCCTGATCCTCGATCCCACCCATTTGATCCTTGAGCACTGGCCTCTGATCCCTGATCCTGGCCATAATTCGGGGCTTGATCCCTGATCCCATATACCGAGCTTGATCCCTGATCCCATACGAGCCTGACAGTAGCCTGCGTCACATCCGGACTTTTCCTCCGTTAAGTCCGTCTGCGAAATAACGAACAAAACCGTGTTCTGAGACCCCCAGCAAATAGCAGGATTATAGATAATAGATCCTGATTGGCTGTTGCATTTTTGAATTCTAACGAGACTCGTGATTGGCTCTATGATCACTGGTGTGTTTGTCTTCACCATGACAACACTTCCGTTAGATTTACCGTGATTATGAAAACACAGACAGATTTTTCAATCAAAACAACCTCCCAGTTACATACATCGATTGCCTGCTATAAAAGGAAACTTTCGAAACATTCCAGTCGAACATGTTGCTAAATAATAGCCTTAGTTCAGAAAACATTCTCTCAAAGAGAAATTACGAGATTGACCCCGGGTCATGCTAGCAATAAAGTTTGTTAATAACTGGAGTCCATCAAGCTGTCAAAACATCGACACAACGAACATTAAACGAGCCAATCACGAGTCTCGTTAGAATTCAAAAATGCATCAGCCAATCAGGATCTATTATCTATAATCCTGCTATTTGCTGGGGGTCTCAGAACACGGTTTTGTTCGTTATTTCGCAGACGGACTTAACGGAGGAAAAGTCCGGATGTGACGCAGGCTAGCCTGACAGTTGCAACTTTAACAACGGCAACAAAGACCTAGACTTCGTCTATTTACAGGTAGACCGAGTGATAAACCTAGTTTCAATTATTTTAAGGGCACTCGCATATTACCTTCTTTAAAAATTTTGTCCTTTGGTTGTTCAGGAAACAGTTTACAAGAGCGAGCATCATTCGTGACTTTGACGTCATCGATAAGTTCACCTATTTCATGAAACTCTATAATATCTTTAGATTCAAATTTAGATGCTTGAAATATAATCTGAAGTGAAAGTTAATTGTTAAAAAAGTTAGACATTTTTGAATTTATTTCGATCAAATAACATTACGTTTTTGCACGAGCTATATAGCTGTATATATAGTCAATTGAAGAAACGTTGTCGGGTCTAAAAACATAGAACATAGAAGCTGAGACCGAAATGGTGCTTGGGATGTCCATAATCACATTCTGATTTATTCATTTACGATTTGCCTTCGATGCAAAATGCTGAAAGCGTATGCAGGACCTAAGTTGGCGGGCCGTTTGGCTTCGATTTTTGATCGGTTGCAGCGTAAATAAATAAATCAGAATATAATTATTGATATCCCATGCACCATTTCGGTCTCAGCTTCTATGTTTCCGGACCCGACAACGTTTCTTCAATTGACTATATATGACATTCAAGACCCTTTGCACTGATAAAATACAAGGATCTTAGTCTTGCAAATTAAAGGTTCTCTTGAGTTGTGCTATACCTTGATTGGTCTTTTGGTCTTTAATGTAATTGGGACGCTAGCAAACTTCCAACCAGATCCATTACTGCTTTCATCCGTCCACACGAGTGATGTCTTACGGCCTGTTTGAAGTAGCAAGTCAAGTCTTCCAGAACTGCGGAATGTCTTATAGTAGTAGAACTGAACACAGCTAACATTCCACAAAGGTGGACTCATCAACTGTACTATCGGTTTTCCATAACTCCAAATTTCAGGAATCATAAACGATCCTGTAGATGAAAATACAAGTAATTCAAAAGTAAATTAGAATGAAAGCAAATTCATTGAAATTTCGATTCAATTATAAAAAGGCTCTTTTCAATTCTTTCTTTCACATTTTCTACCAATTTCAACGTCTGTTTGGCTCTCAAATTCCTCGACGGGAGAAATTCTAACTATACTAGAATGTTTTTTTTTTCCCGAGGAAGGTATCCTTGTTTCAGTTTAAAAATGTTATCTAAATAGATACAAGGGGTACGTGGGGTTTCGGTCTCTCATTTGAGGGGAGGAGACTTCTGGCTAAAGCATATTGCTCAGAGCCTATTGAAACACCTAACATACCTTTTCCAGAAGTGTGATCTCTTACTGGAATGCCATGAAGTGAAACAGCTTGTTTTTGTTCCCAGACGCCGGTTGTCAAACACCAACGGGATCCGGTTCTCCAACTACAACGGGATATTAATTGTTTATTTACGTAGCCACAGGTGCCATTGTCAAACGAGCAGGATCCTGAATCTGTAGTATTTTATGAATCAAATGTTATTGACAATTAAGTGTGACCTACAACTATGATATACACATTCAAATAGGCCATTTAGCATGCACGATGGCGTCATTTTAATTTACTACAACTACCAGAATGCTCTACGAATCTTCTTTCTTATTTAGATTTTTATTCCTTTTTGAGAATAGCCGAACAGTTGCACTAATCATTTTACAAAAAGAAGTGGTCAAAGCATTCTGGTAGTTGTAGTATATGACGCCATCATGCAAATGCCTACTGCATGCAGTTGTCTCAGGCAAAAACACAACCAAATTTTTATGGGGCGTGTAAGTTAAGTGATGACGTATTTGCGTCGATTTCGTCGAATTTCGTATGCTTTTGTAGTTCTGAGTCCGAATGAGTGCTCAACGAGCAAAGACCAACTTGAAAATATTTGAATCTAGTAAATTACGCTTTATTTATAGAATGACGATTATGGCATAAAAAACTAATGGTAGTGATGGTCAATACAAGATGTAAAGCGTTTTTGGCATTAATTTATATTTAAGAAGACTACTATAACATCCAATTGTCGTTTTAGCGTTTTCTCTTTGAACTCACCAAATCAAAAGAAATCGGTTTTTTTTGGAAGTGAAGTAGGTCATAATTTGATATGGTTTTATGGTATATTGTTACATTTTCATACACATGATGTTTTCAGATATAAAACCTGTGATTAATCAGCAATCAAATCACATTGATACTCACTCCTAGCAAATGCACAACCAAACAGGATCAAACTAACAGCCAGAATACAAATCATACTCATGGGTCTGCACCTTTACCTGAAAACAGAATCAAATTAAGCTTCAAGAATCTAGTGCACTAAATGTTCATCTTTTCTAAGACATGCAGGCAGGCATTTACCCTCGGTTGGCAAAAGGCTTGTTAGGCCTCTGGCATGTACTGCTCCTCCGATAAAATTCCGAAGTTTGGTGTTAATCGGATCAATATATAATATTGAAAGAGATACAGCCATTCAAAAACTTCAAAATTTCCTAAGAAATGTGTGGATTACTGGACAACTTGTCCGGTCGTTCATACATTTCGTGGTAAATTTTTAGTATTATTTGGAGTTTTTGAATGGCTGTACCTCGTTCAATATTGATCCGATTACTAACACCAAATTTTGGAATTTTGCATAGCTCGATGTGCTCTTTCTGACTATGTGGGTCTTGCATTGTGTGAATAATCGCAATATTAAGAGACTGGCGAGATCCAGTCCCTAACAGCTTCAAAATCCGGCAATGATAAACATATCCTGTATGTATCTACAATATACTTGCTAATGAGTACTCTAACTATATTCACTGTGTCCTCTCGTGCAATCTCTGATCTCCAATCTATCAGGTGTCTTCGTTGAGACAATTATTCCAAACAAAACTACAATAACTTAAGTTAGTTCCGGACCCTTGCTAATGAACATCTCCCGCGCGCATTCGAGGGCGCACACGTTATTAGAGCGAGAAATTGAAAACGTAGAAACTCTATAAATTTAGTAGAGAAAAACAATATTTTTTCATCCAAAATCCGGAAAAATTTTAATTGATCGAGAAACCTTATGTACACCGTATAATGTTGGTAATTAGCCATTGCCCTGAATATCAGTGCTAATATGGAGAATTTTGTCCAAAAAATTGGCGAAAATCAAAAAAATTAAAGAAAATGTAACTGACCTTGTGTCAATATTTCCCGTGCCTTCCCTTCTACTCAGCTTGCAAATCTTTTGAGAAACTCAGATCTTACCTAAAGATCTCTGGACAGTATACACGATAAATCCCCTTGAACTTTGAGCAAATCAAGTTGATTTCATTCCAATTTATAGTGATACTAAACCACTGCTTCAGTTAAATGCACAGAGGTCATCAATCCGGCATAAGCGGAAGCAGGCAGAAAAAGTTTGTGCATTTACGTACTTCTTGTTCCTGTCCAAACCTGTCCCCTGTGCATTTCAACGGAAAGAGCTTACCATGCATGACCAGCTTTTGGCAACTTTTATTTGATATTCAATTTTTATCATGTTTTTATTTTACTTGTTACGTTGTGTTTTCAACAATTTCTACTGCAGTGTTATGGTAGATAGCGTGGCATCGATGAATTAATTTTCCGGTGTAAGGTTCATCAAGCAACTACTCATACTTTTACCGCTTTGCGTTGCACGTTGCAAGTCTTTATTACTTATGCCACTAAGAGGGGTCTTTATATGGCACTAGTATCATCCTAGCACTAGTATCGTCCTAGTAGGCGAATCATCATACCTGCTGTACATTTACTGCATTCTTTTTAGTAGGATGATCCTAGTACCCGAAGTGAAGACACAAATTTCCCCGGAAACAGAATGCAGTAAATGTATAACAGATAGGATGATTCGCCTGTTAGGGTGATCCTAGTGCCATGTAAACATCCTTAAGATGTTGGCATCCGCATTTCCGAAAGTCGATCTACTCTGGCAGAATTTTTGTAGCTGTGTCATCCCAATAGTCTTCAACACTTTGCATGAGACTGAATTACACGTTTCATATATACTTTAATAAGTGTTTTAGTATAAACATAGCCTAAGTATGCAAGGACTCTTTTTATATTCTTTTTATACGGTGTTACAGATTTCCATTTATCATGATACATAATACATGACCTGTATTTGGCCCCTGAGCTGAGCGTGCTCCTTAAAGCCTGGTTTTCACAAGCGACGGAAGCAGAACGCCGACTCAGTGTTGCATTTCCACCTAGTTGTGGCAAAAGACAATGAAAAAGTGCATTCATGAGCAGCGGTTCTGCTTCCGTCGCTCCGCACAAGCTTGGCGCACAAGCTCTGCATAAGCTACGGCCACATATTGACTGGGTATCATTTTTATGAGATTTTTATTGCTGTTAATCTTCCTATCTCGACAATGGATCCTGAGTTTTTTCCTGGTGTAGATCACATATTCATGGAAGACTGAAGATAGGATGCATTGGGTAGGTTTTAGCCTCGCAGCATTTCACTTTCTCTTAGAAATGACTTGCAATATATTATTATTCACAATCTTTCTTCTAAGCCGATCGCATAACAACTACTCAAATTGACAAAAATATTGCGACCCAGTAACAGATATTTTGTCAGAGCAGAATTTCGGAAATCCGGGAGCCGACATCTTAGTCTCACATAGTAGAAAGAAAAACATAACAATGCCTAGCAGTATGTCACGTATAGAGGTAAAAATATGTGAGTAGCTTTCATTTTCTTTCACACCATGTCACTTCTGCTGTAGATGGCTGTTGGACAACAGCAAAAATATACTAGTCGATCTCGAATAAATTAAATTAAAATGACTAGTCTTCTCGTTTCTAACTCGTGGATTGCAAATCCGCGAGTTATAGAGAGGGGTCGAAATATGCAAATGTGTCACTCGTAAATTGTTAAGCTTTGCTACTGCACATGCTCGACGTGATTGAAGGCAGGCCGAAAGTAACGTGGGCTCTGGATACGAGATCCACCACGATGCATCTATCGTTCTTCAAACTTGCGTTGGAATTTAACGATCTAAAAGGCGTCTTCTTTAAACAATGTTTGTATATAATTGTTTTCGTGGAGTGCTGAAATTCTAGTCGTGACTCCTTCCCGCCACGAGTTGAAATTGTGGAGCTTTCAAGTATTTTCAGTATTTTTGCATTCAAGAAGAACTACAAAAGAGTTGGTGGGGGAAATTCTGATATTAAAGGGTTATTAACCGAGCGCGAGGTCTGTATGGGAAAATATCAGACCGAGGTCTTGACAGTACTGTACAAAAAGACCGAGGTCTGATATATTTTCCCATACAGACCGAGAAAACGAGGTTAATAACTTATTTATTATATAGCTTTGACTGAGAAGTCCCGCTAAAACAATTGCCAAACGGAAACTTTTCTTTTCATCCGGGACAGCGGTCCTGATATGGCAAAATACAGACCGGGCGTTAGCCAATCAGAATTCAGGAAATTATCTAGCCATATAATAATTGCTTTTACATTGAAGACTTTGTCCAGATAAGTTTTATTTGTCAACGATCTGAAGCCTTCTGCTCGCCGTGTATTTATAATTTCTCTAGAATATTTAAGCAAAAGAGATCGACCTGAAGAAGACGACCAAAGGACCGTCGAAACGTCGTTGTAGGAAAACATGCACAAACATTCGCCGTGAAACCCTAGAAACGTCAGAAAAATTAAGTTTTATTTGTGTTTGTACTTTATCAGCACTGACGAGAGAGAACGTTACGTTGAAATAAACAGGAAACGAAAACGGCAATTTCACTCGAATGTTCTTTAGTATTAATATTTGACATGTTTCATTATATTTCATTCACCGTGACCTTAATTTGATGAGTCAGCTAGTCGGTCGATCGGTTGTAGGAAAAACTTGTAACTTGTCATGATCCGGCGGCTGACAGAGTGGAAGGTATTGACTTTGGTATGCAGGACACATTATCTGAATAAAACAAGTCGAACGTGTGCGGCTTGCAGCGTGGCACAAAAAGTTAAAAGATAAAAATATAAGATACCAAGAAGGTAAGCTCTTTCCGTTGAGATGCACAACAGACTGATTTGGAAGTTGGACCGGAAGCACGTAAATGAAACGATTAACTGGATGCTAGCCCAGTGTCACAAGCCCGTTCTGCTTGCTTCCACCTACGATTGGCGACCTCTGTGCTTAAACTGAAGTAGAAGTTTGTTTAGTAACACTATAAATTGGAGTATCACATAGGTGCGAAAAAAGACAATCTCTGCTAATGAACAGTACACTACTGAGTCTGCGTATGTTGCTTGCGCTTGTGCTTGCGTCGCTAGTGAAAACCAGGCTTTAAAGGGAATTTATCATGTATACTCTTCACAGATCATTTAATTGATAAGATCTGAGTTTCTAGCGGTAAAATTCAAGCTTGGTTACCAGTCAGTTAAGGATCCGTTACGTTAGCACTTGACCAAACTAAGATCAATGGCCAAAATAACGAATTAAAATCAATGACCAAAATCATTTTTGAGAAAGCAGTAAGGGGTTTTTCTACTTTTGATTAAAGTGCCATATCTATAACCCCTATTTTGAAATTTTGAGCAGATAATCACTTCACAAATGGAAAAGCTAGACGTTTTGAAATTCTCGAATAAGGAGGTCTACTTTTTGAGTTATAAGCATTTGATGTCGGAAAATGTAAATGGCATTTACCAATTTTTTCTAATTTTGCAACAAGAACGCTCGAGTGAAGTAGGAAGCATTTACCATACTGTGTATTTTAGTAATGAAAATGCTTTGCAAATCATGGGAAAACAAGTATATTATCTATATGCATGGTTTCTGTATATTTAATGTTTCCTGACTGAAGTCACCTCATTTGCATTTTTCAGATTTCCAATTCTTAACCCTCGGAAATGAGATGTTTTTATCCACAAATATTCAACCATAAAACTTTTCCGTTCAGGAAGAAACATTTACCAAAAAATTGAATAAGGGGTTACTGAGCACTTTAATAATTTATCTTGACCCTTAATGACAGGTAATCAGGCCTTGAAGGATCTTGCCATGCATCCGATTCATGCTCAATAGTTTAAATAATTTCGCAGTTAATGCTAGCCTGCGTAGCAGCCCTCCGAAGAGATTGGGATGAGGAGGTGAGCTAGGGCTAGAGGAAGGAAAGAGGCATGCTGCATGTTCACTAAAGATGAACGTTAGACACTGCCTTAGAGAATTCTTTATACTTTTGGTTTGAACAACGTTTTGCATACGTGTGGGTGTGGGTGGAGGGGGGGGGGGGGGGGGGTTGGTGTATCCAATATATTTTAGTCGGGGAAAATTCGGACGTCGGGAAGTTAACATTTACTGTTAAATGTTATCAATAAAACATACAACCAATCTGGTACAAGTTTCTGTGAAAGTACCATCGTCTTACCCCGATTATCCTTAATTAAACGTACCAAATCATGTGATAGATCTTTAAGCATGGCACTACTGACATAGCATCTTTTTCAGTCTTTAGCTATATTTTTATAGAAAAGGAAATCGGTACCTGAAGCGGTCTCGATGACACAGTAGCTAAATGGACTCAACGGAGGTTTGGGAAATTTGTAGACGTAGAGTCCAGAGCAGTTTTTGACTTCAATGTAAATCAACCATGAACAACAGCTACTGCTATCAGAGTTAAGAAAGCAGACCTTCCTCCCGGGGGCGGGGGACTCCATTATAAAACGATCGGGTATGCTCGTCGTATCTCTTAGGGGTAAAAACCAGCGATTTGGTATCTTTTAGGGTGTTAAAATTGAGGTTTAGAGTTTTATCATTTCCTGGTCTCTCTTAGGGTATCAAAAGAGCCCATCGCTTACTATTTTGTTCTCAAATGGAAGAAATGTGCCCAACAAAAGCGTTTCGACCCTTTCAATTTTATGTTCATCACAATTATGTTCATTAGCTTGTTATCGCTGGTATCTCTTAGGGGTTAAAAATCGTCCAGCCACACCCTTCTTAAAGGCTTTCGGTATCTTTTTGGGGTCAGTAGTTTTTAAAAATTTTCGACGAGCATATACCCAATCGTTTTACAATGGAGTCCCCCGGGACCTTCCTTTCTACAATGCCTCCTCAACAGATGGGTGAGCTAAAAAAAGTAAGTGTAAAAAAAAAAAAACGATTTTGTAAATTTTTCATCATTAATTTTGCTAATTAATATAGAGGAAGAAGTATTCAATCATGGGACTGTTTTAAAGGACACAATTTTCAAAATTAATCTTACGATGAACAAAATGTAAGATAGATAAGCTATATAGTTAAAGAAAATTGTCAGTGATTAGGATGATAAGTTTCAAGTATTTCATCACAGCTTCAAGTGAAATGGCGTCTCCTAGAACAGCGCACAATTTCGACGCAAGCTTAAATCCATAAATTTAATAAAATAGCCAATATAGAGGAAGAAGCACTGCAAACTTCCAATTTAGTCTCTCCCATCATTTGCAGAGCGAGTTGATTTATCAATTTGCGGTGTCGTTAGGTTAAGTAACAGAAATTAGTTTTGCTTTACCAAGTTTCTGGATTGATCAAGATTGAACTAAGGTATATTAGCCCAAGGGCGGAACCAGGGTTATTTTAAGAAGGGTATGCAGCGATATAGAAATAGTAAACCATAGGCCTATTCTGGGTCTCTACCCCGCACCGAGGGGAATTGCAGTATAAGGCAATCATAGGCGAACTAAGGAATTTTCCAAGAAAATGGAGCATAAACTTAGGCGATATAGAGCAACATAAGGAATTATTGGGCGATCTTAGGCAATGTACATGTAAGGCGGTATGAGGCAATCTTAGGCGAACTTAGGCGATTTAAGGCAGCTTAAGGACCCAGAATAGGCCTAACCATCCAAAGGATTCAGAGGATATTTTGGAAAAGCCAAAAATATTTTGGTATATTGAAAAGACAAGAGCCTAAAATCGTCTCTTGTTAGGAATGCATCCCCTGCACCCCTCCCCTAAATCCGCCCTTGGGCGGCCCGACTCCGAAATTAAGGCCTACAGTGACGTCACGCAACATAATGCAATTTATATATTCAAAACATTTATATAGTCAAACCACGTGACAAACAAACACGTGATCACATAATAATTCTGTCGTAATAATCTTCTTCGTTGATAACATCGTCATAGTCATGATCTGATGTCTCTGAATTCTTGCCAATTGTTCTAAGAACCTGAGTGTTATTGGCAGGGGCTTTCCTAAAAAATGGAAAGAAAGGAAAAACTTAAAAACAGTGATTTAAGCGGACACCTTTGGGACCTTGTCTAGTGTCCGGTAAGTAGAAGTTCAATTTACACTAAATAAGTTAAATAAGTTAAGAAATTTTACACTGAGACCTGAGCTATTGTCCGCTGAATCTTAATGTAACTTGAATGGTGCCATTTTATGTGGTGATACACGAAGTAGTCATCCAAACGCTTTCAGCGTGTTGCCCCGCGTTTCGGAACGTGTCGCCCATGTCTCAGTGGTCTCGTTTTGCGCTCCTAATTTCGTACCTTCTCTTTATAAAATAAAAGACTGCTAGTACAGCTAAAACAGCGATTAAGAGAGTCAGCACCACAGCAAAACCAATTGTCATAGCTAAAGAGAAACCCCCAGACGACCTTGACGGGGTCACTTTCTCTGTGGCTCCAATAACGGTATAGCCTCCGATGCCTTCAGCAGCGCCTTTATCTATTGCTTGACGAATGTTGGACCGCTTTATACTAATCGGCTTGCCGTTATTTCTCTTGACGACGACAAACTCGATATACAGGTATCCAGGTGGCGATGATTTTCTGGGGTCCACTACGATAATGACGTCATTACTTGAGAATTTGGAGGATTTTTCGCTTGCTTGTTTGGTTCTTGAAGAAAAAAGAAGATACATGCACATAGAAACGGTGTCACTTCTTTAGAAAGAGATACCAAACCATAACTATATTTTACCTGACTGATTTGTCAATACAGTCTTTACAGTATTTGTTAAGCATCTTTGCTATGGATTCCTTAAACTTCTTTGGATCCCACTGTATTGAAAAAATGGATTATTAGATTAGGAATAAAGCTGCATAATTTTAAAGATCTGACCAGGATTTAGACTATGAAGGGCATCTAGTTTTCAAATTTTTCTTGTTGTTATTGCCGAAATTGGAAATTTAAAAATGCAAATCTACCTATCATTGTCTGCATGAACAGGGTTGGATTTGGTTGGATTGTATTGGGCTGGGTTGGGTTGGGTTGGGTTGGGTTGGGTTGGGTTGGGTTGGGTTGGGTTGGGTTGGGTTGGGTTGGCAGCTCTAGGCTACGGTGGCCGAGAAGGTCGGTCCATTCAAAGTCAAAATGCAAAAGTGCTTTAATACAAAATCAATAATCACTGAAAACAAACTTGGGAGGTTTTTTTTGGCAACTTTTTAGCCACTTCGTATTTGACACTTTCGATTTACACCACTTGGAATTTCCTTACTTCGTATTCACTCACTTTGGCTTTGCTCACTTTTGATTTGCTTTGACTCACGCATTAATACTTCGTGTGATGGAACTTTTCGTGGATTTTAGTAACATGCTCAGAACTGTTCTCAGACATGGTGAAATTTCAATTTTTCAATTTTCTCTTTTGTCATTAAAATTCATACGCTTTTCATTTTATCAAATAGAAAAAACGCCTAAGAGCTCGTCCAATTTTGAGAACTTTCAAAACATTACTCGCACCTATGAATTCCGAATTGTACTCAAGATCGTGCGATTTCCTATACTAAAAAAGGAAATTGAAAAAAGAGTACCTTTCTTTAGAATTCAATTTAGAAATAAAAACAATAGAATGCAAAACAGAGCAAAATTGTTGGAATTAAGACTTATTTGTACTTGAGAAATAGAATTGCCGAAAATTCTCACTGATTTCAACCACAGTCCTTTGCGCGCGGATGCTTTTGCTTTCATTCGGTAACTTGAAGAACTCACATGTCCAAAACTGATCAGAATTTTCGGTATACTGAAAATAGCTACTGTAATACGAAGGATCGTGGTTGACAGTGATTCTTTAACATGTACATATTAGTTGAGGAGATGCATAGTGTTTACTGATTTATGCACAGTAGCCGCAATAAATACCTTTTTAATGTCACCCTTTAGAAGTACACTGACCACATTCGAACCTGAATTGTGAAAACCAAAAACTCAGTGTTTACTAAACGAAACAAAAAAGTCAAAATATTTACTAATCAAAATAAATGACTTACCAATGAATATTTGACATGTTTTACCAGTGTAGTTTTGAGGACACTGACAAATAAAGCTGTTATCACAGACTATACATTTTCCTTTGTTTTTGCATGGTTTACTACTGCATGGTGTGTATATATCTGTCAAAAAATTGCAAAATGGACGTGTTTATGAAGTGAAGTAATGGCAGTGGATAAAAGAATTATAAAATTCAAATCAATGTTGAGATATGGAATAGTCAGTGCGGCTATCAAGCTCTCTTTGGGACTGCAAAAAAGAGGTTCACTTACTCCAAGAATGCGGTGTTGCTTCATTTGGCATAAATATGCAAGCATCGTCAGAGTCGAAGGAAATTTTAATATCGTCAATAAGCATCTTTCCTTTGCCAGAGTTATGGATAGCCTTGAACATTATCTTAAAAAAGAGACAAATAGATAAAATAAATGAATATATATTTCTAAAGTTTTTTTTGGCACGATTTCAAGACACGGCACTAATATAATCAAAGCGCGCGATTCTGATTGGCCAAGAGCTGTTCCAGTTCAAGTATATCGCATATGCTGTAGTACTGTAATGTAGTACAGTGTAAATTAGACTTTTCACAAGCCAAATTTTCCAATACATTCATCATCCATAATTCGAACCTCCACTGTCCGCCTCTCCACAATAAACGGCTGCATTTTGCGTCCTTGTAATCGATCCAATCCATACATTTCACTATCGATATTGAAACCTCTGTTCAACGGCCACCTCTCTACAACGACCACTTTTCGTTCCCGCCATCGATCTGATCCATACATTTCACAGTCTATGTATATTTAAACCTCTGTACAGCGACCAGTATTTTCCGTCCTCATCATTTATCCAATCCATACATATATTCTATATTGAAACCTGTGCACAACGACCACCTCTGTACAACGACCTCCTCTCTACTAGGGTTACTTTATCGGTCCCCAGGGTGACAGATGTGGAAAGGTAAAAGTAAGGGGGGTGTTTTACATGACACTAAGATCATCCTAGCAGGCTAATCATATTAGGTGCTATACACTTACTACATTCTGTTTAGTAGGATGATCTTAGTACCCGAAGCGAAGATACAAATTTCCATGTAAACAGAATACAGTAAATGTATAGCAGGTAGGATGATTCGCCTGCTAGGATGATCCTAGCCGCTAGGATGATCCTAGTGCTAGGATGATCCTAGTGCCATATAAACACCCTCTACATCATCCATATATCTTATTGAATGTGCAACTAATTCACACTTCAAACTGAACACTTTTCTAATACCTTATACTGAGTTGCTCCCATGTCACTAAGGGGTATCTGAGCTTTTTTCCACTGTTTCCCAGAGTTGCCTTCCAACTTCCAAACAAGTATGTCTTTGTACGCGGTGTTCACAGGATCGAGCAAAACATTCATGTTGTCAAAGTAAGTTCCACTTGTTTGGAAATAAAAACGTAAACAAGTGGCATTTGTGATCGGTATGCTGGTGAAAGAAGCTGTGTTGCCAAGAGATGTTGAAAATTTGGAGAAATCTAAAAACATGTAATGGCCTGCCAAACCATTAAAAGTGAATGTTAGTCAAAGTAAGCTTTCCACGAGAATTTTCCACTTCCTAGATTATGGGAAAGTGCTTCTGTCTGTTTGTCTGTCTTTTGTTTTTCGTTTGTTTGTTTGTATGTTTGTTTGAATTTGTCAAGGCTAGGCTTAATGTGTTTTCTCCCACTTTCAACACACCAAATACACCATGCCTTATATTTGGTTTACAAAAAACCTCTTCAGTCCACTTTGCAATGATGATGATGTTCTTTGGTTTTTTGTTTTTGTTTTGTTTTACAAACAATTAAGGAGCTCAAGTTCTTTTGTTGTTGCTTTTATTGTAAACACTGGCGCTCGTTTTGCTGTTGCTGTTGTTGTTTTGTTGGTTTGTTTGTATTGTATTGTATTGTTTTGCAAACAAGTTTGAAACATGCTTGGTTTAGCATTCACTTGGTGAGCTTTGTACATCCTCCTTTTGACAACATGCGCTGCATTTTGTTGCATTGGTTTTCTTATCATTTACTTTTTGTAGCACTCGTTTTCATCTCATTACTCAACTGATATATATAACCCGTTGCGTAATCAGTGAGATGAAAACCCATCTTACCAAGTGTAGGAGAAGGACGTTGTTTGCATATATACGAATTAGGAAGTCCAAAAAAGCCATATGCTACACCGCAAGGAATATCGTTGAATCTCCCGTTCGATTTTTCTCTAAAATCCATTGCTCCGCAGTCCTCTTTGTTCCCATTCCATTCATTTGGCTCACCAGGGGCCCAAATGTTGCTCAGTTTCATAATCGAACCGTCGTAATATCTCCACACTTTACTTGAGTTGAATTCACGGATGCCTATAGAATATTGTGAAACTCCTGCCTGCCTTTGGCTTTTGACAAACTGCCATTCATCCTTATCACGAATATCCACAAGCCAAGCGTTCATTCCAAGACATCTTCTCTCGGCATCGTGCCAGGTGATACGTCCAGCGTTATTTTTGAAGTAATAGCAATGATTTTTATAGGTAGACCATCCAGCGGGGCATTTGAGGCTCCCCTCTGTAAAGAAAACAGAGAAATAAAGTTGAAAAAAAGAGAAGAGAAGAGAAGAAAAGAAAAGAGGAGAGGAGAGGAGAGGAGAGGAGAGGAGAGGAGAGGAGAGGAGAGGAGAGGAGAGGAGAGGAGAGGAGAGGAGAGGAGAGGAGAGGAGAGGAGAGGAGAGGCAACATGACGAAAAGAAATGAAGGAAGAACTGTTGGATATGTAACGCATACCTTTACCAATAGTGTTGTCGGTTACGTATATAGACGCCTTCTTACGAGTCCAACCCCGCCCCCAGGTTGAGGAACGTAATGTATATCCACATAAATCTTTTTCAAAATTGCATGAATACACTAAGAATAAACAGATCTACATTAACAGGCATCATATTGACCAGAATCTTGATCTGATTTAGAATAAAGTAAAAACGAGAGACCATAATAGCCAGAGAGACAAACTCGCTGATTCATGTCTACGCGATGTGCTTGGCGCTTAAAGCTATTTTTAGTAACAGGAAGTTGACGCCATATGGCGCACCAATAGTAGGCACCGTTCAAACTCAAAAAATAGCCACTGAAAACTGGATCAACCGCTGTACGCGATACTCACTGTCATTGAAGGCGCAGCCAAACAGCACCACACAAGCACCCAGAATAAGATAGATCATCTCAGACTGCATCTTCCTGAAGTGACTGCAAGCAAATGCGACAATGTTTTATTATATAAAAGAAAAACAGCTTCGGTTTTAATTTCTCTTTTATTCTATTCATTCTTGCAACGGCAGCAAAACGGGGTCATGCAACTTCCTGTCACACCCACAACGTGAACTTATCTTTTCAGTAGACTTCCTCAGCCAGAACCAAGGGGGCTAGTTTTGTCTTGCAAATGATAAATATCGTGGCTTGGCGTCAAAAGGAGACTAATGTTCCAAGATCATTCAAAACAATTGTTTTGATATTGATGCTTTTTTATAGTTGATCAAGCATGCATGGACATAATTCATGTGGCCAACATGAACTAATGTACTCCGTGGTCGGCTTGCTTAGGCTCAGTCAGTCGTTGTTTTTTTTTTGTTTGTTTGTTTTAAGTAACAATAATTATTTTTATACAATGCCATACAATCTAATGTTAACATGACTCCCCTTAGGAAGAGAGAGCTGGTACTCGAAAATGAATTATTTGTTTCGAAAGACGGTTTGAAAAGAGCTTTTTGGAAGCAAATCACACTTTCCAAAAAGCTTTTCAGTTCAGCCGTCTTTCGAAACAAACAATTCATGACTTCATGACTACTGGTAGTTCCTCTCGAACTTTCCAGATCTCGAGAGGAAGAGAGAGCTGGTACTCGAGAAGAAATGGTTTGTTTCGAAAGACGGGAAAAAACAAGTTCAAGTTGTTTTTATTTGTTTTTATTTTACTCTATCTCCTTCGTCTTTCGATCAGTTTTTCAAACGGACACCGGGCCCGAAAAAAATTCCAACGTATGTTGTTTTTCGCTTTAACCCGTCAAGATTGGCACAGATTAATGATTATGAAAATCGCTAAATTTTTACAAGGTAGTTTCGAGAATAATATAATATTTTTAAGTTTTGCAAGTTAAAACTGCAAGGAAACTTGTAAATTTTCAGTTTTCAAAGTGTCAGCGCGCGTCAATAATTGGCGCCAAAAAGCAATCAGCCAATCAGCATCGTGATGTACACGGACGGACGCCGGACGGACGGACGGATGGACGGACGGACGTACAGCCGTTGGGCTCCCTGTGTGTCCATGAAAAATCAACAGGATGGGTCGGATGGGTTACCATTCTTTCTTAGGTATGGTGCTCCACTCGAGCTCCGCTATTACATTTACGTGACCGAGTTTGCCATGCTGTAACATGTCTTCTTTGTCACTGTTGAACTTAATCAATGAAACACATTTAGTGTGTGTGGCCGACTGCCGGACTAATTGAAATTCCAAAGGGCGTTGTTTATGAAGATTAGACAACCCATGCAACCAAACAATTCTCTTACCTTCAAACAATCACATTCATAAGTTGCTGCAAAGTTCACTCCTCGATTTGAGCAATCTACACGAAGTTAAACTGCCTATAAGTAGCAAAGCTGGTTTCACTTCACTTCACCTTTAAACTTTAAATGATCCAATACAAACTCTCTCAACTGCACGCCAACGTTTGACAGGTAAATTCTTTCTTAAAAGCTTCTTTCAGCCGTCTTCAGTCGAAACAAACAATTAATGACTAATGACCTTTCCTCTCGATCTGCATGTCCGGATCTCGAGAGGAAGAGAGAGCTGGTACTCGAAAATGAACTATTGTTTGTTTCGAAAGACGGTTTGAAAACAGCTTTTTGGAAAGCAAATTACACTTTCCAAAACTGAAGCTTTTCAGTTCAGCCGTCTTTCGAGAAAACAATTCGTGACTAATGAGAGATACCGACAAATTTCGATTTTTGAAAATTCATAATTTGAATGGTATTTGAACTCTCAGAACATACGCCTGTGTTTAAAACACCCTGTATTTACAAATAATTTTCAAATAAATGACCCTCTTGTCTATTGCCAGCGGTTTCCCCATAAAACCCTTGGTACTTCATTCACCATCAATGATTGTATTATATATTGTATTGTATTGTATTGTATTGTATTGTATTGTATTGTATTGTATTGTATTGCATTGCATTGTATTGTATTGTATTGCATTGTTTTGTATTCTATTCTATATATATATATGCTATTGTATTGTATTGTATTGAAGTACAATGAATGAAGTGAAAGAAGTACCAACCCACAAAACAGCTTATATACTTCATGTAAATCCCGGAAATCCTCTCGAAGCGATGACGTAATTTTCTACGACTACAGTCGTACTTGGTCCTTTAAAGGTTAAAGTGAAAATTTGTATCGATAAAATGGGGTTCAGTCTTCTTTCGTTCAATTGCCTTATAATTCTTTACATTCAGCTTGAAAGTTGCTAAAAAATCTCTTCTTGATTAAAAGCGTGCTTAACTGACGATCTAATGGCTGATAGTGGAGCTAATTAGAAACCATACCCTATCCCAGACTAAAAAGGCAAAAACAAACCATACCCAAGACTTGGGAGCTGATAAACCCCATATGGGCCATACCCTATCGGGCGGCCGTAGAGCAGATATAGGGGAGTTCCCCCTAATATAATCTAACCTGGAACTTTTTTTTTTGGTAAAAATTTAATGGAATCTGACCAGTTTCGTAGTTAACTGAATGCACATAATGTTGACCACTTAGCGTCCAGACCTTTTTAAAAGTCTTAGAGCCAAATGATTTTCCCGTCCGGCCAGACCAGTGAGCAGTCAATAAGCATTTTATTGATTATATGACTCTTTTTAATCATTTTATTTATGTTTTTGGGCGCGCGAATCATCTGCGAATCATCGATCACTGAAAACAGTATGTGCTTCGTCACGTGACTATTTCCAAAAGCCCGGTTTTCATGAGCGACGTAAGCAGAAGCAGAAGCGTCATGCGATGCGTCATGCGATCAGTGATGCACTGTCTATTTTTTTTTCACACCTAGATAAGACACAAGTGAAAACGTCTGCGCGTGCGTGCATATTGCGATGTTTTCTTAAGAAATGTTAGAGTTTTAGCTTGAAATGAAATGCTCGTGTTCTCGTTGTATACATAAAATTTCTCTTCCATACTTTTGCAAGGCAAAGATATTGCATTAATGAAGACATTATGTGAATACTGGCCCTAAGTTTCAAGAATTGACCTTAAGTTTTGTGAAAACCATTGTTGAAGGCAAGCGTAAAAGCGAAATTTGCATTAGTTTACAAAAGCACGAAAAAGTAACAAAAAGAAGTGTATTTTGTAGAATTTGGCCCCAAGCCTGGCCTTAAAATACTTGAGTCGAGAGCGAGAGAGAGCGCGCGCGCGCGAGAGAGAGAGAGAGAGAGAGAGAGAGAGAGAGAGAGAGAGAGAGAGAGAGAGAGAGAGAGAGCGATGAAGAAACATAACTCCTGACAGCTTGTTCGCTAAATGTCCAATAATAGGTGACGGAAGTGGTTGCATAGCTCCGCGTATCCTAACAACAAGATTGACCGCATAAAAATTCTATAGCTAGGTAATGGTAACTATTATCCTCGCGAAAAATAGTTGCTACTATTAGAGAGTTTAAGCTTCACGTAAAAGGGAAACGGCAGACCGTGACCCTGTTGTTTGCCGTGCCTGGTGAATCGTGTTTGGTACTAAAACGTGAGCGTAACATTTCTTGTTTATTTCAAACGCGAAGTAATTTGCCTTCACTTTCAAACGCCAACGCCAAGCGTGTGAAAAGTAGAGCGCGTTATCCTCTCCGTTGCCTGCCGTTTTCCGCCTACGTGAAGCTGAAGCTCTCTATCATTGTTGTTCTTGTTGTTAATTGTTGTCAGTCATCGTCGTCGACCGTTGTTGTTTTTATTATTATTAACAACCTTTCTTATAAAATTGATAAGATTGTTGTGACACATTTACAGATATTTTCCAGCAAGAGCACCATTACAGACTATCTGGCGGCCAACATCTTAGTGTCAAGTAGTAGAGAAAAAAAAAAAGACTTGCAGCGCGTCACGTAGCTGCTTGATAAATTAACCTTACGAAAGCTGATTTATTGAAGTCATGCTACCTCAACATTTCAGTAGAAATTGTTGAAAACCACAACAAGTAAAATAAAAACATGATAAATACTGAATATCAAAAAAAGATGCCACAAGTTGGCCGTGGTAAGCTCTTTCCGTTGAAATGAACGACGGACTGGTTTGGAGAGGACCCGGATGTACGTAAAAATGAAACGTTAAACTGGAAGCTAGCACCGCCATAAACTTATTTTGCCTGTTTCCACGCACGATTGATGACCTCTGTGCTTTTATTTGAAGTCGGTGGTTTATTCATTACCGCTATAAATACGAGTTAAATCAGCTTGACTAGCTCAGAGTTAAAAGAAAGTTATCGTGTACACTTTTCAGGGATCTTTTAGTAAGATCTGAGTTTCTCAAAAGATTTGCAAACTTAGTGATAAGGTAAGACACGTAAATATTGACTTAACTAACACTGAACAACTTTGTCAGTGGTGTGACTGTACGTAGGACACATTATCTGAATCAAACAAATTCAAATATGTTTTCTTTTCGATTTTCACCATGCAGGCATTCCAACAAAATTGTCCGACATCAGGTCAATGATGGAACTTAATCTGGAATTCCATTATTGCCCTGAAGATGGATAATTTCGTCCAAAAGCTTGGCAAAAATTAAAAAGAAAACGTAGTTGAACTTGTTTTATTCAGACGAACATCAAGTTTATTTCTATTTGTATATATTACCTTAGTTAGAAAAGATAAACATTTGGTGCATCAGTTTCTTGATTCTGTTTTCAGGTAAAGGTGCAGACCCATGAGTATGATTTGTATTCTGGCTGTTAGTTTGATCCTGTTTGGTTGTGCATTTGCTAGGAGTGAGTATCAATGCGATTTGGTTGCTGATTAATCACAGGCTTAATTTATATCTGAAAACATCATCCGTATAAAAATGTGACGGTATATCATAAAACCACATCACAGTTTTTAGCCATTATGACCTACATTTAGGCTCAGGATAATGAAATATTATTCATTCTTATTGCCCCTGGTATCGCTTATTAGTATTGCCCCTGGTCTCGCGCTGAACAGTAACTCTTTCGTTTACTTTTCACTGTAGAGACAACCTGTCTTTATATAACAATAGCGAAACAATAACAATAACAATAACAATGACAATGACAATGACAATGACAATGACAATAACAATGACAATGACAATGACAATAACAATGACAATGACAATGACAATAACAATGACAATGACAATGACAATGGCAATGACAATGACAATAACAATGACAATGACAATGACAATGACAATGACAATGACAATAACAATGACAATGACAATGACAATGACAATGACAATGGCAATGACAATGACAATAACAATGACAATGACAATGACAATGACAATGACAATGACAATGACAATGACAATGACAATGACAATGACAATGACAATGACAATGACAATGACAATAACAATAACAATAACAATGACAATAACAATGACAATGACAATGACAATGAGTATTTGTTTAATTGTTTTTCGCCTTTGAGACAACTGCAATTTGAACGTGTATATCATAGTTGTGCTAGATCACACTTAATTGCCCATTTTGATTCTTGAAATACTGAAGATTCCGGATCCTGCTCGTTTGACAATGGCACCTGTGGCTACGTAAACAAACAATCAAAAACTTGGGATGGAATCGTCTGGGAACAAAAAAATGTTGTTTCAGTTGATGGGATTCCAGTAACAGATCACACTTCTGGAAAAGGTATGATTGACGTTTCAATATGCATGCCCTGGGAAATATGCTTCATATGCTTAATGTTTAGCAAGAAGTCTCCCCTCAAATGAGAGACCGAAACCTCACTCTTGCATCTATATATCTAGTATTCCTTGCGCTCATTCTATGCTTCAACTCGACCCTTTTCAGTTATATATATATATATATATATATATATATATATATATATATATATATATATATATATATATATATATATATATATATATATATATATATATTATATATATATATATATATATATATATATATATATATATATATATATATATATATATATATATATATATATATATATATATATATATATATATATATATATATATATATATATATATATATATATATATATATATATATATATATATATATCCACCCAAAAAGGGTTCCTTAAATTTCGGGCAATACATTTACGTATACATACAATTTCCTCCGTCGAGGGATTTGAGTGGCAAACAGACGTTGAAATTGGTACCAAATGTGAAAGAAGGGATTGAACAGAGCCTCTTATTCTTTTCTCTTTCTCTCTCTTTCTAGTTGATTTAAGTTTCAACGGATTTACATCTATTTTAATTTACTTTTGAATTACTTTTATTTTCATCTTCAGGATCGTTTATGATTCCTATAACTTATTGGAGAGGAGGAGACTTACAACCGACAGCACAGTTGATGAGTCCACTTTTAATTTGTGGAATGTTGGCTGTGTTCAGTTCTACTACTATAGAACATTCCGCAGTTCTGGAAGACTTGACTTGCTTCTTCAAACAGGCCGTAAGACATCACTCGTGTGGACAGTTGAAAGCAGTAATGGATCTGGTTGGAAGTTTGCTAGCGTCCCAATTACATTAAAGACCAAAAGACCAATCAAGGTATAGCACAACTAAACAGAGCCTTTGCAGGACTAGCTACGATCCTTGTCTTGATCTTGAATGCCATAATTGTAAAATAGGTGCAAAATATTTGATCCAATTGAATTCAAAAATGTCCAACTTTACAACAATTTAATCTTTTAAATTCAGATTATATTTCAAGCCTCTGATGGAATAACTGTCCTTATCGATGACGTGAAAGTCACGAATGATGCTCAATCTTGTAAACTGTTTCCTGTACAACCAAAGGACAGAATGTTTAAAGAAGGTAATCTGCGAGTGCACCCTTCACATTAATCGAAATTAACTAGGTTTATTACTCGGGCTACCTCTAATGTTTAAAGAAGGTAATCCGAGAGCGCATATCCTTCGAACTAATTAAATGGAATATTTGCGCGCAAATAGAATTTTTATGTATTCTCTTGGCTGTATTTATTTGAGCATTATCTAGAGGCATTATGTAATTGTGTAATCGTAGGTCTTTGTGTAGGAGCATTCATACATGTGAGGTCGGTATAGGGTACTGGAGTAGTGGCAATTTGAGTGACCCCCCATTGAGGACAGCACAACACGTGAGCTGTCAGGCGAAGTGATTCATTCTGGTCCTGACTTTACATAAGCTTGAAAACATAAAACTAGGTTTATCAATCGGGCTACCTGTAATAGACGGAGTCTAGGTCTGTGCTGCTGTTGTTAAAGGAGCAGTGTAGAAAATTACCCTGATGACCTTTGTAAGTAAGCTTTGTTACTCGGGCTTCCTCACTCACTCAAGTGAATGATTGAAGTGTCTAACAATTGTATCACTTGCTTGATGGAAGAATTGGGAGTACAACGTACTTCTCAAGCACATGCAAATAAGATTTAATGTAACCGATAACTATAAAGGTCATGTACCGTAACCAGTATTAGTAACAAATGATTGAAAGGCCGCTCAGCACTAAGATAGAATGAAGTTGAAGCATGCATGGATGAAAGATGCAGAGAGTTTGAAGAGAAATCCCATCGAGGAAACTCTCCGGGCGGCTCCGGTGACCCTATTGCCCTAACAAAGCAGCTGAGAGAAAAAAAAACGGCTTTGCTGGACCTCATTGGGATTTGAACCTAGATTTGTACGCCAATGCCGTCTACCAACTGAGCAACGAGGTCAAATGCATGTCTTTGTTTTTAACCCGAACTTTATTCTTACTGTAATATTACGTAAGGTAAAATCCTATGCTCTCTTTACAGTACAAGGAAGCTGTAACTTTGATACATCAAAGTGTGGGTATCAGATTAGGAATAGAATGTGGTGGAAATGGCCGGGATGGACGATACGACAAGGATCTAGATGGGCAAAACCTACGTATGACCATACCTTCAAACACGGTGAGTTTAATACACTTTCGATCTGAAAAACATATTTAGAATTTAAAAGTATCCGTAGAATGCTTTTTATCAATGAAACAGGAATCGTATATGTAAATTCATTTATTGTATACATTTGGAACTCCATGCACTATTTTCACCAGTGAAGTTGTCGATGACGTTATTTTCGCTTTTGCGCGGTCATTTTGTAAATATAATTTCCCAATAAAACACTTTGTCTATACGATACAACGAAAATTACACGGCCCTGACTTGAAGATATGAAGTTTATCTCCTTGTGGTAAAAAATACATTTTTCGGCTATAAGCAAAAACCTGAACAGGAATAATAAGCTTCCCTTACGAGCGGGCTTACCCGCCGTATCACACACAAAAAATGATTAACATAATGATGGTAATGATAACTTCAATCCTTCAATCAACAGGTAAATATATCCATGCAACTACATCAGGTTTAAGAAAAGGAACCAAATCTCAACTAATCAGCCCCATGGTAACCAACGCCCAATGTGTTACTTTCTATTATTACATGCATGGAAAACACACAGGTGAATTAAACGTTTATGCCCGAGTACGGTACACCAACAAACGTGTGTTGAAGCTTTCTGGTAACTATGGTGAACAGTGGAAAAGAGCTACAATATACCTAGATAAACGTACTGCTAAAAGGCCTTTCAAAGTAAGATTTCAGATATCTATGTATAGTATAAAGAACGAGAGAGAGTGTTTTATCGGATATAAAGATCCGAGCCGTAGGCGAGGATCTTTATACCGATAAAACACGATCTCGAGTTCTTTATACGGCTTAAAAAACTCCAACACATATTAGAGTTGTTCTCTAAAAGAAATTCAAAAATATCTTCATTTATCTTGGAGAAAATCGAGGTTAAAGTTGATGTAAATTAGGCCGAATCTTTATCAGATATAAAGACACTCGTCACGGTGGCGATTTTCATTGTGTTTGCCTTATGAATTATTAATGAGTTTTTTAATGTAACATAAATGATAAACCCAAATATTTTGTATAATTTTGAGCATTTTATGTTAATATATTTCATATGAGCAATTATCGTGGCAAATGTTCAAGTTATTTTTTATCGGCTCACTCCTTTTTCCTCCCCCTCTGCATCCTTTGGGGAAGGCGTGTGAGTGGGAGTGTGGGTATAGAATTGTTCAAGCATGTTGATATAAGTTTCTTAAAATCAAAAGAAAGAAATAAGGCTATGCCGCCGTTTCTTCGTAATTTTAGACATTTTCTCGTGTTTTCGAATACCCGTCGTGCAGAGTATCAGAGTGTAAACCACGGTTTAGCCTTATCTATTTGTTAATTAGCGCATGCTCAGCAGCGGGAGGGTCTAAATCCCGCCGAGTGTACAGTCAAACGAGCTGGGCGTCTTGTTCTAACAAGACTAGTAACATTCAGGCCGGCGAAAGTGTTCAAAACTGAGGTTTAAATCTGAAGAATAGCGCATTGGCGTTAACCCGCGCGCTTTTAAACAAATAAGCCCAATGGTAAATCTTTGTATGTAGGTATCATACTTGAAATGTAAACGTACAAAGTATGTATGTACTTGAATATATTAGACTAACATTGTTATTTGTTAGCTTATTTTTGAAAGTGTCAGAGGAGATGGTGACGGAGGACACATTGCAATTGATGACATTTCAACCTCAGTCAACTGTCGTCCTCCAAAACCGACATCAGGACAAGGTACGTTTTGTAAAGTGTGGTTCTACAATTCAGTTTTGCAGCCAAAGTTAATAATTTACAGCAGCAACCACAGCCTCCAACCAAATTTAGGATTTGTTTTGCCCAAATTTCGAGAAGTCTTAACTTTTGGCGTGAAATTTGCAAAAAAAAAATCACTTGAATGAAGATTCTAAAATCAGAAAATTGATACTAAATCAATTCCACTTACATTTCTTCCCGTTTTAAAAACTTTTTATGCAAAGTCTTCTCGTGTCTCTGAGCAAGTTTGCCCTCAGAGGTGATAGACGTGATACAATTTCATTGCATTCAGGGTTGCCCAAAAATGTCGATAATACTTTTAGACCTTTTAGTCGGTGAAAACAGATACAATTGACCCACACGCCCATTATAAAAAAAACTGATACATAATTCCATCTTAAATAATTTAGGAAATATTAACACCGTTCGTCTAGTCACTGAAAGTCATGAATATACAAAGCACAAAGGACGAGTCGAAGTTCTTCATAATGGAAAATGGGGAACCATTTGTGACAAGTCTTGGAGCATTGAAGACGCAACAGTCGTGTGTAAGATGTTGGGTTTTCCTGGAGCTGTGAAGGCTGTTAAATCTTCTGGTCTTGGCAGTGGTGCAGGAGATATATGGCTGAGTGATGTCCAATGTACAGGAAAAGAGAAGTCAATCTTTGGATGTAGACTAGACGTGCAAGATGGGGTGTTAATAATTGTTTACACAGCCAGGATGCTGGAGTAATATGTCAAGCTGGTAAATATCTAAATTACTTTAATAAATCTCAAACTAATTCTTAGTCAAAAATAAACGAATCAGTATATGGTGAACTCTATTTGATGCCGGGGGGGGGGGGGGGGGGGTACTCCCCTATGTGCCACTGGATAGGGTATGGTTTTTGGCCCCTCTGTCCTGAACAGGGTATACATTTTACCCAAAATTGTCTTAAACAGGATCTATAATTTTGACGAGATCCCAAGCCATATCATCTTTTTGTGTCTTAGATAGGGTACGATATTCAAACAAAACAAACAAGCGCCTCCTCAGCCGTTTTTATTGGGCACACCCCTAACAACAACAACAACAACAACACAACTTGCCTCAACTTGTCGCGCAACATTGTTGCGTTGCAGGTTTTTGATCGACGTTGCGCGTTTTTCACCTCGCGGAATTTTTTTTGTTGCGTGACAAGTTGAGACCGCGAGGTGAAAAACGCGCAACATATCGATCAAAATCCTGCAACGCAACAATGATGCGCGACAAGTTGATGGTTTTTGTGTCTCGTATTTCGCCGCCTTTAATTATAAGGCTACCAGCAACTTATCGTTTAGGGGACAGGTGATCTAATATCAAAGGCACAAAAGTGAATAATGTACCCAAACACTCTGAATTTCACATCTTGCAAACATATAACAACACGGATTTTAGTCCCCTAAATTAACTCGAACAATTACAGAGACGAAATGACATGTATTGTATGCATGTATTTTTCAACAGATTTCAACCGAGTAGCTCAGAATGGAAGTGGTGACTTTAGCATTGGTTTATGTGGGTACACAAATGAAGCTAAAAACAACAGCACAGTTGCTTGGAGAAGAGGAAGCGACAGATATAGCAGCGGTAAAAGTTGACCAGTTATGGCACCCTGGGGGATTTCTCACGCGTGTAAAACGACTGCACATGCGCAAATTTTCCAAAACGAAATTGAACAGAAAAACAAATGCAACAGCATTATTGGGAGTTTTAATCGTTCTCTCTCCACTAATTTTACAAATGTGATCATTTGAAATCGTATATCAAAGATAGATCTGTTATACGTTTCAAATACCAAAAAAGTACGGCTTGGGGTACCTGTGGTTTAGCGAATGAATCTATGGCAATGTTAATCACCCTTTTTGTTCCTGTTCCAGAAATCACTTGTTTATCAAGTGATAACTGACATATTTTAGTATTATCAGCTGTGGACTTTCCATTTCTGAGTTATAAGCGTATTAAATGTTCTTATGCTAATTTGATGACGTCAAAGGAGGCAACATTTATTATACAAAAATAAGTCCATCCAAAATACTGGATTTTTGCCATTTATAAATCATTTCCATTGATACTGAAACATACAGTTTAGCCCCCCAAAAATTGATATTGAATCGTAGAGCACTTGTTTCAAATATCAGATAACGTTAGAGCAAATGCCTCCTTTGACGTCTTCTCATTTGCATTTAGAAATTATTTTCACTATTCTATCAAGTAAGAACTGATTTTCAAAATTAAAAAAGTTGCAGCATAAGGACTTTCACTTCATTTTTGTTATTAGAATTTCAAATCATGAGTTATTGGCGTCTTTTCGTAATCACGAAGGAATAAGTTGTGAGCAACAAAGAACAACGCCTAGCATACTTTAACTATAATCAATACTAAATGACTTATATTTTCACTTTTTAGACTCCATGAAAATTGTAACAAAGTTGCCATTCAAGCCTGATACAAAAGCAAAGTTGTTAAGCCCAATTTTGTCTTCATCTACGAAGTGTGTTGAATTCTTGTACCACATGTGGATCGAAGATGTTTGGAACAAAAGTTTATGGGGTAGTGATATTGGAACACTAAACGTGTACATAAAGCCACTAGGCTCCAGTTCTCTACAAAAAGTCTGGACTCAAAGTGGTCCACAGTATATTGAATCTTTGCTCGGTTACATTCCATTAAAGTCCAATGGGAAATTTCAGGTTAGATTCATCTGAATTCCGTTTTATTATTGTCCGCAAGTAACAAAGGTCACGTGTTCCTCGAGGGTTTTTTTTTGGTATTTTGCTTGTTTGTTGTTGTTGTTAATTAATTGTTGTTTCGGATTTGTTTTCGCGTGCGGTACAGATTAGAGCAGATTTCGTATGAGTGTGAAACGGACTGTTTCTGGCAATGTTTCTGGCAATTTTTCAAAAGCTATCATGGCTGTTAGCGATATCAAGATGTTCAACAGATCCTGTGAAATACTACCCTTCAAAGCCACACCTGGTGGTAAGAGTCAAAACATATTTGTGAAAGTTCGTAGAAATGTTTTCTCGATCGGCTTGTATTTTATTTGTCGATAGATATAAAGCTGCGTCTAAGGGACGGAAAATCCAACATGGAAGGACGAGTTGAGGTCAACATTGACGGAGCTTGGGGGACTGTGATGGATTGGGGTTGGTCCCTTCACGTTGGTAGGGTGGCTTGTCGACAGTTAAAGTTTGCTGGAGCCGTGGCTGCTTACCGTAGAAGTGCTTTTGGACAGGCAAAGGTGGATGGTCCAGCGTGGACTGTCAGTGGTTGCAAAGCCAGTGCAACTAATCTAGCAAGATGCTTGAAAAGAAGTTTTTTAAGGGTAGCACAAAAAAGCATATATGACGCTGGTGTTGAGTGCTTTGGTAAGTAAAAGTATACATTAATATGCGTTAAAAATACCAACCATGAATTGCTTTCCATATATGATTTTGTGTTCATTACGTTTTATCGCAATTTTCCCCTTCCTTTCTTTTTAAATCCGTCTTATTGGAAAATCGGATGATTTATAGAAATTTTACTTATGAATATGCGTAGTTTTAGCCTGTATTTCACTTTTTAGTTTTAGTACAAACTGTAAACTTATAGGTCTGCTTGGTACACTCATTAAAAATCCCACACTCTACCAACTTCTGCAAACACCCTCACTACATAAGCGTTCCACCGTACAGCAATTCTTTCCACCCCTGCAATATTTGCGCGCACGTAACAGTGAAAGGTTCAAGATCGAGTTCCATTTTGCGTGCAGCTGCCACACCTGTTGACATAGAAACGGTGTAAACGATACAACGGAGTTGCGTGCATGCAAGTTTTTTCAGAAACGTTTCATCCCGTGTCTAGTTGAAAATCAAGAAAGCCGCGTACCTAAACTTTCTTGCGCCGTTCTAATGATAAAGCTTTACAGCATATTTCTAATGGGTTTGAAAACGGCACGGCCATGAAGCACGGTACGGTTACGGCAGGAATTTCAAATGTTTTTTTATGGTCATTACGGCATTGACACGGTTACGCTACGGCGCGGTAAGTTTCCCACTCATACGAAAACCGCCCTATCAAAACCGTTAATAGAATTCTATCAACATTGATAATAAATTTCGCTCTTTTCCCTTTGTAGATGCTCGTCTTGTTGGTGGAAAATCACCAAATGAAGGTCGTGTGGAAATCAAGTACAAGGGAAAATGGGGAACAGTCTGCAGCAAAGGCTGGAATATGAAGTCAGCTAATGTAATTTGCCGTGATCTTGGATATCGTAAAGCTAAGGCTATAGCATCATTTGGTCAAGGAAAAGGTGAAATACAGCTTTCTGGAGTCCAATGCAAAGGAAACGAAGTCTCGATAGCCACGTGTTTTTATCGTCGTTGGGTGGTTGATGACTGTGATCATTCACAAGATCTTGGTGTTATTTGCGCCTAACGGTGAGAACAGAGGCTATATATAAGCTAAACTTGTTCCAAGTCTCGTTCATTAATAAATGTTGTCATGGCTATTTTTGTATGAGGGCTTAAGGGTTGGAAGCATTAATTTTTTCTGTTGCTTGTACTTCCTGTGTTGTATCAGGCACAATCGGACACTTAAATTATGACACAGGAAGCCCAAGCAACGGAAAAATAAAGAAGTCCAAGCAACGGGAAAAAAATAATGAGCGAGACTTGGAGCAAGTCTATCCACGTATAGACATCCTCAGTGGGCATTCATATAAAAGATTGAATTAAAATAAGGTCAGAATCTCATGGCTAATTAAACACTCAGTCTGACCGCTATATATAATAAGAAAGTGACTTCAAAGTTATGGTCAGTTTTGATGCAACAATTCGCCTTTACGGAATTGATGAATCGCGTTGAAATATGGGACAAATTTGAAGCTATGACGTATTGAGAAACTAACAAGAAAACCAACCTAAATAAAGAATAGGCAAACAATTTAAGAGGAGATTTAAGAGGAGATGATTTTTACAAAGATTTTACAACAACTTTATATTAAGAAATGGTGTTCCAAAAATATGATACAGTTAAAGTGTTAATTTCGGAAAGGCGATAATTGCCATAAAATCCAAATTTCTTCTTTTTTTGAGCATCTTGAAATGATAAACCAGTTTTTTGGAAATATTTTGCACATCATTAAAAATAAGAAAAAGCTGCATTATGTATTACTAACCAAGTTACCATCTTTTTCTTTCTTCGCTTTTCTATTTTCTTTAGAGTGAGATAAAGATTAACTCCGAGCATCAAAGAGCTTGCGGAATCTTAGATGTTACGATGTTATCGGCATGCAACTGCAGCTCATGCACTATTCCACTGTAATATCACTGTCAGTAATATGTCAGTGGGAGAGTCATATAGTTCATAATTTGATTTAAAAGCTAGGTTTATAAACTCATTTTCCAGCCTTGCGTATATTAAGGGCAATTAACTGCATGAACTGCTAAATGTTTATCTAGTACCGTTAACTTATAATTAAATCGGTGATCAGCGTGCATGGTTTTGTTGTTTAAATAAAGGAAGATAACTTGAATGAGGACGAATTTCTTTGAAATATAATAGCTTTATGATACCTTTCACGTCGCTTTCGCTCCCCTCCCTGTTCACAGCTAACTCTGGCATTAAATGGACGTCCCCCTGAGACATATTGACAAAATTTTGATTTAGCTACAAGTAATAGTTACACAGATATTATTTACTGGCAAGATAAATATAAAAGGTTTCCTTTTCTCCGTGCAAAATTATCTCTAAAGTAAAGGTAAAGCCAACTCACTCATGCAGACTCATATTTTCGGCTCTTCCACATATTTTCCGCTCTTCCACTTCAAAAAATGTCCTTTGCTAAATCTGTAGGAAAAATTGGGACTGTTCGCAGTCTAATGTAGTAGATATATCATGGACAACCGGCTTTTTGAACCAAATGACTGTAATTTACTATATTCTAAAATACGTTACACATATTGGAAATCTGACAATTTGAGACACTGAGAATTTCAGTCTACACTGACAACGTATAATTTGCTGTCGGTGATATTGGCCTGGGGCCGGTTGTACGAAGGGTGAATAGCGCTATCCAGCGGATAAATCCTTATCCAGCGGATAAAATCTATACAAAATCTATACAGTGGATAACTCTTATCCGGTGGATAACTTTATCCAACCTTCGTACAACCGGGCCCAGATCATGAATAATAACTGCGTGTTTATTCTTGGTTTGTCATAGTTATACGCCTATTCCAAAAAGGTTGTCAAAAGACGCGACTAGGCCCAAAAGGAGTATGGGAAGACGTAAACTTTACTCGCGCACCTACTGGCTTTAGTATTGATCATGACCTTTAGGATCAACAAATGCAGTTCTTTAATTTGTTGCATAGGAGAAAGGCAAGCTGGATGTAAATCGTTGAATTGATATTCGAGTATTATAATTTTTAGACATTTCTACTTTACTCTATTTCGGATGAGTCACATAGGCATAGGGTGTTTTCCATTTAGATGTGGTTAAATAAAATTTAAGCAATTAAGTTAAACCTGAACCAAGTTGCCAGTTATCGCAAGCGTATGTCGATAATAATAGCCTCGCCCCTCGAGGCCGGCGGTAACGCACTTAGCGTTCTTCGCCTCACGCGAGTCACGCAAGAAGATAGCTGACGCTAGTCGCTATTCAATTTCACCTAGCTGGGTGTTATCCGATTTCGCTATCGCTAGCTTTCGCAGTTGTACGCTATACGCAAAGCGCCAAGCTCATCTACTTGTGATGAGTTGAATGGAACCAATCGGCCAGAACGGCCAGTTCTTAAATGGTACATGTCAATTCCTAGCTCTGGCTGGAATCAGTCCAAAGAAATCAGGCCGTTCTGGTCGGATGGTTCCACTAAATGGAAAGCACCCTTAGCTTTGGTCCGATTAATGGACCAACAACAAAGTGTACACATAATTAATTAATCACATTTCTATTTAGTTTTTGTCATGTGACTGTCATTTCACTCAAAATTTTGTATGAGAAGCACAACCTGTTTTTAAAAAATAATATCGTCTTTGGTTCAATCTGCAAGTCATCCAGGAACAATCTGAATGAACTAATTACAAAGTATGGCTTACAGTTTCGTATAAACAGTGCTCTGTGATCTCCACTGCATATCTTATTTCCCCGTTAATGTATACATTGTGTGCAGTAAGAAAACCAAATCTGTAGCAGCAATAACTAAGGACTAAACAGTATCATGCCATTTTGGATTGAAAAATCAACTGGTCGATCAAACACTTCAATGGTTTTTCTTTCGTGATATTTCCAACTCAATCCAAGTTCTTCTGTAAACAGACTCCTCGCTTGATTGGCCATAGCACTGTTGTAGTTCAATGTTAATGTAAATTCTGTTTTCAGTCGAAGTGCAGCGGCTCGTAGTTGTTCTAGTACGTGTGAACGAAACATTTTCTCATTCTCAGAATAAATGGTTGCCATCCATGTTTTCTGTCCTCGGGGTTCTGAAAGTTCTTTTCCATGACTGAATGATTTGGGCTTTGCGTTATGTAGATTGTCTTCGAGATCTTGAAGGTTCTCTCCCATGCTTCGTAGACTTGTATGAAGGCTATCTAGTATGGTGATCATATGACGGGATTGCAGTCGCGACGGGCTGTTCCTTCCAGAGCCAAGTCCCTGAAGAGCAGGGCTGGTCCTTCCAGATCCAAGCCCTGTTGGGGTGGGAGCTCTATAATGAGACTCTTTTGGATCAGATTGCTTTTCACCTAATAAGTATTCGTTCTCGGTAAATATTGAGCTACAGCTTGAGAACAGTGGCATATAAGAAACTGAATTCACAATAAGTGTGTGACTACAGAGGCAAGAAAGATTTCGAACAATGTACGTATCAGCTTCTTTCTTTGTAAGATGTACAAGGCCCGAATCACGAACTAAATCATTTAATTTTCTTCCAAAATTTCCGCCGGCTTCAATTTTTATCGCTTGTTGTTCAAGTTCGAAAACTTTGGTGAACTTGCCAGAATCAGGGTGCTTGAAGAATGGATTCCGATTTGTGCCAAGAAGTCTCATGACATCTTTGCGAGATGATACAAATCGTTCCCTTCGAAGCCTCGAAAAGTTGGGTCCCATGTACTTGTACATCCCCAGCAGTAGGACGTTTCCCAAATCTGTACCCTTGAGAGATTCCCCGATGCGAATATTCTTGATAGCAAGTGTTGTTCCAGCGTCAACAACACAGGTGATCACTACAGCACAAAGTTGGTTGCTCTGCTCCGCAACGAAGACATAATGAGACTTGTTTAAGATGAGGTTTTGGATTGATTGTTCAGTATGTAGCTCATGATTGTTTTGATCCGATTTGTGCTCTTCAGAGTTGAGCAACTTCAAGATGGAATCGGTGTCACTTGGGTTGGCCAATCGCACAACCACCTCCGACATCTTCTCGCTAAAGATTCGAGTGGTATAAACCAAATACAGCAAGAATCAGCAAGAATGGCAGTAATCCTTGTGGCTCAAGTTGGTAAACTAAATGAGTCTAAGTTATTCAAGTATACAATATACAGCTGCTTACGTAGGTGATAATATGCGTGGGAACGTGATTCCTTAATAGATCCCAGTTAAACCATTAGTACATTCTTTTGCTAAGTGATCACAACAACATATTGTTCGTCTTAATAACTTAATTCAGTTTCGTCGCAATCCATGACGACGTCACGTTGTGTTCCTCGGCGTACGCAGCGTACGTAATCGTAACGGCATCATTTAACTTCACTTTTGAGATCTTTCGGACCATGCAGACAGTACTATGAAGAGGTAATTTCGTTTCGGTTTACTACATATTTATCGAATGCAAATTATAATATCAAGCGTCTAGACGCGGAGTCAAATGATTGGATCTTCTTTCAGTAATGGGATTTGTGCATGAATAAAACTATGATTTATTGTTCTGTAAAGCCAAAACATCCCTTGTTTTTATTAGGTCTTATTATAGTTGATTTAACTGCAGGACTTATAACGAGAGTAACAAAGACTGTACTAAACAAAAGAAATCCCGCTAATACGGACCGAGTGCCACTCAACTGAGAAGCTAATGACACTCGGCTCAGTACATCTCGTGTGACTCTTTCCGCTTCTTTCGTGTTTAGCAACCTCCTGCGTGCACCCAAAACTCGAAAGATGCACGCTAGGTATGCATTAATTCTTAATTCGCAATGACGACACTTGGCTGAATGAGATCAACAATCAAGAGAAAACGAATTAAGAGAAGGAATCCTCGTACCCAGTCTTAATAACCCTTTATGTACCGAAGGGATTTCTAAGTCCCATTTGGATGGATGCTGCTTTGAAAAATAATTCCTACATATTCGCAGTTCTAAAATCATGGCTGTGATGAGTAATTGATCGTGCAAGTTAGTAAGTTCTTCAAACTTTGAAAACGAAGTAAACCACTTTAAATTCCGACTTCTGTAGAATGTAACCATTTGTCAGTGAAGTAGAACTGACAACACGCATTTTCTTGACCGCACAGGATTATGGGTACACGTAAAGTTATCGGCAGATGACAGTATTACACCTGGGGTGAAGGGTGGAATACCGTTTTAATACCGGTCCCTTTTAGTATATGGTCGTGATTGTATGGTACCGCTTTATATATGACGTCAAAAAAGAAGCCCAGGTAAAGATACAGGTTTCGTTTTAATATGCATGATGCTTATATTATACAAAGCGCCTTAAAATTCTAAATCTAAATCTTGAATTTATAAAGGTTGCTTACACGTCTGATAGATAGCCGTAGTCAGCAATATGCAAGAGCAATATAAAAACGTTAAAGGTTCAAATTCAAACAACCCATCCTATCCATTCTAAAAGTTGAAACTGTCTTGAATAATATAACAAAACAAATTAATATGATGCAATTACAAATGCTCACTCCAAATTTAGCTCGTCAATATGTACATGCGCTTCTATTGATATACCTATTGCTTCCAGCCTTGACAGTATACGGTCTTATGGACGGGGAAGGTAGTCCAGATTAAAAAGAGGATTCGCACAGTCCGAACATCAGTCTGGTCATCGTGCCCTCATAGGCTTGAGTCTATATATTTCATATCATTGACCCTGTTTCAAAACTAAGCTAGAAAACTAACTGGAAAAATTAAACCAGTTGAATGCATCGCTGTTGTCGTTGAGTTTCAGTTGGCCAAAAATAATGAAAAAGAAAAGTAGAAAGACAGGAATGGCCAAGAAACAAAGACAAAGATAGAGAGACAGGAAAATTACCATTAAAACAAACAAAAGATTTTTAAATTTGAAAATAGCATGCGCGCGCAGTTGATGCGTTGTCATGCGCACCAGATGCAATCAATCTCATGACATGTACACCAACCAGTAAATGAGATTGAACACGATGAATATCCCAGGGAAAAGTATATGGGACACTCTATCGATCTTGTGTAGGCTCATCGCTCTTATGGAATTAGGCTTTTTCTTGCATGACGTGCTGCCACGGAAATTCATCTTTGCCAACGACTGCATCTTTATGATACGCGGACGCCTGTCACGGACTGGGCCGTTTTCTGCCGTAAGTTCTGTCTCATCTGACATCATTTCTTTCATGTCATAAGGGTCATTCTAGAAGAAAAATAATTTGAATTAGGATAATTGATTGATAATTAAATAGATGAACTTGAATTGGGAAGCAAGGGTTGCCGAGCGGTGAGAGCGCCGGTCTGTCACCTCTGTGGTCCGACTCCTGGACGGGGCATCACATGTGGCGTTAGTTTGTGTTCGCTCGTTCTCTCTCTCTTTTTTCGAGAGCTTTTTCTTCGGGTACTCCGGTTTGTTTCCCCTCAGTAAAAACGAGCTATAGCATGTGCTCGTGATCAGACATGGGTCGGATGGTGGCTGCTACGTGTATGTGTATGTAACTGTATAACCGTCTTCGTAATGAAAGCGCCCGCTTTGTATACCTTCGACCCGCTCACGTTGAGCTGCGCCCTTCGCAAATCAGCACTTGTGCTGCAAGGAAGGGCGATGAGCTACCCCAAATTTATGGTTATTGCTTCAGCACCATCTGTGTCCTTTGGTATAAACAGGTATCTAGCCAATCAGCGAGCGCGTTATATCTTCTCATAAATATTTTATAATAATCAAATAAAATATTATTATAAATATGTACACAACGGCCGTGAATGTAGCCTAGCTACTGAACTAACAAAACAACAAATATATTTGTTTCCATGAAATTTCCTACCGATCCATCAATGACTCTACTTGTTAGTGGTACTCCCCAGTCCTCCTCGTCTCGGTTTTCTTTCTTCTTATTGCGCACGCTCGCTCTGAACACAATCATGGACTCCACAAATGACAGGACCATGGCAAGGAAACACGCAATGACGTACCAATCAATTGCTTTCATGTAGGATACTTTGGGCATTTTGTTGTTCATGGCTCCCTATTAAAGAAAGAAGTCCAGTTTGTTGTTTGCTTTGCTGAGTTTTTCCTCACCTTTAATCGACTTTTTATTCCCACGTATTTATTTCTCAACTTTGCCATTTATTAGCCATTTTATTTATCATTTCGATTTATCTTTAATTATTTTCAGTCATTCATTCATTCAATTATTCTTTCTTCTATACTTCTTTCTTAAAACACTCTTCGATCTCGATCTTTCAAGTTCTCTTTTGTCTTCTCATCTCTCATTTACTCCTTTTCATCATTTATTTTTTTCCGTTGGCCCTTATTTACTAGCCATACCGATAAGAAAACCAAAGTTAAGACAGCTGTAATCCCAACAGCCAGCCTGTCACCAGTTTCACCTGGGTCCATCCAGAAAGGCATCCAAGACAAAAACACTAGGAACACACATGGTAAGTATATCTGGATGATGTAGAAGCCAAGGCGACGCTGGAAAGTGATATGAACTTCAAGGCTGTTGAACTTTCCTAAATGAACACAAAGAATTCGAAATCACCAATATATTTTGAATTTTGAGAACATGTGTTAAACTAGGAAGTGCAACTGTGCAACGGTGAAAGTATCTTGAAGATTCCCTTTCAATTTGTTCCCAATTCCATATCCACATCTCCACACCTATATTTTTTCGGGTGGGGACGGGGAGAGTTGGGGGTTTCTGATGTTAGTTTAATTTAGACAATATATCGAAATCGAGCAGACGGGTAGAAAAACAGTTGAGACGGTGGGAAAAAGGTAAAATTACTGTACGATTGTTGTTGCTGCTGCTGTTACTGTTATTGTTGTTTAGAAAAATGTTGAGATAGTTAAGGTCAGGGAATGAGCACGGGCTAATGAACAACAGCTATTTGGGATAAAAGGTGAAAAATCCTCATTAAACGGGGTAACAGAACGAGCGCGCACGACGGAACACGTCAGCACCGTTGTCTGAACTCTTATTGACAATTGCTTTCAACCAATCAGATTACAAGATTTTGCTCGAGTGTTGGAAAACATCAAGTAGAAAACATTACCTATAGCTATAGTTGTAAAAATTTATATAGATTTTATAAACGTTACCCTTCTCCTTCTCCTCCCTTCACCTCGTAAGGGGAAAGGTTGGGTAGGCCTGGGCATGGCGATGGAGGCAAAGCACAAACAACATATACGCAGACTCAGTGTTGCATTTCGTGAGAGAAGAAGATGTGCATTACTGAGTCTGCGTACCTTGCGTCCACTACTGTTTTCGTCGCTCGTGAAAATCAGGCTTAACGCTGTAAATGACACCAATTCTTACCAGACTTGTAAACATTGTTTACTTCTTTGGTTTCCAAGGCAACAATATCAAAATGAGGAAGATTCATGTCTTTAGAAATTGCGACAGGTTGATCACTTCTCTCCCATTTGAAAATGATTTCAGCAGCGGTGTGGAAAACTAAGAGAATGAAAGAACAAATGTATCTCAAAAGCGAGACTAAGTTCGATAGTTCAATCCTCGACTGAGATCCCAGGTCGTCTATGATGTTATACGGTGGAAAATTAAGAAAGATGGGCCTGTTCTTTCTTCCCTTTCCCCCTTTTCTCCCCTTACACTCTGGGTCCCTGAGGATGTCATAGTTCTTGCTATTAATATTGCCTTTATATTGGCACCATCAAAATAACGAAGCATTTTTATTAGATCGCTATCGCTGGGTTGCATGTGACGTCATGGTAGCCATCTTGGATGAGCTTTAACAAAAGATTAGCGTCTCTTGTTGGTTCATCCAACATGACTATCGCTTCATTGTCTTTTGATTTCTGAAGGAATGGATAAAGATTTAGCAAGCGTGACACGACGTGAAAACACTTCTGAAATGTCGTCCTTAACGTACGCGGCGTTGCGAATTTGTCACGAAAGACACGTAATGAACGAAAGTGATCTATTCACGCTCCGTTCTTGCATCGCGTCACGTTTGACAATCTGCCTAATGATGTACTGTGCTTATGTATACTTACAACTCTCAAACATCAGAATACACACTTGGGTGTCCATTGGAAACTTTCTCAAGTCCATTTGACATTCAGCTACGACGGTTATTCTGAGTAAGAAAAATAATAAAGGATGAGAAAACTAGCCTAGCGATTGGCGATTGTTGTATATATACAGTAAATTTTCAGTGAACGGTCCTTAGTGGAGAAAAGAAAGTACAGCTTTTATTGTTTCCAAAAAAGACCATGCACTCTTTTCCCTGCCACTTAGCAGTTCTAAGTGACCGCGCCTAGCCTAGACATAGAAATGAATAGTTTTTCGGAGAATTAAATCCTGGATGAGCTCTCATCAGGGTTTCAGGGACTTTGGCCTAAGATATCAATTTTTGAGTCTGAAGAACCACAGGCAACCCAATCACTCTGTTCGATAACAAACACAAAGCAAATTACATGCATGTATACTTAGAATACGTGTTATTTCTGAGATTGCCAGCTTTATCGAATCAATATTTTTGCAGCCTTACTTTTGACTCATGTAAACAGATCCATCAGGAAAGACACGAACACCCAGATTTTTTTTGGTGACATCATGGATGAAAGCTGAGCGCGCATTCATGAAGAATGTGTCTGGATACCATATCCTGTTAGCGCTCTCCAGTTGTATGTATGCATGTCCTTTACCGTAGGTCAGAGCGATGTTGTAAGATAACCGCGGGTCTTTCCACTTTTGACGGAACGCAAATCTCATGGTGTAGTCCTGTAAAGTACAACAAAATGTTGTTGCTATGGTAGTCACTCGTGGTGACAGAGTCATCTTTCCTTTATCTTCACTAGACTTAGAGATGAAAGAATAGTAATTTTTGATCCGCTTGCTTATGCCTGATTCTCACTTAGAGTCGTTTTCGTATGAGTGGGAAACTTACCGCGCCGTACCGTGACCGTGTCAGTGCCGTAATGTCTATAAAAACATTCGAAATTCATGCCGTAACCGTATCGTATCGTAACCGTACAGTGTTCCCACTCATACGAAAACGACTCTAGCCACGCAAGACGACGCAAGACAACGCAAAGCTCTTGTTCTCACTTGAAAAAGTAGCGACGCAAGCACAATGAAACGATTGCAAGCGCAAAAGAACGGAAAAGTTTGTTTTTCTTGCGTCGTTACGTTAGTAAGAACCAGGTTTTACTTGGCGTGTTGAGCATGCACTTATTGGTTTCTAGGCAACGGGGCACCAAAATGTGACGTTTTAACATGTGAGCCAAAATCTTTTCAAAACAAATGTAGACATAGCAATCTATTTATTTAAGCATGCGTAATGCGGTACCTAGATAACGATACGACTGTTTTCCTGCACAAGAGAGCGCGCAAATTTAAAGCTAAATTACGACAAGACTAAGTCTGGTTGGACAATTCGTCTCGTATCTGACTCACCATTTCTTCTTCACGTACATTATACACGGAGTTAATGCGCATATTGACAGTGATGTTGACTGGTTTACCTTTAAAAACAATTTGGAAATGCTCACAGTTGGCGAGATTCTGCATGCATAAGTTATAGAATATAACTGAGAGACTCCGTGAGCGCCCATATAAACATATTCGGCAGCCAAATGTGACGTGTTGACCCGCTTTTGGACTAATTATAGAATTTTTTCCAGTCTCCAACGGTTATTTCAAATGATTTTGGTTTGTGCTGGTAGAGGAATCACGATATGTCTTTTAAAAATGTGCTGTTTTCGCGCGAGTACCTTATTTGGAAGTTGGAAAAAATTTTTATCGCGAAAAAACCCCGACTTTCTTCGAAAATTTCATCCAAATTTACAGCCATTCGAGTGAAAACATGCTAATCAAGTCAGCCATCTTGATTTTGGCCGAAAAAGGACTGGAACAGTGTAGAAAGGTCGTGGCTAGGCTAGATGGGATACTCGCAAACAAGGTTTGGTTAGGTTTAGGGTTAGTATTTGGGAAGACTTTGTAGAAAGAAATACTCAAGTACCTTGGGGTTAGGTTTAGGGTTAGTATTAGGGAAGACTTTGTAAAAACAAAGCCCTAAACTAGCCCTAAACTAGCCCTAAAACTAACCAAACCTTGTTTGCGAGGATCCCATTTAGACACGACCGTGTAGAAACAGGAACCCGCGGTTCAAGAACTTTCAGCTTGCGCAAGTGGCTGGCAATCGCGCGCAACGGCACTTCTAAACATATCCCGAAAGGAGGTCAACACGTCAATTGCGTACTCGTGTCTTGCGTATCTCAATCTCCAGTTATGGTCTCCTTGGGGCCCGCGTTCCGCGTTCCGCGTTCCAGATTTACTTTACGGGCCCGTTAATTTGCGGGAAAAATTACGTGGGCGCGCGAGTACTGCTCGAACCCTCGCTATTTCGAACAATATTAAGCTTCCCCTGGGAGTTCGAGTTAGTGGGGGGTCTCCTGTACCCTTAGTACTGCATGAGAATTTTGTGGAATAAAGTATACCTACCAGCTTGTGAGTAAGGTCTAACTTTGTTATCGTATTCATTAAATATTATGTCCAAAGCATCGCTTCTTGAGGTAATATTTTGTGATGCAGCTCTGCGCCGACACCTGTATCGATCAAATTATTTTGCAATTATAATTCAACCAACCGCTCAAACCAAAATGTACTGTGTATATTTATGGACAACTAAAGCTATGATCATTAGAAGTGTCTAAAACATAACCATATGTATATAGACACTTTAAAGTTGCTTTTATAAATATTTGAACAAATCCATTTCAATACAATTTAATATAGATATCGTCTTATCATTATGTTATGGTTACAAATGCTTACTCAATTAAAGCGAGGTTATCACGAAAAGAAGTTGATTATCACTTTGTTTTATTATTTTTTCATCAACTCATTATATTTGAATAAACTTCGAGTGACTTTTTCTGGCGATCACAATCTGCCGAACCCTGAGTTTTGTTTATTCTGTTTTTTATCTGTTTTGAAATGGTATACATAGCAATTCCAGCGCCGCTTGTGTTTTTTATCTTATTGTAATTTAGCATATCTTCTTCGTTTTTACACTTGTTCCATTCCTCCTTCACCAAATACACCCATTTATGACTTCATTTGCGCTTTCGCTGTTTTTTCATCTTTTCTCCTGAAATTAGTCACTTCCGTAATTCCATTCAGCCTTTTCTTTATTTTACTCTTATTTTATTAAATTCTATTCAACTCGGCAAAAGGTAAGAAGTTCTAAATAAAGGTCTAGTATTATTTCTTTTGTCTTCAAGCCTATAATTAGCTTGTACAATCAAGATTCGAACACACACGCCATTAAAAATATATTGACTTCAAATGTGCACAAATTGGTTCAGATATGTGGAAACCCAAACAGAATTCAGTTATAGGGACGCGCAGGAAGAGTATGTTGAGAAATCTTCAGTTTAATTAAATCAAAACAAACAAGAAATTTTGCTCTAGATTGTAATTTCATTTTAGAGTTTTTCCTGAAAAGTTCAGCCCTATCTAGGATTGTTATGATTGAGTTGTACTGATGCCGACCTCATGCTGAGAAGTTAATAATGCTTTTGCAAACTCACTGTTGGAGTTCTGCTGGCCTTGGCCTCCCCACAGCGCGATTCCTTGTTCGCAAAACGACTCAATTTTAAGAAAAGGAATTAATAGTTTTTAAAGTACTCAGGAAATTTTATAAGACGTTTGCTTTTTTGCCACTATAGATGAAATAATCGTACAAAAATGTGAAACGAGTGACAATGTGAAAAATGTGAATTTTTTTTTTTTGTAGGAGAAAGGTTTGAATCTACACGAAACAATCTGATAATCAACCGCCGCCCGGTTGGCTCAGTTGGCTGTGTGTCGGTCTCTCGTGCGGGAGGTCGGGGTTCGATTCCCGGCCGGACTAACACTCAGGGTCTTTTAATAATTGAGGAGAAGGTGCTGTCTTTGTATTTACATCTGCAAATGGTTAGACATTCACGTCTTCTCGGATAAGGACGTTAAACCGTAGGCCCCGTCTCCATTTATATGGAGACGTTCCAGCAATAAGGCCGGCCTGCGGGATTAGCGTTGAAAACTGCTGGTGAATGAGGCCTTAAAATCATGTATTACAAGCAGCAGTGGAGCTACTTTAGCAGGTGCTGGAATATACTTAAACCTTAAACCTTAAATCCTTAAACTTAATTCGAATCACGCACGATTTTTGACAATTTCTATTTTCACTTCTACATACGTAGTTTCGATGGATATTTTAGGCGGAGAACTGCTGGAGTAGTGGTTGAATGGAAGCTAAAAGTGCCTTACATGTTTAAAATGCATGAGAAGAGGACTGGGAAAAAGGTATTTCCCGTGTCAGACACATTACATTTTAATTGAAATGTATATCATTAGTTGTGCGGGGTTTTCTGGCAAAAAACGCAATTGTCTGGTTTCACGCAACTCAAAGTTTCTTATGCATTTTCTCAATATTCTTCTTCTCACGAACCATCAAACCAAATCCACGATTGTGTGAAAAAAATAAACTTCACCTGTACTGTTTGCGTGTGGGAAGAAAGGTATGTAGGTTTACCCCATATTATTTCCTTGCTTAATGCTGAAAGGTTCGGTCATCTATGTTAAAGGTAACATCTAAAATTCCTCACGAAATTCAAGACTAAAATGATTTCACTAGAATACACAACTTACCCCACTCGAGCTGCAGAATCGATTGTGCAACAGCAGAGAAACCAGCAGACGATTCCCAAGGCGATTTTCTTCGCGTAGAAATTGAATTGCATTGTAGTTTTAATAAAAGATCCAAAAGTGAATGTCCCTTTCCAGAAAGAAATTAAAATGAAAACGAAGTGGAAGAACGGTGCTCGGAATTGGAATTGCGGAGACAGTTGTACGAAATAGCCATCGAAAATAGGGTTTTGGCCAGCTTACGTGAAATAGAACCACGTCCTGAAATATCAGTATACTCTCTTTGTGAATGCGAAAAGACGAAATCGGATGTCACGTGACTTCATTTACTTGAGCTTGAACCTGATAGGTTGGAACTTCTCCAGTGATTAAAATTTGAATTTTGCTATATTCTCAAGCTGTTTGACAAAGGACTAAAAAGGTTTTGTATTTAGAAAACAAAACGGATTAAAATAGAGTCAAGCTGGGATGTCACCACTCGACAGCAAGTCAAATGATTTAGAAATCAAATGATCTGATAAGGAAACATTGTGAGAAACATTTGATAATATATATAGCTATTTCAAAAAAGGTTGACGGGGCGAACGGCGAATGGCGATCGGCGATTGGTGATTGCACGACCGCAAGGAACTGTGGTGACGCTATTAGACCGCTATCCGGCGCGGAGAGATGAATTGCCTATCGACCACTTTATCCAATAAGGTCGACTGTACTGCATGTTATCGGCATTGCTTGGGTATTTAATTAATGAAAATGAAGCAATTCTTGTTACCCAAATTTCCTTTCGGTCGTGCAATCACCATTCGCCCCGTCAACTTTTTTTTGAAGGAGCTATATACATTATCAAATGTTTCTCACGTTTCCTAAAATACTAAAGACAATAACGAGCAACGTTTTGAAGAAACGTATGCCCGACTGACTCAATTTACAAAGTGATTCAATCAAAGCTATTTTTTTACATCGGTAATGTCGGTATTAATTGTTTTTCTTACACTTAGTTTTGTATATTTATCTGTAATTATCTTATCATGTATCTGAAGATGGTGTGAAATGCGGTCATTCGTTATAGTCCTTATATTTACCAATATTTATTATCAAATGTTCCTATGATACTGATCTAACAGACTCTGGCAGCCAATTAAAGTGAAACAAATCTATATTCCGACTCTAACTCATAATGGACTTCAAATTTCAGCTACTAGCGTTTCAAGATCCAGGAAACAAATTTGGTCTGACACGGCTTAGCTTAAAGACATATATAGTCGGCCATGACTGTGTAAAAACTGGAAAAGCTAAATTATGTAGCTTATTGTGAAATTATAACCTTTTCAGACATTTTGGGGTAAGTTTCATGAAAATCTCATTCCCTTGACATGGAGGTATAAGATTTCTGAATGTACATGCATATAGCGCGCTTGGAGAGTACTTGGACTTTGTGTCACTCGAAACGCACGAAGGATACAGTAAACCTTCGCAGCCCTTCTTGGAAATCTTTCACAAATACTGTATGTGTGTGTACTGCGTTAATATACACCATGGTAAACTATATACTGTATCATCTTAAAGCTAAAATAACTGTAGTTTTTGATTTTTTTTTGAGCGTTGTTGCTAAAAGTCAATTTAAAGTTCACATGCACTTTTGATAGATCCAATCAATATACATTTGATCTGGTTAATAAATGTGAATTACTCACACATAAGCATTTATCAGAATTTGATTAAAATTGGGTCCATATCTAAATGAAATATCAAAAAACAAAAGTGTGTGAACGATTTTTAATATTTTCTGGTTCCTTAGTTATGACCACAATCGTCAAAAATCACACCTTTTGCATGTAAGCTTTAAAATGATTATAGTTTATAATGGTTTGTTTTCATATAGCGCGCATACAGTTTTGTGAATAACACTGTATTCTTAATTAAAAAAAGGGAAATCTCAGAAGGACAGCGGCAGTCAGGAACACTGTAATTTCCTGAAGATTTCAAATTCAGCTTTAGTATGAATGGCACGCGCGGGGGCTGCAATTTTTTTCGCCACTCAAGTTTTTGGACGATTATGAAACTCACGATATTATTACCATCGACGTTTTTGTAGCATCACAGGAACGACTGTAAGAGCTACTATTTGACTCCAATTACCTAAAAGTATTCGTATCCCTTCGCGTACAACAGAATACAGTCAGAACGTAGTAGCTTTCAACTTATTGTTGAGTACTGTTTATCAGTATATTTTATTTTGATTAGATCGCGCTCTAAAAACCTGAACTTAAGATTTGTCAATATTTGATATAAAGACTTTATTTAGCATTTAAAATAAGGGCCCAGATCGGAACATGTTAAATTTAAAGATTAGCAAACCACATTTATGAGTAAGCACCTAAAATGATATTATCTGGAAACGCCTGTAAAATATAATTTTGTTAGTAACTAAGACCGGCCACACCCCTCTCCCCCCGCTCCTCCCTCCCCCTTACCACACACACACATACACACAACCCAAATCTCCAGAGCATTCTGGGAAACGCTCAAATAATCTCGAATAATAAAACAAATTCACAAAAGACACAAATACAAAGTATTACGTATGACTCCGAAGGAACAGATGGAAGCTATTATTCAAAGGTGAAGAAGGCATATTCCATGTCGGAAACCCGTAGCAATTTTACACTGAAGAACTTGAGTCCGTCGCTCCATCAGTGCACAAAGAAGTCGAAACAAGGTGACGAAAAATCGAAACGAGGTGACTGAAAATCAAACTCGGGACCTCCCTTTTAGAAGGCCGTCCACCAATCAACTACACGTAAGCCACGCTGTTCCTTAATTTGAATGTCATTTGTATGCAATTAATCGTAAAAATCAGAATAATATATTAGAATAAGCGAAGAATAGGAATTTCCAGATTTAAATATAAAGCATTTCTATACATCATGTAAAAAGTATATGTACATATATGTGCAGTATTAGGAGGATGTATCTGGGTCGTAGGGGCTCTCAAGTTCAAACTCAGTCATTAGCATTCTGTGGTCAGATATCTGGAAATCTTCTGGCCATTGCTGCAAACAGAATAGACAGATAATATTTATATAACAGTTACAAACTTAACTAGACAATTACATGTACCTCTTAACTAAAGGTACAGATATTGTCATCATCATCATCATCATTATCATCATCATCATCATCATCTTTCAACAGCAGTATCTAGCTTAAGGCATTTCTGACAATATGGAGTCCTTAATTAACAGTACTTCTATCAAAATAGAGTTTGTGGGAAATGTAATGACACTGGAATATCTCAACGTACCTGGTCAGTGTATTCCTCAGGTAAAAGCAATGACAATTTAGGTTCAATTTTATCAGAACTTTGATTTCTGAAACAATGCAGAGGAAATGTTAGGCACTCTATGGCAACTGGTATATAAGGGGTGTACAAGAACCCAAAGGAAGTGAAGGGCTTCTAAGACTAACTGAAATATCAGGGTGCCCAGGGAGGCCTTCCACTACCATACCCTTCACCATACCACACTTCATTTTCAGTTGCCTAAGCACAAATGTTAGTTGCCTTAGGCATCTTTTCACTGCTAGGGCACAACCTTGACTGGCAAAAACTGTGGTTAACAAAAAAGATAAGGTCTTTTCAGAAAACCTTGTCATTGCACAGCCTCAAGCCTGCATGATTTCTACCCATCATTCCTTTAGGTCAAGTCACGTAGGCTTGAGCGCGATCAGCGACCACGTTTTCTGAAATGACTATATACAAGTACTATGTTAAACCATCAAGCATGTAGATCTGTTAAATTTATCATTTTCCAGCTTACCTAAGATAATATTTTAGCAACATACCTATAAAATATATAATCCACAGCCATTTCATGTCCATTGTGGTCTTTATGAGTAACTACTGGTTCTTTACCATTAACCTTTCTAAAAGATGATTCAAAACCATTCTGACTGAAGTATTCATAGACTGGGTTCTCTTGGGAACTGTTAAAATCACCAGTTAAGATAATTGGGACAGCTTTCATACTGTTCCTATAAAAACATTTGAAATCATTTTTACTACAAAATTATTTAAACAGTTCTTACGGATGCCGGTTATTTACTTGAAGTTTATGGTAAGCTAAAATTGGAAAAAGCAAACTGAAAAACATATTTACAGTGCGAACTACTCCAACCAAGGCCAGCCAAACAAATTTTCTGATAAATTTTCAAGGTTCATTTTTGACACTCAACGACAGATTTGTTGCGAATTTCTACAGCATACGATGCTTCTTGCTCGATTTCAATATAATTCGTACACAAAGCAAATTCTTTTCAATGTAAGCAAAATTTCAAACATTTGTAGAGATTCTATTGTTCATATACTCAATCGTGATTGGATAATTTGCATGAAAATTTGTTTGGGTGGCCTTGGTTGGAGTAGTCACACAATAAAAGGAATCCAACGAACTATTATATGCACTTTAAAGGAAAATGAGATAATTTTAGGAATACTGTAGGACATGAGAATACATGCACAGATACATGCATGCATGGCCAAATGGATGGATGGATGGATGGATGGATGAGTGAATGAGTGAATATATGATGACTAAACAAATATAGGAGTGGATGGAATGGATGGATAGATGCATAAATAACTTGTTGGCTGTAGGAGAATGAATGAATGAATAAACAGATAAATAAATGGATAGATAGATTGATAGAGGGATGGATGGTTGGACAGATAGGTGAATTATCTGTGGATGTAGAATGACTGACTGGATGAATGAAAGAACAAAATAATGACTGACTAACTGATCAACTGACTGACTTACGGACTGACAGACTGACTGACAGACTGACTAACTTACTGACTGACTAGTGATGGATGGACTGACTGACTGACTGACAGACTGACGAACTGACTGATGGACTGACTGACAGACTGATGGATGGATGGACAGACAGACGGATGGATTGATGGATGGATAAACTGACTGACTGACTTACTGACTGACTGACTGACTGACTGACTGACTGACTGACTGACCGACCGACCGACTGACTGACCAACTGACTGACTAACTGAATGACTGGCTGACTGAATAAAAGAATAACCAGGCACTAAGTTTAGGAATACAATGTACCTTTCTAAGTAAGTATTTATTCCAGTAACAACTTTGTGTGCTTGAGACTGTGGTGGAATTAAACAAAATAAAAGTACTGAATAAAATGAAACATCACAATGATTTCTAACTACATGGGTCTACATTTATTTGTACATACCATTCTGACATACTCATCAAAAAAGCTATGACAATAGGATAAGTGTGTTGTGGTTAAAACCACCTAAAAAGAAAGAGAGAGATCTAGTTACTCATTTGTATACTGAATAGCGTGGCTTTTAATTTTGAGGTAAAAATGTACACATTAGTTTCCTTTATGAACTTTTTAAGTGTCTGGTTCCTTGTATTGATCCCAGTGGGATTAAGGGATCAGCATGATCAAATTTCGTGATGCCAAAAAAAAAATCCCTTGATCCCATTATTGTTATAGAGAACAATAGGGCATAACCACAATATGTTGACATGAATGTTGAGTGTGCATGCACACAGATAATGATGATGAAATACAAGAGATGGAACAAAAATTAATAATAGCACTCTTTTTGTCAAATTCTCACATCTTCAACACAAAATAACTCAAAAATTATTTGGTAGAATTTTGTAAAAAAAATTGTATAGCCAAAAAATTAAAATAAAACTGTAGCAGGTAAGTTTTTTTTATCTAAAGTATATGTTTTTGTGATATTTTATGGATCCTGCATTACAGATTTTTTTATTTTTTTCTCAGATGAAAGATCAAGTGGGGAACTCAGTTGACATACGAAAGTTAAAAAAAAAGATATAATTTTTTATAACATAAGAATTTTAGGTCCATTTACTGGTTGTCTTTTGTTGCCATGACAATGTCAAATGTGATTATTTAAAAATATCCAAATTCTCTTTTCATCAGCTTTTATATGATATATCACATTAAATGAGATTTTTGACAATAATCATTTGGAGGGGGCTGGGTCGTAAGGGGGATATATGGAAACCACAAAACTGCAAACAAAATTAAGAAAAACCCAAACAAAAATCGTAAAAATCCCCAAAACCTCAAACGGCATACAAAATCCGAATTCAAAAACTGCAGGTTAAAATAACAACTGCAAAACGGCATCAAAAATAATGCAAAACTGCAAATCTTTTATTTCCCACTCCATTTGAGACCTGGCACATTTTCTGTGAGTGTACATACATGTACTTTCGGTATTTATGAAAACCCAGGCTTCTCAGCCTCCTTAAATTACATGTAAAAGCAGACACAAATTTGACCTACCTCACACCCAGTATCAGGTAATTCTAAATGTAACATCAATGCTACTCTATGTCCATAATCGTTAAATCTAAGAGACTGTGTGGCAAGAATCCTGTAATTGTACAATGTAAACAGTATACATGTAAGAAATGAGGCCATTCTGAAATGTTTTAATTGTGATAATAGGGCTTATTAATTAATTTTATGTTCTGCCTGTTACATGATGCTACCTAAGAGGGACTCTTTCCAAAGGTTTTCTTACAACACCTGCAGGGCCAAATATGGACATATATATACATGAGGAAGGTCATAATTTTATACAATGTATATCCAATACCTTAGAGAACGGTCTACAAATATGGCTAATCCATCAGTTTTATATCCTTGTCTTTTGAGCTTGATAATCTTATACCTAAATAAGTGATTTCAATAGGTTATAGTCTGGTTTCCACTATTGACATAAACATAAGCACAAGCAACATACACAGACTCAGTAATGTACCGCTCATTTAAGCAGTGCTTGTCTTTTCACTAGTGACATAAGCATAAGCACAAGCAACATATGTAGACTCATTAACAGTACTTGTCTGTTTCACACCTATTTGATAAATGAAGTACTGAGTCTGTGTATGTCGTAAGCAAGTTGCATGCAACAGTTGTAGGCAAAAGTTGCACTGTGTAAGTTGGCCTTAAGTCTGGTAATACCCCGGGGGGGGGACTCCTATATATAAGAGGACGGGGATGCTCGTCGGAAATTTTAAAAATGACCCCTAAAAGGTACCAAAGTCATATCCGGGTGGGCGTGGCAATACATGATTTTTACCCCTAAAAGGTACCAATCCAAAAACACTAAATTTAACATTTTGCATATTTTTAATAGTATTAAAGATGAAGTCTTCGAATGCCTTTCACTTACAAAGTTTCTGAGGACATTGTCATAAATCTTTAACCTATTTCTAAGAAACAGTAACAAATCAAGCAAAAGCTGAAAAAAATCACCCTGAAAGGTACCAGCTAGGTCTCTAGTAGTCCACTATAGTCTGAGACACCCTAAAAGGTACCAGGTCGCTGATTTTGACCCCTAAAAGGTACGATGAGCATCCCCGTCCATTTCCGATCGGAGTCCCCCCCCCCCCCCCCTGGGGATAATGCACCCCAGTCTGTGATGCCTATAGATAGTGATTCCATAAGTCATCTATAGTTTTTGCTTCTTTGTATTGTAAGGTCATGAGACCACCACAGGAAGCCCAAGAAGCAAATAGACCTTATAAACTTATAGATTCAGTGTATGTGATATGCCACACTAGCTAATTGGGTTTATTTGGCTAATTCTTGACTCTGTGAATACAATCTTACTCATGCTAAAACCAAGATCTCCCCCTTCCATGTACAATCCCAACATTATTATTATTGATATACATATTCAATGAGTTAATGAGAAAAAAATTAAACACAAAAGAGAGTTGCCTTTTTACCTTTGTCCTAACTTATCTTCAAATAAATTCATAACATCATTATTAAACCAATACTCCTGTAAACAAACTGCATCAAGATGGTCTTGTTGTGAAATCAGCTCAGTAATGGCCTGAAGTCGCTCCATGTAAAGGTTGGGATGTGAGCTTTCCCATTTTGTATACTGTCCTCTGTAGAGAAGAAAACATGTACAGAGCTTTAGCAGATCTTATTGCATGACCCACCCAAATTCAAGTGTTTCAACTATGCCCGTAAATCTTGTATCCCACTTAAAATAGTAGTGATAACCAATTATCACCACTCATGATAAATAGTGGTGATGAACATTTATCATCACATAGTGACAATATCCTGGTATGGTTATCTCCACAAAACTCAATCTTTGTACTTCAAAGTGAGGTAAATTGGATTAAAGATTTGTCATTCCTCGTCTACTCAACGTCCACTCTAAATATCACTCGGCCTGCGCGTACTCTGACATGACCTTTGGACTCACGAATGTACAGTCAAATTTCGTGGCCATTCTTATAAAACCCTTACATATAAACTATATAAAGCAAAACAAAACAAAACAAACAAAGGCAATAACAAAACAATGACGATAACTATAATCATTAACAATAACTTATGCTTAATTAGGCTGATTCATGATCTTACTTCAGCTTGCGGTAGCAAGGAGCCAGAATATTGAACGTGGCACAACGAAAAGGCACTTTGCTGCTAGAATTGGCAACTGCCATCTTGCAAAGCAGTCTTGAAGCTAAAAATCTGATAGAAGTGGGAATCATAAATATAAAATTCCATGCTTTAAAACATCAAAAAATTAGAAGAAATAATTGCGAAGACATCTTGTAACTGACTAGTACGCTTGCGCAATTTCTAAACCACAGGTAACCCAAAGACTGTAATGCTGCACATGTTTTACTAGAAAAATGTATCTAGTAAAAATGGTAAAGAAAAAAGAAACATTTATTTTTATAATCAGTTTTATTGGACAGAACAATAAAAGAATCAGTCTTTTTTTTAGTTGAGAGAACTATATTTCTTGGGTTACCTGTGCAATCTGACCCCGTAGTCTTCCGGTCAGCAGTATCCGAAAAAAGCTCTATATACTTCATTAAGATAATCTTTAGTATACCTTCAATATATTTGAAAGCTGGTGACATTCATTTTTTTCTTACATAAAGTACATAGCTAGGAAGGTAAATTTTTAGCGCGCGGAAAAATAGCGCGCAATGCCTCGAAGAATTTTCAAGCGATGGAGACATTTATTCGCAAGGTTTATGATTTATGTAATATAGGGCGAACTGATGAGGTAATAATACTATCTTCTGAGCAAATTTTAAAGCTATTGTGATTTTTTCGAGGCCCGTAATAGATAAAAATTCATCAAATGATGTTGTTGTTCATTTCAGGAGAAGAAATGGCTGTCAAAGTTCGTCGATCACGTGCAAAAATACATCTTTAAAGACTCTTGTACTCATAGTTGTATTGAGCTATCACTAAAAATACTAGAACGCCTCACAGCACTAACAGAAAAGAAGGAAAATTTTGATCACACTGGTGATGATGATGGTGATCATTATGATGCCAGTCAACAGATATCAACGGCTACCTTATATGAGTTGTGGTCAATTTCGTCCTTGATGACAAAGAAAGAAATATGTTCTGGACAGTTAAACTTTGATGATGATATCGCCAGCAGTGGAGATGAATTTGGTAATTAAAAGTATATGCATGCTTATACCCGATATGTGCTTGTGGAAATTCAAAATAGGCAACCCCAAGCTAGTAGATGACAGACAGTTGCCAATGAAGTGTCTGCAGTGAGTAGCCAGTGGTAATGAGCCAGTCACTAGTAGATGAAAACTCTGGGTACTCTGGCTGACTGCAGGAAAATACTAGATGTACATATATTTAGTTTGCCATAGGCAATTTGTGCAAATCTGGAGTGCAATTTATCCCTATTGAAATGCAGGGATTGCAGGTTTTTTTCCACACACTGGCAGTGGGCTTCCACTAGCTGACTTGGAAGTGCTTCGAATACACTTAAATGTCCTGGTAATTTGTATGCAGCAACAAAATACAAGATGACCTGGCAAGGCTGATCATTTTGCTTTTCACAACATTGAAGATGTTGACTTTTGTCATATGACCCATCAGACAGACAAACAGGCAGACAGACAGACAGACATCATCATCATCATCATCATCATCATCCAAGAGGAAGAAGGGGGTGGGGAGTGAGATATGGTGTAATTCCTTTTCAATAATGCTATTATGCTAATTAAACTAACCTTCATGAAGCTAAAAAAATTATCCCCCTCCAGATTTTACCAAAAGGTAGTCATTACACAAGGGTGATAACTGTATAGTTTATAAACATTTATTTACATTTTCAGGCTACAAACACTTAGTACCAATTGCCCCATCATTCCTTCTTGGATATCTGCGATGGTGTCCTTCTTCTTTTGAGCCAAGTAATTTTCCAACATGTGGTTCTCTGTTTCTGGAAGATAATTCAGGGTTTTTGCCAATCGAGGTAAAAATTGCATGTTGTATTTGTGTATCTGAATTATAACTCACATGTTGATGTACAGTTGTAGCTAAGGGAATATTCCATAAATACTAAAAGACTATCAAATTTATTAGATCTCTAATCCTGATAAAAAGTGGATGGATCAATTAGTAATTGTGCCAACCTGGACTTTTGTGTCTGCCCCAGAAAACCTGTCTCAAAGTAAGTCCAATTTGACAGAACATTGCATGTAGTAACAAGAAACCATAATACTAAGAGAGCGAAACTCAGTATTGATGTCTGTGCGATGTTCGTGGCACCTAAGGCTATTTTTAGTAATTTCGCCATCGCGCGCGCAAGGCTCTTAAACAATAGAATTCAAACAGTCCCGTCCATGCGCACGTCAAAAATCAAATTCTATTGGTTGAGGGTCTTGCGCACGCGATGGCGAAGTTACTAAAAATAGCCTTAGTCGCCACGAACATCGCACAGACATCAATACCGAGTTTCGCTCTCTTAGTATTATGGTCTCTTGGTAGTAACTGATGATGTTGTTCATGATGATAATGATGATGATGGTAAAGAAGATGATGATGATGAGATGGTAGGACATAATGATTTTTGTGATGCTTCAATATTTTGAACTCCCAAGGCCAAAGGAAGCCAAGAAAAACTACAAATACAATCGTAGGGTTAAAATACGTTCAAATACAGCTTATAATTAATATACTAACAGAAATGACCCAAGGGATTATTGTTTGTAATTTTATTGAAGTAACCCATTCATAAATATTTGTCTTGTTACTGTTCAGAATCTCATAAACAAGCATTCCTCTCTGCTAATGGGTACATTGAGGCAAAGGAAGGCTGTGTACCAACATTCCAGAAAGTATACCCAAGCCCTGAATCTCTGCCACTTCCAGCTTCCATGTCACTTACTGAATACAAAGAAAGCTCAAGGTTATTTTTAAGTGTATTATAACATGACAAATTAAAACAGCTACATTACAAATAGTTACTAGCCCAGCAATCTTTACCTGCCACATACAAAGGAATCATATAGAATGATGGAGGATGAATTATTATTGAGTGATGGAGTTTTAATGCATGTACAGATGCATATGTAGCTTCATCTTGATTCTATTTGTATGTAGCAAGTCAGTGTCTCAGAAGTCTGCTATTAACTTGCATGTACATGATGAATGTAGGTACTAGTCACTCTTTGAGGATGTACAAGTGCATTTATGAATTTCCCACAAGATACATCCAGGGGGTTCCTAAGATTTTGAATTGCAGGGCATGTCGCTGTGACATCAGGTCAAGAAATAGAGATATTTATTACCAAAAGTTGCCTTAGTTGTCCAAGATAGTCGGGCAAAACCCACCAAAGTCATCTCCACAGCCAGTCAATTTGTCCAGTACCCAGCCCTTATTGAACCCTCTGTACAATGTACATCATGCATCTTTACGTTTTTAGATCTGAAAAACAGACTGTCAGCTTACATGGAAAAGTAACAGCTTTCAGCCCAGTCCATAAGTAAGTTAATAAAGCTTATTAAGCAAATTAAGATGAAATGTGAGGTTCCAGAAAATATCCGTATCCCATCACTGGGCCGGGGAATTTGTAAAAGGATCCCCCCTACCCTCTGGAACTTCCAATTTTCTCCCAGGCATACAAGCTTTGCAATTTTCTTTCATTTCAATTCCTCCAGAATTTCCAGTTCCCTCCATTGTAGGACCTAGCTGGTATGGATTTTTCCTTGGACCACACAATATCAAATATTCTCATTTTCTTCTGAGAAAATTATTCTTTTACTCACCAGCAAATTTTTTTGAGATTCAGAGCTTTCTATCCCCATCTTGTTTTCTTTTTTCTTTTAATAAAAAACTGCAATAACAACATCAGCAAAAACAACAACATCAACAACAATAATCCTTTATCGGAATTCCATTCCATGCTCATTTCATACTGTACTACATTGTAATTTCAATAAGAATATAATTAGAGCGATTTTCGTATGAGTGGGAAACTAACCGTACCGTACCGTGACCGTGTCAGTACCGTAATGTCTATAAAAAGATTCTAAATTCCTGCCGTAACCGTACCATGCATTGACCGTAACTGGTACGGTCAGTTTCCCACTCATACGAAAACCGCTCTATGTATTCAATGTATAAGAGGTAAATTTATGTCTACATCCATTTGGTATTTTCCCTTCTTTCTCAGTATGCCAAACAGCAAGCCATTCTTCCTTGTTGAGATGACTTGCACAAACAGCTCAATCAGTACACCAATAGTCATTCAGGTTAGTAATTGTCTTTGACTGCCTATTAGGGAGCTTAAGCATGAGACTTTTCTGTCAACATGGATGTCACCCATAGGTTTTTGATCATGTGCTTACTGTCATACTGTATATGAGGTTCCCTTCTCACTAGAACAGCAGTTGAGGCTTTCTCACATTCTAGATTTCATGTATGATGGTGTGCGCATGGACAAAAGCATACACGTGACATCCGTGTTGACAAAAACGTCTCGTGCTTAAGCTCCCTATTGTCATATACACCCTGGTTCCATGAGGATAAAATATGGTTCATTTTTCATATTTTAACATCCTTGCTATATATTTTGCTCCCAGCTCAAATTTTTTTTATTTGAACTACAGGGATCACAGTTTATGCATTGGGTGCACTTTTTAGAAATGGAGAAGATGTATATTTTTTCTGATTTGCGGGACACAACAATGAATAAGGTATGGAACTGATTATGTAGGGGACCTCAAGTCCTATTGTTTATTAGTATGAGTTGTAACCGTTTAAAATAAATGTATTTGACCCAATCCTCTGGCACCGCCCAAGGGAGTGGCAAAGAGGTGCTGGATTCAATACTTTGCAAAGTTTAAAGAGTTCCTCCTTTCTCATTCTTAGAAAAAATGTGAATTATCATTTCTAAAGGTCTATTCTATCTGTCATTTGGTAGATATTGATGTAATTTATGGTACATTCTTAATTAGGGAACTAAAAATGAATGGAAAATTCTTGCTTCAACAAAGACTTCAAGATTTTTGGAGTATTACAAGCAGAATGAGCCTGAAGTCACAAAGAAAAGAAAACCAGATGAAGTCTTGAAGGAAAATCATTTGGTGAGTAAAACAACAAGTTAAGTCGAACAGTTGAAGGGTTCCATATGAAAACGGCCTAAGTGACTTTTCTGATGATTTTTTCAATGGCATAAAATGATATCAATTAACTTTCCAGGACCAAAAAAATCAATGTCTGGACATCCATCAAAAAGTCAATTAGGTCGTTTTCATAGAGAACCCTTCATTAATTAAACAATCACTCTTTAATTAGGAAGGTATTACAGCGTTTGATTGTCATAAAGGTGGTGATGTAAATGAAAATAAATAGTAAAATAAATAGTAAAATATATAGTAAAATATGAAGTGGTCCTTCAATAAAGTGTTCGCTCATAAAGGCTTAACAATATTTATCAATTGGGGTGGTGTGGGGTGGTGGGTAGGGGTGTGCACCCCCTCATGAAATGATTTTGGTCCCTTTTCTTATCGATACTCTTCAAATATCTTCTTGATCTTCTTTGTGGTTTCTAATGTATACAATGCTGCACCCCTCCTGGGGATAATGCTGGATCCTCCCCTGTATTTTGTGACCAACTAAGAATATATATTTTTAGGACATGCCTTCCAAACGATCGAAAAGCATAGATGGTAAACTCCAAGTAGCAACGGTAAGCGCCACAAATCAAGACCAATCCAAAGCCACTGTGTCTAAGACTGCACAACCAAGAACGCTTTCCTACAAGGTAATTAAGTTCGTAGATTTTTAGGACTCAGGATCTAGAAAGCTAAGGCAGACATGGCGAAAAACACGAAAGGTCTTAAGAACTTTGGTCTGAACTACAAACAAACAAAAACTAATACATGTAAGTAAGCATCGGTGTAAAAAGATACGTTAATGTAAGTCATAGATACTATATATTGAAAAATTCAAAAGAAAACGAGTGTATGCAATACCTTCAAATTTCGATAAAAGTACGTAAGAAGGGCCGTGGGAAAATTCTCTGAATTATCTAATGCTGTGACTAAACCATATTTTTTCTCGTTTTATAGGGTGTTATCACCAAATGCTTTTCTCATCCACACGTTGGTTGCTACGAAATCGACAACAAAATAAGGTACTGTACATCAATCTTTAGGCGGTTTTCAGGCCGGGGCGGCATACGCAAATACGTTTATTTCCAAGACACATATAGCAGAACATTTACGGTATATAACTTGCGCGCTGATTGACTTGCTATCGGGTTGTACTGGAATGCTTGCAAAGAATATATGATAAACTCTGAGCTAAGTCTTGGTTCCTAGCGCTCGCTAGCAAGCATAAGCGCAAGGAGCAAAAGCAGACTCAGTATTGCTTTTAAGACATAGGAGTGTGAAAATGACGAGCACTTCTAGTGAGCAGTACGCTACTGAGTCTGCGCTTGTTGCTTGAGCATAACGCTTGCGTTTTTTGTGTGAACTAAGTTCAAGTTTGTTTCTCTCGTTACTCCTTGGTTCCTAAGCTTGCTTTCTCTCGCTGTACAACTCCCATCTGGAGTGTTTATATCACAATACAGAGACAGGCTCACGCGTTTTATATAATATCATATAGTGTGCATTCACCGTGTTTAAATTATCTTTATTCCATGTTTAGGTTATACACAGTTCATCAGCCATGTCCAAACATTGGTCGTGGCCTACGAGTTGGTGCCGAAGTGTCTCTGTATAACGTCCATCTTGTGAAGAAAGGGAAAGTATGCAGATGGTTTCTCTACTGCACATTACTGTAATCATGTTTTACTCGTTAAACATTGTAGAAAGAATACTGCGTGACCATGCAGTTTCCGTTAGAGTAAGAAACGGACCATGGTGTCTATTTGAATATGAATTTCTTGCCGTGACTTCCAGTTTTCCTGCTTCGTTAGCTCGTTTTGTTGAAACTAAGGGAAGATGTTTGCATTCCAGGATGTTCTTGGTTTATGTTGTTGTACATTAAGCTCAGTATGTATAACGAAGTTCTCTCCCCTGGATTCAGAATGGAAGGTACATGTAAATGTTTTGCTTGTTGATTTTTGAAACGATTTATGTTACGTAGTAGCTGTCTTGACCTGTGGTATTTTCATATCACTAAGGCCAGTTTAGTAGTAGTATATATGGAATGGTTGAAACCGGAAGATCCACATGTGGATCTTGTGTGGATCTTGTGTGGATCTTGTGAATCATGAAGGTCTCATGGGAGTATAGTGCCTAATAGTATTCTAATCCTGGCAAGACCAGCAGTCTGATATTACATTTATTCACCAGCCAATGGTCTTCACTGTTAATCCACTGGCATTGCATGGACAAAACATGTCACTTAAAGATTACGTTGACTTCAGCCACGCTTGTGAGAAACTATTAGAGAAGTTTTCTAGAACAGAAAGGTACTGTAACTCTTCACTTTCTTCTTCTACTAAATTCTGTTGACCGAAGTTGCTTTCTTATTTTGTTAGTTTTCGGGGGAAAAAATTAAGGAGTGGGCACCGCTTCTCCTGTCCATTTACCCAGCGTGCTGATACTCATTTGTACCCAGCCGAGTAGACTGATTCAATGTTTGATAAAGTGTTAAATAGCTCAAGGACACTTCAAAATGGTCACTGGCGAAGTGGAACGGGATTCGAAACTCTCGATCTTTCAGCCACGTGTCCCGCGCATTCCGTCGGATTTAACTTAAAAATGAAGTATTCATTGTTGCTTTATTCGATGTTTTTTTAGACCAAGCAGTTTGATTGGTTACTCATCAAGTCGACAAAAGTCAAGGTAAGCAGACATCTTGGACAAAACTACAATGGTCCGAAGATTAAGGCATCGTGTGCATAGAATGTGTTGGGACGGGTGTTGTAGAACCAAAAAGAACGAACTAAATCATCTTTTCAACCACAATCCTTTGCTCAAATCCTTCCATTATTTAAATTAACTAACGTTATATTTATTTGTCTAAAACGTATTTTCAGTGCAAAAGACAAATCAGCACAACGATCAGTGATTGCAAAATTCCTTGAAGCCAGAAAATCAATGATTGCTGCCCCACAACAACCAAGAAACATTTATCAAGAATTCTTTGATCGCCCTCACACGTGCTGCCCTTCAAAACTCGAATCAGTTAGCCTACCAGCTATTTACACCATTGAGGAGTTCAAGCAAATGGTTCTGGAGAAGAGCAAGGGTGTGCCCTGGGAGAGTGGGGGTAAGGAAGGCTCTAGTAGGTCATCTGAATGGCTCTATCAGGTGTTCAATTGTGACGATATCAGTAAAGATTTGGTAAGTGATTATGGTCGTTAGACTGTGAAATTTCTGCTGAAGAAGAAGTTCCTCCAGTTGCATGCAAAATATGATGGTGGTGGTGGTGGTTGGCGATGATGATGACGATGATAGTTAATATAAAGATGGTGATGATAACGATATTGATAAATAAGCTATTACTGTAGTGTTTAGGCAAGACCTGGTTTTCACTGCGACGCAAACATAAGAATAAGAATAAGGGCAAGCCGGCACAAGGACCACAGATTTTCCTTTTATTTGTGCTTACGCGCTTGTCCATGAAAACGGAGCATTATACTTGCGTTCGTGCTTGCGTCGCTAACCAGGCTAAATTGATGATGCTCCTATTTTGCATCTAAGCCATTACAACAAGCCTAGAATAATACCTTACTTTCCGTTGATTTTGGTTTTATCTTACCAAGCCATAGCCTGCGTTGCTGGCGGTCTGCGGTTTTTGGAGCGGAGGAAGAAATGAAAGACCTTTCATTCCTTCATCCGCCCCCCAAAAAAACCGCAGACCGCCAGCAACGCAGGCTAACCAAGCCACAATACTTTTTTACAGATATTACTTGGCCATCTAAGATCATCACAAACAACAGGCCACCTTAAACTGTACGACGAGACGGGTAAGATCCCTGTTCAAGTTACAGATGATCATAAAAGTCATGCTGACAAAATGGATGGAGTAAAAACTCTTCTTGATTCTAAAGATTGTATCGTTCAAATAAACAAATATAGCATTGTCATTGAGAAGTTCCAGAACTCAATATTGGAAAGTCTTGCTGGCGAGAAAAGGACACGAATGTATGTTCAAACTTCAACAAACGATTTAAAACAGCTAACGGAGAAGAAATCCAGTACCGCAGAAGACAAAAGTGTATTAAATAAGCATGTTGCAAGAGAAGAGAAGCATAAAAAGGCACAGGAAACTGTAGGAACGAGTTCATTAAAAGAAGCGGCGTCAAATCATAGAACTGGGGTGGAACTTGAGAAATCACGTGACCAGTCAGTTACATGCAAAGATCCAAATGACACGTGCCTGTTCACGTGCAAAGTGTTATTCCTAGTACGACATCGAGAAAATCTGCAGCTTAAAAAGAAGCCGAAGGTTCTTTACGCATGCGCAGTCGATGCAAAAGTGCTGGGATTGTTGACCAATGAAAGTGCAGGATCTTTTGATGACGTCATTGGCGACGTGTCTCGTATGAAGACAATGAATAAAAGCATTGTTTTAAAACTTCAATCCGAAGGTACATCTTGGCATCCATACCTATACGATGGGTGCTTCTATATCTTACAGGAGATTGTTGCAAATAAGAGCAAGTCGAACATAATGCAGTGTTTGAATAATCCTTCCAAATCATTATTAAATGTCTCATCATCGATGACTGTCACGTTGGTACGTTTTCGTATGGATAACGTGACAGAAGAATGTAACGTAATTGACATAGTTGATTCGAAGGGAGAAAAGAAAGAAAACGAAGTTGCCATGGCAATGGATGCAGCACTAAAGAGATTCTTGTGCGGTGAGGAAGATAAACTTCAGAGTATCGAAGGCATTCTGAATTTAAATATCAACAAGTCTGATAAAATGTAAGTAGTTGGACATTTATCGCATTTTTCGGTGATGTCGTTTAGAGATAATGCACCGATGTATTACCGACAAAAGGTTCAATCTCCAGACTAGAAGCCCACCTTGTAGACCCAGCGCACCATATCCCGTGGCAAGGGAGAGAATAACATCTTAAAGGCAGGTCTCTCATATACTTGAACCTGGACCACAGGGTGACCACTATGCCGCGTCGCCCTTGCCACCCTCTCCACGCCTTTCTTCTATTTTTCATTTCTTTTTGCTCTTTCCCTCCCCCTCTGTATTGCTTGTTTCCAGCAAACATAATTTTCAATCTCGCGAGCACTTTACTGAATATTTTAGTTATGCTCCTTAGAAAAGAAATTGGAGTCAAACAAGTCAACTTCGTTGGGAGAATAATTCGCCGTGAGCTGCGCCTGTCAGACACTTGTGGTCAGCTGTTGCCTGGTAACAATGTCTTGGTGCCTCATTTTGGAGCTTTGGAGGAATCTAAGGTTCATCAGGTGGAGCTAGGATACGGTTACCTTGGAAACAAGACACTGTTTCTATGTGTGCAAGATCTGCATTCGCCAAACACTTTGGATGTCTACGTAGACTTGAGTACAGCTCCATATATAGATGGTCTATTGCCAGGTAATGTTGGAAAGTCTTGTTAAGGCCCTTAAGTGACCCTGTGACCTGTGGTAACGAATTGGGGAGGGGGGGGGGGGGGGACTTGGGGGACAATCCTAATCCAATCTTTGGTAATGTTACTCTAAACCCACAAGCTTTCGTAATGCGTCATTCAGGGACGCTGCAGCCGTCAACGGAGGTAAAAAGAGGATATCCCTTCGCACTAAAAACCGCATAAATTATATCAAATACATCCAACTTAAGATATTCAGACTTCGCGCTCATAACAAGCCAAGTAGCTTTTTCTTCTCATTAAAATAGTACATCCATTTATTGCTGATTTCTTTAAGGCGCTGTGATATGCTGCAGACGGTTTTTACGCAAGGTTTCTCGAAATGGCAACGTATACTGCTCATTCGAGGCTTGTTCCTCACTCACTGTTACCAGCCCAGCCTATAAAAATCCCACATTGGTCCAAACCAACACGAACTCAAAGGTCGATTCAAACAATCAGCGAATGTCTTCAGTTCCTGATCGTCTATTGGCCGAGTTGATCCAATGCGAGGCTTCTGGAAATCGTATCCATTCAATTTCAAGAATTCGATGTAGAGTGACGTCAGTGCAGAAACTGTGCATGCGTTGGCATTGTTCGAAGTGTAGTCAAGTAATCATCAGAGAGGAGTGTCCGCAGGGATGTCGTGGGGACGAGAGATTTAGATTCTGTGCCGAAGCAAGGTAATAGTTTTATTAGAGAAGATTTCGTATGACTGTGAAAACGGCACGGTCACAGCACGCTAGAAATCTTGTTCAGTACCCATTCCAATGTTTCGCGAAACGTTGCGCGCAACAGCCGCAGAAGTAGGATCCAGTTCTACTTCTGCAACTGTCCAGAACTGTTGCGCGCAACATTGCACGGGATGTTTCAGTGGTGGACACACGGTGCAACCGTGTTGCGCGCGGTGTTTCAGCAGATGTTTCGGGAAAAGTTGCACCGTGTCTCTGGGCCTTAAAAGCAGCAAAATCTAAGTGTCGTTTTGCATTTGGGCTATTTTTAGAACTTGTTCCAGTCTTCTTCGGATAATTCAAAAACTTTCAAAAAAAAAAAAGCGTTGGTCAACACACCACCGTAGGGAACGAGCCTCACATTCTCCTAGTTATCCTATGGTTAGGCTATGTCAAGAACTTTAATTTCTAAGTAAACGTTCTATATCTGGTTCTAGGTGCCTTGTAGAGGACGGGACGGCTGAAGCCATGGTATACTTGTCAGATGACACCATTCCATTTCTGCTTAGGCTCTCTACTGACGAATTGTCGAAATTGAAAAGTTGCGCTTTAAGTCTGGGAGAGCTGTTGTACCAGCGGTATAGCTATGGTCATGAAAATTTATTCAAGGTATTGCTTTGCTAAGGATATAGTCGGGCGGAAGCGAAGCTAGAGGCTTGTTGGTTGAAAGGCCCATGACTTTGCGGATGGGGCCTATTTGTCGAAAGATCTGATAACTGATTGAGCCCCCTTACTAACGCGTAACATTTCTTTATAACGCGCTCTTTTTGATGTCTTTGCGTTAGTTAACGGAAAAGTTCTACTTTGCTTGCGTAAACATACCTGTGCCTCATTAGAGCCTCCCGCGAGTGAAGAAACAGACTAGAGAACTCACAGCAAAGATAGAACACAAAGGACAGAACATACGAAAAGAATCAAACTCTTATTAAGTACCGACCGTTATGTCTTTCAGGGAGACAACGCACATTCCCTTTCGAAACATTCAGAAGCAAACAAAATCCTTGCTGAACGTTGTTGTTCACAAGAAGTTCGAAGATCTGTGGTACTGTACTGTAAGCCCGTGGGTACTGTGAATAAGAAAGCTGACACTAGTGCAGAACAAGGTAATGATGGCCTATTAGATGACATCAGTCACATTGTCGTTAAGCATTGGGGTAGGGTTGGTGGTGCGTGGGAATAGGGAGAGGAACTAATTGTTATGGGGTGCAGCTAGGGGAGGCATTATGGCAGTGGGGTTGGTCGCGAATTTGGGATGTCTTAGTCATTGGGGAAGGGTTTGGGAAACTAGTTGTTAGGCATTTCTTAGGCAGTGGGTTAGGGTTGGTGATGAATGTGGGGTAGGGAGAACTAATTGGCATGGGGTATGGCTAGTGGAGGCATTTCTTAGGTATTGGGGTTGGTGGTTTTGGGGTAGGGAGGGGAATGTCAGAAAACAGTTGGTGGGCCTAAGCAGTAAGCAGGCATTTCGTAGGCAATGGGGTAGGGTTGGTGATGAATGTGAGGTAGAGATGGGAACTTATTGGCATGGGGTGTAGCTAGTGGAGGCATTTTGTAGGCAGTTATGTTGGTGATTTGGGGGTAGGGAGGGGAATGGTAGAAAACAATTAGGTTGGGCCTAGTGGATGCATTTATTAGGCGTTTGATTGGGGCTGCTGGTAAATATTTAGGATATCTGGTGGGAAGGTGGGGGAACTAATTACCGAGAGGCGCAAAGACGTCAGGTTTGATCAAACGTTCAATTTTGGGTTTTTGTTTTTGCCAGAGTATGAAACCCGACCAATATCAATCAACCAGACAGAACATTCAACCTTTGTGAGACCAAAACTACTCCTCAGAGCTGTAGAACTGAAAGATGTCAATTATCAAGAAGAAATAAAGCATTTATTGTGTTCGTTGAGTAACGAAAGCCATGTCACGTAACATTTTAATGTAAATACAATAATTTAATATTCTTAAATACTCTGTAGTAAAATAAAGTAGTCAATAATAAATATGTAAAAAGTATTAATAAATTGACTTTTACAATTCTAACTGAGTATGTATACACTTGGTATGATGGAAACACTTGATGTTTGATAATATATTATTTATGAAAAATTCTCGTAAGAAGACATGTTACATCCTTGTCCCAGATATTTTGGAGTTTGGACCTCTTTTGATTTGTGTGGTGAGTTGGACATCGGGTATTATGTGTTGGATGTCGGGTATCGTGAGTTGGTTGTCATATCGTGAGTTGGTTCTCGGTAGTTGTGACTTAAACATCCTCGTTTGGAATCGTTTTGCAAAAAAACTCTGAGCAGACTGATCTTCGATCGAGAGCCATGGGTTTAAGGTGTCGTTGCTTTTCAAGCGGTGTACTGTTAGGTAATTGAGTGTTTGGATACCACGTTGAATGTAATTCTATCGATGTTGAAGGGTTTATGGAGTCGTTCCGTTGAGAACAGATTCTCTAGAGTAGATTGAGCCTCGTAGTCCAGAATGATTCGAAGGCGTTCCTAGAGGAAATATAAAAGATCAGTAATGAGCTCCTGGAAAGGTACATGATTTCCAATGGTGATAAAAATGTGCCAATATGGGTGGTTGTCGTCACGATGGTGATGAAGATGATAATGATGGTGATGATGATGATGATGATGATGATGATGATAGATGATGATGGTGATGACGATGATGATGATAGAGGCATTCATTAATGGAAAGTAAGATGAAATAATGATTGTGGTGGTTATCAATTAATTCACCTGTAAATAAACCTCCTGAGACGACTTTGGGGCCTTTTCTACCCGGACCCGCTGATGATGATGATGATGATGATGATGATGATGATGATAGAATCAGTAATGATTACGATGACATAATATAAGTGGTTGTCGTACCATTTCTCTGTTGGTATCACCCCATATAAAAGGCGGTAACTGGGCTGAGTTAAGAAGTGGGTACACACTGTCCATGTAAATTTCTCGAAAGAAGTTCTTCATCACAGACGTCACTCGCTATAGGAAACAGACAAAGAAAGTTTTATTTCTGACTCGAAAAAAGGAAAAAAAACAACAACAAAACAAACAAACAAACAAAAAACATCGACGCAATGGAAAGTGGTCCATTAATCCACCAGTGATCATAAAAGAGGGCTGTTTGCTTCCCAGTTCGATTCCCAGTGGCCTCGCCCCCTTGTTTCGGCTTCATTCCTTTCTGTATAGCTTTAATTAGCTTAAAATACCCGTAAAATCCGTCTCTTTGGAAATATGATGAGAAGAGCTACATACCGTTAGGACCGACTGAAGGGTCTAGTTCAATTCGGTTTGCTAAATATACTTTTGATTTCGCGCTGCCTCAAAAACTGATATTTGTACCATAATAATGATAAATACTTTATTTAAGCAGGGTAGCCCATTCAGCAACTAGACTGGTATTAAAATTCCCTGCGGGCAGAGGCAAATTGAAGGGTAGTATCCAAAGGGGGCCCAATAATTTCCACATATACCTTTCTCATATTGTTTCCTAATATAGGAAATCAGTGTACGTTTTGATTGGAAAAAACACAAATTTCAAATCAAACCGCAGAGACACGGAACGGCACGCACTTATCCAAACTCCGCCATTATATAGCAGATACGTAAAGGGAGTGTTTGGCAGTCTAGCGCTTCTTACCCGTTGGGATCTTTTCAGTTCTCTTTTATTCCTATTATCCCATCGTCTCTGTAAAGAATGAAAACAAATGCAAAATAATGTGAATTATTCCTCCAAGTGAAACTTACATTAGTCTTGAAAGAAGAGTCTATTTACCTTGAGAGCGTCCATGATATCAGTGAAACGTAATGCAGCTGGAAACGTCGATATTACAGGATCGGTTATAACTTCTATAATTACAAAATGAAACTATCAATAAAAACTACAAATCAACATAAAAGAAACGATTATCAGAGAGAAAGAATTACAAGGATAGAAAAAAAGAAAGAGAGAGGAAAGAAGGAAAGAAGAAAGGAAGGAGGGAATGGAGGGAGGGAGGGAGGGAGGGGGGAGGAAGGAAGGAAGGAAGGAGGGAGGGAGGGAGGGAGGGAGGGAGGGAGGGAGGGAGAGAGGGAGGGAGGGAGGGAGGGAGGGAGGGAGGGAAGGAAGGAAGGAAGGAAGGAAGGAAGGAAGGAAGGAAGGAAGGAAGGAAGGGAGGGAGGAAGGGAGGAAGGGAGGGAGGGAAGGAGGGAAGGAGGGAAGGAGGGAAGGAGGGAAGGAGGGAAGGAGGGAAGGAGGGAGGGAGCGAGGGAGGGAGGGAGGGAGGGAGGGAGGAGGGAGGGAGGGAAGGAAGGAAGGAAGGAAAAACGAAAGACAACAGTATACCATACCTGTGCTAAACTGTTCTCGGTTATCGTGAAATACAACTTCTGCCACGAGTTCTCTGTATTTTCCAATGAACTGTGCATACTGATGACACGTAAGAAGTGTTTCTGGTAAAGTACTACAAGAAAACAACACACATGACTCATGACTAATGTCTTGCGTTTGAAGGGCAAATGCATTCTTGGATATTGTCCAACAACATGTCTAGTAGCCAGATACTACCAGAGACTTGTAAAGTAATGGGAAGAAAAGAAGAAAGACAAAAGAGGAAGGCACATGGTCAAAGAATGGAACAATAGGAGAAAATTTCTTTCAAGTTTGCAGTTGTCTGCGTAGCTCGGCCTTTTCTGGGAGACATTGGCCTCTCACTTTTCCCTTTCTCCTTTATAGAAAACATTTCTCCTTTATAGAAAACATTTCTCCTTTATAGAAAACATTTCTCCTTTATAGAAAACAAGTACATAACGTACTGCAGCCGTTCCTATCTAACAGAAAATAAGGTTCACTTACTCATGGATATCTTTTGTTGCTTTGTTAAATGATAACAGTCTGACCAACAATCTTGGCTGTTGATTGGTGCCAACAATTGACTGGAAGAGACTTGGGTTTTCTTGAAGTAATCAAGATAGAAATAATATGACATCTCAGTCATGTGGTTTTATAAGCATATGGAACAGAGGCGCATTAACGATTACCCTTAAGGATGGAGTGCAGCGCTATAGAAATCGAAGTAAGGACGGCAAAGATGGGAAAATTGGTTAGTATGCGGCTTCTATGGGAGAGGCCCCAGTTTGATTCCCAGTGGCCTCGCCCCCTTATTTCGGCTTCATTCCTTTCCGTATAGCTTTAATATACCCGTAAAACGGGGCTCTGATGGAGAGAGTAGGTAGAGGGCGCACACTTCGAACGCTTTAAATATGAGGCATTGGATCGGGAGAATTGAGCAACCATTGCCCGCACTTTCGAAGTAAAATTAATTGCCTTTGCTTATCGAAAACCGTCCAGAGGATTCAGACGATTTTTCGAAAAATCAAGAAGAAAGGGGACCAAAGTCGTCTCATGAGGGGTGCACCCCCTGCACCCCTCCCTTCCCCTAAATCCGTCTCTTTGGAAATATGACGAGAAGAGTTACATACCGTTAGGACCGACTGAAGGGTCTAGTTCAATGCGGTTTTCATCAAATGGTGTACCACCATTTACGATTAGTTCATACGTTCTGTAAAACAAACCGTGTATCACTAGTCAACGTCCACTACTATATAGAGTATACCGTCGAACCTCCAGTAAACCACTAACTCTAATAGATGCACAGATGACGTCAAAATGTGGTGAGAACAAAATCGTACGCCACGAGACGAAGTCGAATGGCATGACTGTTGTTCTCACCAAATTTTGACGTCTTCTGTGCATCTGTTGGAATACAGACCCAAGGAAAAATGGAATCTATTTGTTTTATACAACATTCATCGAAACATTTCAACCAATCACAGCGCGCGTAAAATTCATCGACGTTATCTATGCGTGTCGGTTCTCGACCAGTCAGGGCGCGCGTAATATACCAATCACTATATAACGAATCATCGTACTGTTGATGGAGGCGAGTGCAGGAGGTTCAAGGCAAGACGGCGGAAAACGATAATACAGTTGGACGAGACTTACTTATTTGTGGCAGGAACTCCAGTGTCCTCAAATAGCTTCAACAAACACCAACCACAACTAACTTCACTCTTTTCACCCGTCGACTATAAGAAATAAAATAGTGTTAGATTCCATTTCGCTATGTTTCTAATTTCCCTCAAAAGCACAAGCAGCATAATGCTCCGTTTTCATTGAGATAACATGGACGCAAGCACAAGATCAAAGGAAATTTTTCCCCTTGTGCATGCGCTTAGTTGCACTTTGTGCTTGCGTCGCAGTGAAAACAGAAAAAAAGGTTTTGTACTCTAATAACACATTGTTTTCAACCAATCAGAGTACGCAAAATATACCATATAGCATAAACTCTTTTCAACCACAACAATAACAACAACAACAACAACAACAACAACAATGCTTTATTGTACCCCTTAATTACAAATTACGTAAATAATTACAGTAGCTATAAATAAATCAAATAACTAAAGGTACTGGCAGAAGTAGACCAATTTGAAATCCTTCCACAAACAACTTTTTCCCAAACTAGTCGACTTACCGATCTTAAGTAGGAAACACTCAATTCAAAAAGAACACCTAAAAATGAAAGAAAGAAATACATAAGTGTTATCATAATGATGTAAACTCAGCTGTCATTAAGAAAAGAACGAATAAGTAGACTGAAACTGAAATAGACCTTTTCAGCTTCGTATGCAAATTGCCCATTTCAGACCACGTGACATTCCCTTGAGAATTGTTCTTTTATTATGAACATGTAAAAATATTAACATATGAAAGGATTAAATCCCAAGAGTAACATCACATGGTCTGAAATGGGAAAACAAACAACCAAGCTGAAAAGGTCTATAAAGTTCATCATCTTCATCATCATCATCATCATCATCATCATCATTATTATAAGAATTCGCAAAGCATATCGTCGTAAAAACGTGAAATTACATTTCTTTTTTTTTAATTTTCCTCAAGAAACAAAGAAGAAATGAGAAAATATGAAACAATGAAGTACTTTAAAAACAGTTGTCTTACCTACGGTATCTTCAGTAGAGTTCAAACGTGCCACACATTCACCATCGTACATACTAGACTCAGACTGATGATGAAGTAACGACAATTACAGTTAGTCTTCGAAGAGAGCGAGTAGTTTAGGGAGGGGTCAACAAGGGGGAGGGGGAGGGGAAGAAACCTCTTGCCCTCCTTCCCTCTCCTTTCCCCAATCCCCTAACCACCTACTAGGCAGGCTGCAAATAATAAAACAGCAACAAAGCGCTAATCATGCCCTGGGAAAAACCACAGTGGGATGGGTGACAAGATGATTTGACGTTCATCTCTCACTCACGTTTCCGCCAATGGGTCATATGAGATCGTATTTGCTTTGTTTATCTCCAACTTTCATAGAGGTTTAAAATTTAAAATACCAAAATTATCCACCCACCCGATTATGTATTCATTCGTAAATTTAATCTTCTTTATATATAAATGTCTCACCT